>OY482671.1:169441821-169694088 GCA_960531455.1 Urophora cardui
AGCCGAAGTGGCAGTCCTTGGGGAACAAGTAAAGAATACCGTCCGGTGAGCTAAAAAAAAAAACAAAAGTGGGCGTCGTCCGCCCTTTTGGCCTGATTTCAGTGATATACTTCTTTTTTGGCACAAACGATTTTTGAGGGAGCTAGAGGGGATGAAGTTTAAAAAACCCTTTTTTTAAAAAGCCAATATCTTCCAAAATATTCACTCAATTTTTAAAATTAAGGCATCGTTGGAAAGCTTACTTAAATGCCTTTCATATGATACATAAATATATCCCCAAATTCCACACAAATTTTGTAACAAAGCAAAAAACTTTAATTTTGATAATTTTTTTTGTTTTTTCTTTTTTTTGTTGAAATGACCTTATTAACACTATACAAAGTTATTTATATTAAATAGAACGTTAAATTACCTTTCATTTCATATATAATTTGTTACGAAAATTTTGTTAAAAACGTGCAAAACAATTCTTGTTAGTTATGTATAATATCAAGAAAGCATCTATAGCGCGGACAACAGTACTTTTATACAGAACCCCGAATAGCGTTGGCGGCCTTCCACCGCGCTTTAAAAAAATAACCCTCAGCCGGCAGAATTCTACTTCCGCAATAGCATCTATGGGGAAACTTTCCAATAATGTCACACGCCCCCAAAAAAACGACTTCTACCGGGCGGTAGGGGAGGGGAAGGGTGTTCTGAATCCGTAAAATTTAGGTGCCGGACGTACCTCGTTTTCGAGGAATTTATGGTTAAAGTTTAGTAACTCTCCATAAAAATACGATAGATAAAGAAAAAACTTTTGCGGAGAACAGATTTTGCGTTGGGGCCTTCGGCCTCGCTTATAAAAAAATAACCATCAGCCTCCAGAATTCTCTTTCCGGAGTAATATCTATGGCCTGGTCCACAGTGCTTTTGCGCAGAACACTTTTTTGCGTTGGCGGCCTTCGGCCGCGCTTAAAAAAAAATAACCCTGGGCTACGCCATCCGTCCGGACGTGTGCCCTAACCGTGGCTACCGCCACGGTGATGTCCTTCTGCGTAGTACACCCTTCGTGTGTCAGAAAAGCCTACTGTACAACTTTTTTCATGGTTATCTGTATACCTAAAACTACTAAAACATCTTTTCATTTCACGATAGCTAATTATATAGAAGTCTTGCTATAGAGAATAGTATATGAAATGAAAGATATTTTTATGCTCTTTTAAATGAATATAATTTTTAATATACTTAATAACACAACAAAAAAAATCACAGTTTTTCCCTAAAATACCAAAATTTGAGTTTTTTGTTTTTTAACAAAATTTGTAAGGAATTTACGAAAATTTTGATACGTCATATGAAAGGCCTTTAAATAAGCTTTCCAACGATACCTTAATTTTAAAAATTGAGTGAATATTTTGGAAGATATAGGCTTTTTAAAAAAAAATTTTTTTTTTACTTCATCCCCCTCTAATTCCCTAAAAAATCAACCACGCCCACTTTTTGTTTTTTTGTAGCTCACCGGACGGTATCCTTTACTTATGCCGTCCTTGGCCACATACAATCATCATTGTATTCAAAAGGTCAAATAATGAAATGAGTGTAAAATTATTTGTTAACTATCTACTTCAAATTCTTACTTGAGCTGTTGGTGCTAATATAAGGCCTGGAAACCATTTATCCTTATCCTTTTTCTTTGTTTCCATTTCAACACAGACCACCTTGCCGATGTGTTCCTCCTTTTCATTAACAATTTCTTTAGTATCGCTTTCCTCTTCATCCTCGGAGCTATCATCATTCAAATGGCCACGTCTTCGTCCACGACGACCACCTACTACCGGATTACCAAAGTGTTCGGGATGAGTTAACGGCAATTGATCTAAAGTTTCGCTCTCATTAAAATGCCTCCCACTTTTCAAACACAACGCCGTACGACGCAGTGTCGTTATATCGCCATCATCAAATACAACCGTATATTGTGAGCAATCTTGAATTTTCGTTACTGTTCCTTCAACAAATTCTTTACGTTCTGGATGGCGCACTTCAACGACAGCACCCACACGTAATTGTCCAGGTGCTACTTTTATTAAATCATCTGACACAATACCAGAACCAAGTCCTTGCTTATACGCAACTTTTACTTTTATATTACGAACAACTTTGCTGACTTTTGCTTCGCAGAAGGCTCCTTTGTATTTGGCACTTACCTCCGTACCGACCGGTAAGGATGGTGGATCTGTGTCCACTTGCTGAAACAAATTTATAAAATTGCATATTGGAAATTAATATGTACATACAGGTATACGCTTTAAAAAACAAATGGCTGAGATTTCCATCTGCCTACCAAAGGCCGGCTTTACATTATCTAAGGAACGAACGTCCGAGAAAAATAACTTGCCAGAGGCTCATGTTCACGAGATATTTGTTGATCCGATGGGTCCATAGATATTACCCTAGAAAGAAAATTCTGCCGGCTACGTATTTTTATAAACTGCTCGGTAATAGAGTTGGCTCAGATTTCCATCTGTGTACCAAAACACGCACATATGCATACATATTTGTGTGTAGAACATCTTTTTTCGTTGGCGGCCTTCGGCCGCGCTTTAAATAAATAACCCTCAGCCGGCGGAATTGTCTTTCTGGGGTAATATCTATGGACCCATTCAACTACCAACAAATTACCAACATATTTCTCGTGAACTGTAAGACTCCGGCAAGTTTTGATTTCAGTTTTTAGATCTTTGAGGGACCCTCTACCACCCTGAGAAAGTAATTTTTCTCGAACCGTGGTTCATTAAAATAAAGCCGGCCCAGTGTTTTTACAAGTGCATTTCCTCGGTAATAGTGTGCAGTTTTGGGGTTTTGTTTGGAAAATTTTACAATTTACAAACATCTCCGGTCGACAGGACTTTTGGATTTAGAATCAGGAGGACCTCCTCTACAACCCCCAATAACTCATTTTTTTTTAACGCGTGGTAGACTGTTGGAAAATTTTCCCATAGAGTTTTGGGGTTTTGTTTGGTAAATTTTATAACTTAAAAACAGCTCCGGTCGACGGGACTTTTGGATTTAGAATCACGAGGACGTCCATTACAACCCCCAATAACTCTTTTTTTTCGCATGGTAGCGTATTGGAAAATTTTCCCAATATAACTTCAAACTTACTTGCATTTTCTGAAGAAAATAACGCTCAAAACTTAAATTATCGCTTACAAACGCCACTTTTGCGAAAAACTCTTAAGCATTTCTAAAACGAACCAAAAAATGCTCCTAATCTCCACAGCCAGTCCTTGGTGCCAGCCAAGCGAAAACTTTCCAAATCGGTCGCAACTGAAATTTCGATTTATTAACATATGTATGTTTATTGACCCTCCTTTTCACAATTTTACCTTTTCAATAATAATTGTTCCAATCCCTTACAATTGTAAATTTTAGATAAAGTATTAATGCACTCGTATCAGATATTTTTTTTGCGAACTTCCAAAAATAATAGCGTTTAGGTATGTTTGGTGAGATTTTGGGTAGAATGCTATTTTATGTCAAACTGAAGATGGTAGGAAAAGTTCAACAAACGCATTTGTGCGAAATGCTCTTTACGGCCTTATTCCGGTGTGGTAACATTATTTACTTTACTGGTGAAATAAAGAATCTGGTACTTTAAACACTCTTTTCGTATTCTGGCAGCAGAAAATTAAGTTACCACCTCAATACGTGGTAACAATTTGGTACCATTTCAGCCCGATTCCATTCCGTTCGTATGGAAATGCTTTGAAAGCGTTACAATTTGTGCCAGAATACCAATTGAAAAGATGGTAACAATTTTCAACAACATAAATTACCAGTAAAGTAATTTTGCGGTAACGCTCGGAATAGCAGTGTTAGGGCCGGTTTCACCACCTCCGGTTAATTTAATCGCTGGTTAGTTTGACGTAAATTGTATAGCGAGCTGTCAAATAAATTGCTTAACCGGGTGATAATCTCTGGTTAAGTGCTTAATCGGAGATGGTGAAACCGGCCCTTAGTGTCAAAAATGACGCTTAGGAACAGTGATGCCACAACCTCAAAAATTTTGGTATCACAAATTGATGCCTTCATGGTGTTATGGATACGCATTCTATACGAGTGGAGCAGCAATGCATGGCGGTCGGCATGATCTAGGGTTGCACTGTGGCTAGTCATTGTCGGCTGGGCGGGGTTCTTGCCTACATTGCTGTCCTGCGCCATAAACAGAAAAAATTCATATCATGCCTTTTCAAACCAATAACGAGAAAATCACACGAAAACAACATCCGGTTTAGGCGGATGCCACGGACGGACCGTTGAAAAATTCGAAAATTCAAAATAACCCGAAAAATCCAAATTCAAGAGGCCAGGCATCAGTTAAATTTAAATAAATGCAAACCGAGGGAAAATGTCGTTGAAATTTGAATATGAATTTGAATGTACGTTAAAGTCAGATGGACGTTAGCAAAACATTTAAACCAAAATTTAAATCGGACGGAAATACTGACATCACGGAAAAATTTGGAATTAGATAAGCGGACGTTATATTTAAATAATTGCGGACGGAAGAGAAAAGAAGCATTGTATCAAATTTTAAATTTGAATGTACGTTGAAATCTATGTGCACTAAATTTGAATAGCCACTACAAAAAAACTGTCAAAGTGAATTTAAATTTGAATATACATATCGCGAAAAAAAATCGTTAAATTTGAATTTAAATTTGAATCAACCGGAACGACCGATTATTAACAGGCATCTGAAAATACATAAAGAAAGCTGAAATTTAAAACATATGGAAAATCAAAAAAAAAGTTAAAGGCCGAACTCACAAGGGGGTGGCGTTGCTGATGTTGTTGCAGCGCCGGTGCGTTTTGTCCCACCCTAATCCATGGTTACTGTCGCACCCGAATATCAGTAACCCCTTACCTGTGGTGCGCCGCTGGTGTTGTTGCAGCGCTGGTGCTTTTCGAGCCCACCCTCATCCATGGCCATCGGTGCACCTATATTTCGATGACCCCATAATTATTATGCGCCGCTGGTGTTGTTGCAGCGCCGGTGCTTATCTACCCACCCTCATCCTTGGTCATCAGTGCACCTATATTTCGATGACCCCATACCTGAAATCCCTATGCCATTTTAATTAAGGTGGATCAGCATTCCCATTATAATTTTTAACAATTTATTTGGGATTCATTCTTCCCTTTTCTATAGCTAAATCCCTACTCTATTTTTTCCTTCATTTTAGTACACTAGGGCGCCCCTTTTTTTTTCTTTTTTTTTTTTTCAGAGAAATTAAAAAAAAATATATATATAAAATATATGGAAAATAATATAAATAGCTTACGACCTAGGCTCCAGTTGTAGTTGTTGACGTTGTTATGGTTGTTGGTGCTGTGTTGGTGGTGCTGCTGCTGCTGTAGTTGTTGTTGTAGTTTCTGCTGGTTGCTGTTGTTGCAGCGACAGAATTTTTTTTTGCTTATGGCTGTTGATGTTGTTGATTCACTACCTGAGACGCTGTTGTTGTTGTTGTTGTGCCAAGCCCAATTTGTTGTTGTTGTTGTTGAGCCAAATTTTTCGCTATTTGCTGCTGTTGTCGTTGTGCCAAACCCAATTTGTTGTTGTTGTTCTAGTGCAAAATTTTTCGGCTGTTTGCTGTTGTTGCCTCGGCTGTGCCGCTATCGGTGTTGTTGAGTCACTATCTGAGACGCTGTTATTGTTGTTGTGCCAAGCCCAATTTGTTGTTGTTGTTGTTGAGCCAAATTTTTCGCTATTTGCTGCTGTTGTCGTTGTGCCAAACCCAATTTGTTGTTGTTGTTCTAGTGCAAAATTTTTCGGCTGTTCGCTGTTGTTGCTTCGGCTGTGCCGCTATCGGTGTTGTTGAGTCACTATCTGAGACGCTGTTATTGTTGTTGTGCCAAGCCCAATTTGTTGTTGTTGTTGTTGAGCCAAATTTTTCGCTATTTGCTGCTGTTGTTGTTATTCGATATTTATGTTTTTTGGTGCGTAAATGTTCACTGCGGTTATCATTTAATTCATGAAATTCTATTGTTTATCAGGAAATGCAGCGACAAACCGACACGAATACGATATGACAAACGAATTTGAACGACGAAAAAACAGATTCTTGTGTGCACAGGTGTGTGTGTGTACGTACACGTATGTATATATTTCACTTTACAATCGAGTGTCTACGTAGAACTAGCCATGTAAACTAATTTAACATAATGTACATATTTTGCAAAATATACTGAGCACTGATTTTGCGTTTTCGCATCTATTTTTATTATTTAAGAAGTTATTTATATGCAATATAAAAAAAATAGTTTTACACCACGAAAAGAACCGTCTCGTTTTGACTCTACCACTCAATTGACTTTTCGAAAACTGACTCCCGCTGTACCAAAAAAAATTCTTATTAGCGCGTGCCTTCCACTTTTTCTTCTGTATTCGTTTTGGAAGAGTCCCGTTTCTTTTTCCATATAGCCTGCAGTGGTGTAGTGACGTGTGCATAATAGTGGCGTGACTTTACGGTTACCCGAATGTCTATATCATGGTATGACGCTAGCAATGGCACAAGCGAGATGGAATGCGATTGCCATGTTACACAAATAAAAATACCAAAACTTTCGGAATAAAATGCCTCAAGCATTTTTCCCATGAAACTATCTCAAATTAATCGCTTATATTCGTGCCCTAGTAAATTTGCTACTGTAAAATTCTATTAGTGTACGTTGGAAATATTAATAGACATTGTTGTCTTACGCTCAAATTATAAAAATGGTAAGAGACAGGAAAATCTGATTAATGAAACAACAGTACAAATGTGTGGTAATTAATTATTTAATGTTCTGCGAATAAAAAAAGTTTAAAGTTGTATAGGGCGAATAAGAACATTTTATAATATGTGCATTTGAAAGTACTAAGTATCCGAATAACCATGTGTTACGCATTTTCACAATACATGTGCATATCCCGCCATTGGAACGATTGTCAAGGTTGAGATGGGAAATTTCAGTTAAGCTTTCCCCATGCAAGGCCTACTTATAGAGGTTGGCTCGATAGCTTGCCTATTTGCAAAAAAAAAAAATTTCATGCAATCTATAAGGATTGAAATCTGAAGAATGAATCAAAACCACATAACCATTTAGAAGAATAAAAAAAATCAGTGTAAATCTCGGATGCAATTACTTATTTAAAATTTGTTTAGACTCTTAGTGGAGCAAGAAAAGAATTAACTACAGGATTTTGAATAAAAAAATTGTTACATTTAATATATCTAGTAACTGAATAAGAAAATACAAATTTTAATTATTGCCAGAACACCACCAGTGGTGCATGAAATTTTTACTCGAACAAGGAAATGACTCCTGTCAAAAAAAAATTGTCAGCTGTTGCCATCGAGACAACCTCATAAATCACCCTCGTTTCGCAGTGCGGCCACCTGTTACACTAGCCCACAGCCCCACATAAAAGGTCGATGCGAGGGAGAATCGCTCTTCTTCTTCTTGGCATATGTCAACTTATTGTCTGTTGCTTTGATTCTACAATCTTGCATGCGTTGTTCGTAGAAGTAGAATGCTAAGCTCAAGGTTTATCCAAAGAAGGTTATATTAGTTACGTTTTGATGTGTGTGTTTCCTTTAAAAAAAAATGTCAACGTGAAAGAGGAGAGAAATTATTTTCAAAGTAAAATTTTTCCCCAATCGGTTCTATCTGACGTTCGTACCTTTTTTTTTTTTTTTGCACACATACCCAATTGCAATCAGCTTATCTGCCGCGAAATCCTTCTTTAGACAATCCTTGCTAAGTTGTGTGTTCACATCTTTTTCCCTGCTTTTGACATTTGAAACAAGCCGCCTAACGCCAATCGCATATTCTGCCTCACATGCGACGACCTGTTTAGTTTGGCCACGCGTCAACCATTCTTCTTCACCATGTCAGCACGTCGGCCATTATTGATTGGAAGTTATTGGAAACTACTAAGAAAGAAGCTACTGAAATAGTGGTGCTGCCACACAGCCAAAATTGAGCAACCGAAATTAACCCGTTTATGATCGATATCAGTATTGGTATCGATAGCAAACCATAACAGGCCTGCTTCGCTTCGAAGACCTGACGAGGGAGCGAACAGGAAAAATGGTTTGCCTGTAAGGTTGTCGCGAGAATACTCAACTGTTAACTACGTGGGGCACGACTCACCCTTAGATAAGAGTCTCAAATTCTACCACAGCTAACCGGGCAGCAGAGGCTCCATCAGGTGATATCAAAAAAAAACCATATGCTATATGAACGTGTCCAATCTAGTAATGTATGTAAATCCGAGATTAATTGAAAGTCAGGTATAATAAAAAAATTAATTTGAAAAAAAAACAAAATGCGTAAGTCCGGTGTTGCGGTGATTCTCTATTGGCTTAGGCCAGAGAAGCCTACCCCCCTAGGAGCCCTCCTCCTAGGTGCCGATCTTGGTCGGTCTTAACAACCTGTCCCCCCCGGCTGATCCAACCCCGCACGTTGAACCCAGGACAGGCGGTCTTGAAAAAGACCCTTGGTCCGCTGGTTTCTCGCCCCCCGGAATGGGCTTTACAAAAAAAGAAAATTATTTTGTTTCCTATTTTAAGGCTTCGCGGCCTTAGACATTTTTTTTACAGGAGAACGCGTCTAAACTCCGAGTACAATCACCCTATGAGCTGGTCTATGGTCCCTAACCTCTCGAAGCTGGACAAAAAAACTTTAACAGGAAAATCATCAGAACTCCGTTTGAATAGACATTTTTATATTGGAGAACTCGTCAAAACTCCGTAAGGTTAGGCATTTGATATAGGAGAACTCGCCAAAACTCCATAAAACTAGACATTTTGATTTGGGAGAACTCGTCAAAACTCCGTATAAGCAGACCAATTAGAATATGGACTGCTAGATGGTCCACGGTTCCCGGTGGGAGCGCTTGTGATCCACCTAAATTATAACTGCTCGGGGAGAATACTGGGTGAATTGTCCCCGACCGCCAAGACGCCCAGCGGAGTCTTATTGAGGACGAATATCAGAAGCATGGAATCGTCCTATTAACCTCCCTGTTAAGTCTTCTAAGTCATACAGTGCATTGCCAGCTTTTCCACGAACTCGTCACTTGACTCTATCATTTGCCTGCGCTAAGTTTTTACAGATTTCCTCGTTTGCGTCCGTTCAGTCGACTGCTGACAGTTTTGGGACATTTAAACAAAATCGAACGTATGAGCGCTTCAAAAAAAAAACAAGGCACGCTTGAATGGTCGTATGAAATCTTAAGCAATTAACTGCCTAAATAAAATCACGTTTGGTGTTAAAGTCCAAATGCAAATATTTATACAATTAACGAAATTTAAATCTCTATCTCGATTAAAAATTATGTCGCATCCAAAATAGAATAACAAAACTTTGGTTTTTGTGTTTGGTGAAACTTTCAGCGAATATTTATAACGAATATTTGCTTTTTAAATCTCCATGCCGGTAAAAATTATGTCATATCCAAAAAATTATAATACGTTGTCGCGTTTGGTGAAAAAAAATCAAGCAAATGTTTGTAACAATTATCTTCGATTGTAAAAATTATCTTAAGTTTTGCTAACAATATCGATTCAAAATAACTTCGCTTATAAAAAAAAATATTTGTATAAATAAACGTGTTCATATACGTGTATATGTAAATGTAAAAAGATATACAATGCAAAACATATATATATGTTCGTTGTTCAATGGGAATGCTCATCTCCCATTATAAAAGGCACAGGTTACAGAATAAAAAAAAATATATATAAACCCCCTTGAAAAACAAAAAAATTAAGAGAGTATGTGCCAACTGGTCTCCAGCGCACCAACCGCAATGCAGGGTTGCTCGGAAGCAGGCTGGCTAACTAGAAGATAGTTAACAATAACATAAAAAAATTAAAATTTTGCGAAATACCAACCTATCTCCGCCGCAATGAAAGGAACGGTTTCAATCCGCTATCCCCAGACTTGCGGAGATAGACGATACATCCTTCGGTCTCAGCTCAGCTCACCGCCATGAAGTGGTGCTAAATGTTCCAAGGCACCCAACTCAGGCATGAGATGGACTGAGGCCTGCATCGCATAACAAAAGAAAAAGACAGAACAAAGAAATTTGCAGAATACCCTCCTAATCTCCGCCGCAATGAAAGGAGCAGCTAGAGGCTGCTTTCCCCAGACTTGCGGAGATGAAAAGTACTAACTCAGGTCTCAGACCAACCCATCGCAATGAAAGTGGCGCTAGGTGCAACCAACTCAGACGCGGGATGGCTGAAGCCTAAATTGCAAAAAAAAAAAAATCACGAAACCAAAAAAAATTAAAAGACGAATTTTCCTTCTGACCAACATCCTAGGCTCCGCCGCAATGAAAGGCACGGTTTGAAGCCGCTACCCCGGACTTGCGAAGAAGGATTGCTAGCTTAGGATCCAACCAACTCCGACGCGAGATAAGCTGGGCCCCAAAAGAAAAAAAATCCGATACACATAACTGCACAAAAGACATATTCGGCAAAAAGTTTATAAAAATAAATACTGAATCTAGCGGACATGCCCCTCGGACGACAGTGAAACAAATTTATATTACAAAAAAAAATAAGTGCGTTCAACACTGCCTCTCCGGGTGAAATGCAAAAAAAACAGACAAAATGACGTTAAGTCTCGTGGAGCCCTGAGCCACTAACAACCAATGACTCTCCAATCAGTCTGATCAATTCCATCATCCCGCCGCAACGCAGTGGCGGCTACGCAGGCTGCCAATCTGGGACTTGCGTGAAGATGAAACTTCACTGACCGACCAGAAAACCACTGAAGCCAGCACCCAAGACACCACGTTGGGCGCCATCTGTTATGGTAGCGCCCACGATCTATGTTTTGTGGCGCCCTCTGTTACCGACAGCGATGAACTCCTTGGACAACCTGATCAGTCTCACCATCTCGCCGCAACGCAGTGGCGGCGCAGGGCCTGCCCATCTGGGACTTGCGAGATAGTAAGGCGTCACTGGCTGACCAAAAAGCCATCGGGCCCCACGTTGGGCGCCATCTGTTATGGATACGCATTCTATACGAGTGGAGCAGCAATGCATGGCGGTCGGCATGATCTAGGGTTGCACTGTGGCTAGTCATTGTCGGCTGGGCGGGGTTCTTGCCTACATTGCTGTCCTGCGCCATAAACAGAAAAAATTCATATCATGCCTTTTCAAACCAATAACGAGAAAATCACACGAAAACAACATCCGGTTTAGGCGGATGCCACGGACGGACCGTTGAAAAATTCGAAAATTCAAAATAACCCGAAAAATCCAAATTCAAGAGGCCAGGCATCAGTTAAATTTAAATAAATGCAAACCGAGGGAAAATGTCGTTGAAATTTGAATATGAATTTGAATGTACGTTAAAGTCAGATGGACGTTAGCAAAACATTTAAACCAAAATTTAAATCGGACGGAAATACTGACATCACGGAAAAATTTGGAATTAGATAAGCGGACGTTATATTTAAATAATTGCGGACGGAAGAGAAAAGAAGCATTGTATCAAATTTTAAATTTGAATGTACGTTGAAATCTATGTGCACTAAATTTGAATAGCCACTACAAAAAAACTGTCAAAGTGAATTTAAATTTGAATATACATATCGCGAAAAAAAATCGTTAAATTTGAATTTAAATTTGAATCAACCGGAACGACCGATTATTAACAGGCATCTGAAAATACATAAAGAAAGCTGAAATTTAAAACATATGGAAAATCAAAAAAAAAGTTAAAGGCCGAACTCACAAGGGGGTGGCGTTGCTGATGTTGTTGCAGCGCCGGTGCGTTTTGTCCCACCCTAATCCATGGTTACTGTCGCACCCGAATATCAGTAACCCCTTACCTGTGGTGCGCCGCTGGTGTTGTTGCAGCGCTGGTGCTTTTCGAGCCCACCCTCATCCATGGCCATCGGTGCACCTATATTTCGATGACCCCATAATTATTATGCGCCGCTGGTGTTGTTGCAGCGCCGGTGCTTATCTACCCACCCTCATCCTTGGTCATCAGTGCACCTATATTTCGATGACCCCATACCTGAAATCCCTATGCCATTTTAATTAAGGTGGATCAGCATTCCCATTATAATTTTTAACAATTTATTTGGGATTCATTCTTCCCTTTTCTATAGCTAAATCCCTACTCTATTTTTTCCTTCATTTTAGTACACTAGGGCGCCCCTTTTTTTTTCTTTTTTTTTTTTTCAGAGAAATTAAAAAAAAATATATATATAAAATATATGGAAAATAATATAAATAGCTTACGACCTAGGCTCCAGTTGTAGTTGTTGACGTTGTTATGGTTGTTGGTGCTGTGTTGGTGGTGCTGCTGCTGCTGTAGTTGTTGTTGTAGTTTCTGCTGGTTGCTGTTGTTGCAGCGACAGAATTTTTTTTTGCTTATGGCTGTTGATGTTGTTGATTCACTACCTGAGACGCTGTTGTTGTTGTTGTTGTGCCAAGCCCAATTTGTTGTTGTTGTTGTTGAGCCAAATTTTTCGCTATTTGCTGCTGTTGTCGTTGTGCCAAACCCAATTTGTTGTTGTTGTTCTAGTGCAAAATTTTTCGGCTGTTTGCTGTTGTTGCCTCGGCTGTGCCGCTATCGGTGTTGTTGAGTCACTATCTGAGACGCTGTTATTGTTGTTGTGCCAAGCCCAATTTGTTGTTGTTGTTGTTGAGCCAAATTTTTCGCTATTTGCTGCTGTTGTCGTTGTGCCAAACCCAATTTGTTGTTGTTGTTCTAGTGCAAAATTTTTCGGCTGTTCGCTGTTGTTGCTTCGGCTGTGCCGCTATCGGTGTTGTTGAGTCACTATCTGAGACGCTGTTATTGTTGTTGTGCCAAGCCCAATTTGTTGTTGTTGTTGTTGAGCCAAATTTTTCGCTATTTGCTGCTGTTGTTGTTATTCGATATTTATGTTTTTTGGTGCGTAAATGTTCACTGCGGTTATCATTTAATTCATGAAATTCTATTGTTTATCAGGAAATGCAGCGACAAACCGACACGAATACGATATGACAAACGAATTTGAACGACGAAAAAACAGATTCTTGTGTGCACAGGTGTGTGTGTGTACGTACACGTATGTATATATTTCACTTTACAATCGAGTGTCTACGTAGAACTAGCCATGTAAACTAATTTAACATAATGTACATATTTTGCAAAATATACTGAGCACTGATTTTGCGTTTTCGCATCTATTTTTATTATTTAAGAAGTTATTTATATGCAATATAAAAAAAATAGTTTTACACCACGAAAAGAACCGTCTCGTTTTGACTCTACCACTCAATTGACTTTTCGAAAACTGACTCCCGCTGTACCAAAAAAAATTCTTATTAGCGCGTGCCTTCCACTTTTTCTTCTGTATTCGTTTTGGAAGAGTCCCGTTTCTTTTTCCATATAGCCTGCAGTGGTGTAGTGACGTGTGCATAATAGTGGCGTGACTTTACGGTTACCCGAATGTCTATATCATGGTATGACGCTAGCAATGGCACAAGCGAGATGGAATGCGATTGCCATGTTACACAAATAAAAATACCAAAACTTTCGGAATAAAATGCCTCAAGCATTTTTCCCATGAAACTATCTCAAATTAATCGCTTATATTCGTGCCCTAGTAAATTTGCTACTGTAAAATTCTATTAGTGTACGTTGGAAATATTAATAGACATTGTTGTCTTACGCTCAAATTATAAAAATGGTAAGAGACAGGAAAATCTGATTAATGAAACAACAGTACAAATGTGTGGTAATTAATTATTTAATGTTCTGCGAAT
The DNA here is from genome assembly GCA_960531455.1 of Urophora cardui. Taxonomy (NCBI): domain Eukaryota; kingdom Metazoa; phylum Arthropoda; class Insecta; order Diptera; family Tephritidae; genus Urophora; species Urophora cardui. The sequence goes on from OY482671.1 coordinate 169,455,630, forward strand.
AAAAAAAGTTTAAAGTTGTATAGGGCGAATAAGAACATTTTATAATATGTGCATTTGAAAGTACTAAGTATCCGAATAACCATGTGTTACGCATTTTCACAATACATGTGCATATCCCGCCATTGGAACGATTGTCAAGGTTGAGATGGGAAATTTCAGTTAAGCTTTCCCCATGCAAGGCCTACTTATAGAGGTTGGCTCGATAGCTTGCCTATTTGCAAAAAAAAAAAATTTCATGCAATCTATAAGGATTGAAATCTGAAGAATGAATCAAAACCACATAACCATTTAGAAGAATAAAAAAAATCAGTGTAAATCTCGGATGCAATTACTTATTTAAAATTTGTTTAGACTCTTAGTGGAGCAAGAAAAGAATTAACTACAGGATTTTGAATAAAAAAATTGTTACATTTAATATATCTAGTAACTGAATAAGAAAATACAAATTTTAATTATTGCCAGAACACCACCAGTGGTGCATGAAATTTTTACTCGAACAAGGAAATGACTCCTGTCAAAAAAAAATTGTCAGCTGTTGCCATCGAGACAACCTCATAAATCACCCTCGTTTCGCAGTGCGGCCACCTGTTACACTAGCCCACAGCCCCACATAAAAGGTCGATGCGAGGGAGAATCGCTCTTCTTCTTCTTGGCATATGTCAACTTATTGTCTGTTGCTTTGATTCTACAATCTTGCATGCGTTGTTCGTAGAAGTAGAATGCTAAGCTCAAGGTTTATCCAAAGAAGGTTATATTAGTTACGTTTTGATGTGGGTGGTTCCTTTAAAAAAAAATGTCAACGTGAAAGAGGAGAGAAATTATTTTCAAAGTAAAATTTTTCCCCAATCGGTTCTATCTGACGTTCGTACCTTTTTTTTTTTTTTTGCACACATACCCAATTGCAATCAGCTTATCTGCCGCGAAATCCTTCTTTAGACAATCCTTGCTAAGTTGTGTGTTCACATCTTTTCCCTGCTTTTGACATTTGAAACAAGCCGCCTAACGCCAATCGCATATTCTGCCTCACATGCGACGACCTGTTTAGTTTGGCCACGCGTCAACCATTCTTCTTCACCATGTCAGCACGTCGGCCATTATTGATTGGAAGTTATTGGAAACTACTAAGAAAGAAGCTACTGAAATAGTGGTGCTGCCACACAGCCAAAATTGAGCAACCGAAATTAACCCGTTTATGATCGATATCAGTATTGGTATCGATAGCAAACCATAACAATGGTTTTTTTTTCGTGGTCACGCTTTCCTTTACCGATCGTAAAAACCGTTTATAGAAGGGGTGTTGCACCGTCCTCCGATCCTATATCTGAAGTCGGAACAATCCGGAGGCCGATAGTTTTCGAAATATAAATATTTGTTTTTTTCAAAATACCTTTATTTTGTTGATAACGGGTTGAAAGGACCATATACGGCCTTATTCCGGTGTGGTAACATAATTTACTTTACTGGTGAAATAAAGAATCTGGTACTTTAAACACTCTTTTCGTATTCTGGCAGCAGAAAATTAAGTTACCACCTCAATACGTGGTAACAATTTGTTACTATTTCAGCCCGATTCCATTCCGTTCGTATGGAAATGCTTTGACAGCGTTACCATTTGTGCCAGAATACCAATTGAAAAGATGGTAACAATTTTCAGCAACATAAATTACCAGTAAAGTAATTTTCCGGTAACGCTCGGAATAGCAGTGAAAATCTTCTTTCTGGGGCAAAATCTACGTACCCATCCACAGTAATCCTACGTGGAATACCTTCATCGCCTTCATGAGGGAGTATTTAAATTTATAAAAAAAAAAATACCTAAGCACAATTACATATGAATGATACGTAGATAATTTTTATTTTGGCTTAGAACAAATTTTATTTTTATCAAACTTTTGGTTGGACCACTCCGCATAGCAGGCATTTTGACTTAAAGGAGGACAGCGCGACAAATAATTAAGAACTGATTCAATGACTCCAAATCAATTCCAGAATCAGCTCTGGCAACTAGATCACCCAGCTCGTTTGACCCATTGCATTTTATAGAACTTTTATATTACTCGGTACATACCAAAGTATTCATATTTATTTGCATGTGAAATTTAAGTATTATCTTTATATTTTTATATTATTAAAAAAAAAGATATCGTTAAAACCACGAAAGTAGCTTACTTTATTAATTTTAATTTTTTTCTCAAAAATTTTTCGGTGTTAGAACCCAAAAGCAGCATATTTTATAAATTTAATTTTTTTTTTTTTCAAACATTTTTCGGTGATACAAAAAAAACCATAAGTGCATCAATTTGTGATACCAAATTTTTTGAGGCTGTGGTAACACTGTTACAATTTCTTCCTCTTCTTCAGAGATTTTGACACATTTTAAGGCCTCTGGCAACTTACAAGCTTGCATGACAAGCAGTGCATATGTGTTAGTGTTTTTTTGATGGTGTGAGTGCAATCGGCAGTCGTCGTGCTACACGTACTTGTTGTCGGCTCGCTATCTGCTCGCGGCGACGAAAATCAAAAATTTTTGATATTTGCGTCAATCACCCGACACTCACCCATATGCACTGCTTATAATGCAAGCTTGTAAGTTGCCAGAGGCCTTTAGGAAAGTACCCACACAAATTCTGTGTGCGGATTCCTACAAATAGCTAGTCTTCTTTCTCGCTCACATCCTCTGATCCTCTCGCTCTTTTGTGGTAAAATTCCTGCAACTCATACGCTTTCCTACACTCAACAAAAATAGCGTTTGTTGAGTGTAGGAAAGCGTATGAGTTGCAGGAATTTTACCACAAAAGAGCGAGAGGATCAGAGGATGTAAGCGAGAAAGAAGACTAGCTATTTGTAGGAATCCGCACACAGAATTTGTGTGGGTACTTTCCTAAAATGTGTCAAAATCTCTGAAGAAGAGAAAGAAATTGTAACAGTGTTACTACAGCCTCAAAAAATTTGGTATCACAAATTGATGCACTTATGGTTTTTTTGGTATCACCGAAAAATGTTTGAAAAAAAAATTAAAATTAATAAAATATGCTGCTTTTGGGTTCTAACACCGAAAAATTTTTGAGAAAAAAATTAAAATTAATAAAGTAAGCTACTTTCGTGGTTTTAACGATATCGTTTTTTTTAATATAAAAATATAAAGATAATACTTAAATTTCACATGCAAATAAATATGAATACTTTGGTACTGTACCGACTAATATAAAAGTTCTATAAAATGCAATGGGTCAAAGGAGCTGGGTGATCTAGTTGCCAGAGCTAATTTTGGAATTGAATTGGAGTCATTGAATCAGTTCTTAAATATTTGTCGCGCCGCTGCCGAGTATGAAACATAAGCTGAGGCTGCTAAGTATCTACCACCAGAAGTTGCTACCATAAGTTGAAGTTGCTAAGCATGAAGCTCATGATAATGATACAAACAAATATGCTGTCCAGCTCTTATTATCTGACTCCTGCAAACCGTAGGTGCAAACCGTAGCCAATGTTTATCCAAATAGGGGCTATGTTACTTCCGTTATTATGTGTGTCAGGAACACAGGAACACAGGATGTTACTATTATCTTTGTTGGTTTGATTTCTCATTTACTTGCATGTATCATTTCAAATTGTAAGTGCGCGTGTAAAGAAATTTTTTTTTTGAAAAAAAAAAAAATAAATAAATGAATAAATTGAATAAATAAAATTAAAAATTAAAATTTCAAAGTATTTCTTCTAAATATGGCATGGTGGAAAGTAGCGCTAAACAGCGTATTAATAGCTATAGCAGGATACGAAGTAGGTAAAGAAAGCTCAGAAGGAAAAAATTCTGAAAATAGAATAGTCAAATTTGAAGCAAATCCAATTATAGAAAAAGAAGAAGAAATTTCTAGCAAATGGCTAACAATTTTTGGATGCGTCATGACATTGTTAATTGTCACAATTGCAATTTTAATAAAAAATTACATTAAAAATAAATTGAGACAATTGAACAATGTTCAACAGCGCATATAATCAGAAATGACTAAATGGCAAGAGATATATGACTTGTTATCGGTAGAAAAAGAAAAAGCTCATAAATCTTACAAATGCATAAATAAAAGCATACCAATTACAAACGAAACTTTAATAAAGCATTTCAACATAATTTTGGAAGCTCTAAAAAATATAAGACAAATAATTAACGAGAAAAATAAATACTTTATTGAAGAACATTGAAAAGAAGCTTATTTAATTTTTGCTGCAGTACGAGATAAATTAGTATCTTCTTTAGCCAGACATAATATAGAAACTACAATACCAACCACAGTAGAGGAGGAAATTCAAATAGATTTTTCATTACTTCTATCTGTACGCGTTCCTATCCGAACCCCCTCACCTTCATTAAGTCAGACTCCATCAGTGGAAGAAATTAAACCACTCAATATCCCTGAAGTAAACGTCACAATGCCACAAACGATAGTTGAATTTATCAAAACTGCTTCGTCAGTACTACCATAGTTTGATGGTAAGCCGGAAAATTTACACAGCTTCCTAGATGCACTCGATATACTTGAGCAAATCAAGGATACACACGAGGCATTGGCTATTACCATGATAAAGACAAAGCTGAAGGGTACAGCAAGAAATTTTATCAGTAACGAGACCACAATCGAACAGATTAAAAATAAATTAAAAAGCGCAATAAAAAGTGAATCAGTAGAAGTTTTAACTGCAAAACTCCTGAACATCCAACAAAGTAGCAAAACTGCTAACCAATACACAGCAGAAATAGAAAAAATCACCAGGTCATTGGTAGGAGCGTACATCTCGGATGGGCTAAACCCGGATTTAGCAACGAGATATGCAACACAGGCAGCAGTTAAAGCCATGTGTAAAAACTGCTCTAATGACAAGGTCAAAATGATGATGCAAGCAGGAACGTTCACAACAATGAATGATGCAATTTCTAAATTTACCAACAGCTGTACCGAAATAACGGGCAGCTCAAACACAATTTTGAACGTACGACAGCAGAGTCAGTACCAGAGTACTTTCTGTGGAGATTACTAAAATGGAAGATACAGACCACAGCCAAGTTACAACGACAATTCTAGGTCCAACAATGAAACCCCAGTAGAGACACCGATCGCGTGGCGTAATTTCAGCGGAGTGGATCCATTGCCGAACGAGCTGGTACGAGCCATAAAGGTACGACTAAATCAGAGGGGCCAGACAAGACAGACCTTCCGCCACATGACAGCAGCAACATGGTTCAAGGTGCGAGTCACAAGAGCCGGAGTGGTTACTATCACAATTCTAGAGAGAAATAAGAGGGGGATATGAAGACCCCCACGCTTGAAGCTTAGGGCCCTCACAAATTGACCATACGTAAATAAATCGAATTGAATACGGCTGACGTGCAAACGCTGCCTAGAGAGAAAAATAGGAATAATGCTGATGTGCAAACATTGCCAATAGAGAAAAATAGGAATAAGGCTGATGTGCAAACACTGCCAATAGAGAAAAATAGGAATAAGGCTGATGTGAAAACACTGCCAATAAAGAAAATAGAAATACGGCTGATGTGAAAACACTGCCAATAAATAAAAAATAGGAGTACGGCTGATGTGAAAACACTTCCAATAGAGAAAATAGGAATACGGCTGATGTGAAAACACTGCCAATAAAGGAAATAGGAATACGACTGATGCGAAAACACTGCCAATAAAGAAAATAGAAATACGGATGATATGAAAACACTGCCAATAAAGAAAAATATGAATACGGCTGATGTGAAAACACTGCCAAGAGAGAAAGGTAGGAATATAAAGAAAAACAAAAAACCAATTACGACAAAAATAGTTATAGTAAGGAAATTAATATAGGAGATTTAGTTTTAGTTAGAGAAGAGGCCTCCCATAAGTTAGAAAATAGATATACAGGATATTTTAAAGTTAAAAGTATTGATAGGAATAACAATTATACTCTAATTTCAAATAGCATAGGAGATAGCAATAAAAACAAAAAAGAAATAGTTATTCATAAGAATAGGCTTAAACCAATTTAAAATTAGGCACTGCACTTTATCCAATAATAATAATTTAGTAATAACGTAAATACATATGCATTCCAGTTTACTCACTTTAATAAACAGGCACACGCCAAAGAAAGAAAAAAAAAAACAAATGTAATGTACCGAATATATGAACAAAATGTAAAAAAAAAAAAAAAAAAAAAAATACAATAATAACGTTCATGTCCAAATAAAAATGCAATGCAGGCAAACGAAAAAACAAATGTAACAAAAAAAAAAATATATATAATAAAATTTTATGCATCACTGGCAATATGAGCCGCAAAGCAATTAATAAATTTTTGTCAACTCAGACAAACGTTAAGTGGGTCACTAAGTCTTTCAAATAGATATATATAGTTGAATACAAATATATATATCTATTTTTTTTTTAAGGGGGAAGGTGTAGCATTACATAAGTACACCGCCCTTACAGTCGTTGTCATGTACACATAATTTATGTGTACATGTAAATCGCACATGTTGCCAAAACAAACTGACCCAAATAAATTCCGTTAAACCCCAGCGGGAGTTTAACATCAAATATACACACCGCCACACATGGCGTCTCCAGTTACATTTGTTGCATTTTGTCAAGTGCTTTGCCCGAGTAGTCGCAATGACCAACTGAGCGACAGCGTCAGTTTGTCAATGTGCACTGACGAAATATTTAAGATTCACATATGCTGACACAGCATATGTTGAACACTCATTCTTAATTATATATGTATTAGTGTAAGTTAGCGTAAGGAAATTTGTATAAATAGAGAAAGTAAATCAATAAAGAAATGAATATATTTTCATACTCAAAACGATCAATACGCGTTTCACTAGACCCTCCTTTAAGTCAAAATGCCTGCTATGGGCAGTGGTCCTACCAAAAGTTTGATAAAAATAAAATTTGTTCTAAGCCAAAATAAAAATTATCTACGTATCATTCATATGAAATTGCGCTTAGGTGTTAAGTACTCCCTCATGAAGACGATGAAAGTGTTCCACGCAGGATTACTGTGGATGGGTACGTAGATTTTGCCCCAGAAAGAGCATTATGTGGTTGTTGTTGTTGTTGTTATGTGGTCCTTTCAATCAGTTATACACCAAAATAAAGGTATTTTGAAAAAGCAAATATTTATATTTCGAAAACTATCGGCCTCCGGACTGTTCCGACTTCAGATATAGGATTGGAGGACGGTGCAACGCCCCTTTTATAAACGATTTTGACGCCCCCTTGGATCGGTAAAGGAAAGCGTGACCACGAAAAAAAATCATGAAGGCATTAATTTGTGATACCAAAATTTTTGAGATTGTGGGAACACTATTCCGAAGAGCCATTTTTGACACTAAATAGCATTTCGCACAAATGCGTTTGTTGAACTTTTCCTATCATCTTGAGTTTGACATAAAATAGCATTCTACCCAAAATTTCACCAAACAGACCTAATGATAATACAGAAAATTAGGGATGTAAAAAACATCGATGTCATTTGGATGCAGCGATGCCGTTCCAAAATTTATGAGCGGAGTGAAAATTGACAATAGCGGAGTGTTTCGGAGTGACGGACGAAAGAGCGGAGTGAAATTGCGGAGGGATGTCAAAAATAAGGAAATCAACAAGAAATGTAAATATGGGAAAGCAAACGCAAAAATTAAAGGACATATTTATTTATTAGAAATGAATTTAATTAAATTAAAATTGTGTTTTTATTCATAGCACATTTGTTTATAAACTTTTGTATACATAAATTAGTGCATGTTATGCATTAGATAAATGTCTTAGATATAAAAGTACAAGTATGTATATATAAGTAGGATAAGTTTTTTTTTTTTTAAATAAATTATGTATTTTGTGTTTTTGTAAAGACAATTCTGCCCTTTTATGACCATCAGAATTGCCATACATTTCCAAATCAGAAATATTATTTCCCAACAATTTTACACAAATTTTACAGAAGCTTTTCTCATCTTTGTTCTCTAACCAACTAAATTTCATCTTCCATTTATCGATGAATTTTTGTTTGAACGGCTTTATTTTCACTGTCTTTGGTGTGAAAATCGCAGAAAACAGCGGCACTACAATTATTTACCATACATATGGTGTGAAAATAATTCATAGCAGCAGCACTACAATCACCCGAAACTATAGCAGCATCGAAGTCACCGTCTGTGGTGTGCAAATCATTCATAGCAGCAGCACTACAATCATCGGAAACTATAGCAGAAATAGCAGCATCGAAGTCACTCGTACAGACGGCAGCAGCCACAGGATCCAAATCGTATACATAAGTATGGTCATTTGCAACAGCTACATCATAGGCCAATTTCTGTGTTGTAGCAGCAGGGGAATTTTCTTCTTTGATAAAATAGCTGGAAAGAGAATATGAGGTTATGAAATATGGAAAAGTATCCTTTAGAAATATAACTTACCTGTCAATGTACCTTTTTTTGCATTTGGTCCAGGGCAAACTTTTCTGATGAAAACAAAAAAATGTAAAAACCAGCTAATGTGTTTTTATAAATTTTAACTCAGCTATTCATTTTAGAGCAATTGATTTGAAATTTTCCATGGAAGCGCGCACAAAACAAAGATCAGTGAAAAGTTGCCACTGCGGCAGAATTATAAGACGTAAACAATAACGCTGCCAGATTGTAATTTTATACATACAAAATTGAAAGTTGATTCAAAATTTCTGAATTATTTCATACATGAAAAAGTGGGAGTGATTTAGTCCAAGAGGGAGTGGCGGAGTGAGGAGGTCAAAATCGGAGTGAAATCTTCCAATTGGAGTGACAGCGGCATCGCTGTTTGGATGTCAAGATTTGAAACATCGATGTTCACCGATGTTTTTACGAATGCCATGTTAACCCGGCGTCTCCTCAAAACAGAATTCTGTCATCACAAGCACCATTATAACATAGATTTCAAATGGAGACCGCATCTGCCTTCTGGTATAACAGAGATGCCAAAGCAATTGCTTTAACAAGATTGCCTTAACATGAGCTGTCAGTTTGATGATTTGACAGCTAATTTTTCATTTCAACGAAAAATTCACAGTGGCACATTGAACGTGAAATTTCGCACGGCGTCCATTTTGCTTGATTGTTTTGGCTTAAAAATAAATAAAAATAACATTAAGTGCATATATACAGTTTGCGAACACCATCGTCAATTTTAAACCATTTTTTTTTAATTTCTAAGTGCTTCTGCGTACACAACATGGCTATTCGGCGACATTTTACAAATGATTTTGTTATAACATGAAATGCCCACGCATATGAAATCATGGGGCCGTAGTCATAGTCGATTTAAAACATTGTTTTACCACACTTAGGTCCTTTTCACATTACTCGGTACGACAACGAATCGACATTTTTTGCTCGGTATTTTCAACTTACCGAAACGATTCCGCGTTGCTGTGTTTTTCACACTTGTGGGAATACTTTCGGTGCGTAATCGGCAGAAAATAGGAAAACAAACATCGAGATTTGCAAAACAAAATTTTTAACTTCAACATATCACTCAATAATAACAATAATGTCTTCTAGCGAAGACGAAGACATTATAACTTGCTACATTTATAACCGAAATGAGTTTTTTACTGACTTTGTTCTTCTTCTTTTATTACGCCGCAAAAATGTATGCAGTAATTCCTCAAATTTTACTGACCGGTCTTACCGCGTTGCGGTATACCGAAATTAATCCGCTCCGACTTCATGTATGCAACACTAATGTGAAAGTGCCAATTGAAATACATGTGGTCAGTAAGGTTTCGGTATACTTTCGGTAAAAACCAAAAATGTCGATCCGATACCGCACCGAGTAATGTGAAAGCGCTCTTAGAATGATGCTAGCATAAACGTCATTTTATCTCTGTCATAGTCGACTTAAAATCAGTTTTATCACTAGAACAGCGTTCTAACTTTAAAATGAGGTGAATGTCATTTTAAAATCTTAAAATATTGTTCTAAACTGAAAATTCTTCATGAAAACTATGAAAATAGATAGAGAGTACGTGAATTTAATAAAAAAAATAAATAAATAAAACGTATAAAGAATTTTTCAAGATTTTGCCATTATAGACTGTGCTATGCCGGAACGGAGAGCAAAGGTATATAAGTAGAAGCCGATGTAACCCGTTCCAAATAGAGGAAGAGGAATGTTATTCGAGATATTGCTTTGGAAAGCATATCACCCGGATTACAAGTTCTGACAACAATACGATTTTTAGGTCGAAATGCTCATTAGGTGGCACTCAATGCTTTCCCGCAGACAAGCTTTTTCTCCTGCGCCGCACTTTGATTCAGGAGCTGTTTTTGATTTACATACATATATGAAGTGTGTAGTTTTATCTCACATTTTAACTCACTTTTAGCTGCTCCATATTTTAAATATGTTTACGATTAAAATAAAATTTGCAAAAATCAAAATAGCGAAGAGATATGTACATACATATGTAGATACGCTCACTTTTTTCTTTTCAATTTAATAGTTGACACAGGTTGAACTTTTAAAACATTCGGAATTTCTTAAAATTACAGAGCGATTCTTATTATTTTATATGGGTAACCCTGTTCCGGTTCATTTTAGCAAAAACGTTGTTCTAACTGATCTATGACACACCACTATTTTAAACATCGTTCTAAATTTAATACCGATTTTAACTAAAACCGATTTTAGTGAACGACTATGACTACGGCCCATGGATTTTAGACATGATAATGTTCGACAAAAGTAACAGAATTTATGTTTTGTGGAGTTTCGGCGTAAGTGAAAACATCGATGTTTTGAAAAATATCGAAGAATTTTCTTCGCTAATTTTATTGCTTTTGGCGCGAGTTAAAGTTTTGTACCAGCGTGTGGGCAACGAATACTTTTATGGAAACATCTCAAAGAAAGTTTCTTTTCGAAAAGCTATCCTCGAAAATGCAAAATGTTACATTTTAAATCTAGCATGAACATAGTATTAGAGATTTTTGGATTAAAAAATGCCCTAAAATTTCTGAAAATAACAAATGTACATACATATGTACATATGTAAATAAAAAATATTTTTAGATGTTTATATTTAGTTGTTTGCCTAGCGTCGCCAGATACATAACTTCTTAGGTACCTTATTTTATTTATATTTTTCAATTGTTTGATTTATAAACCACTTTTGTGAGACAATGGGTCATATTAATAAAAGCCAAGCATTTGAGATTTCAGACCTTTTACTCAAACTTTGAAATTTGGTTCATACAAATTAATGTCAAATTTCCGAAATCTTGAGTAAAAGCATTTGCTTGATTTTTATTAATACGGCCCAATATGTTAATAAATAAAAAACATTATTACAAAATTTTGTTTAAATTCGAAATACATATCGGTAAAACAAATATCAATACATCGATACATCGAGCTGCCATCGATGTGTTTATTTCAAACATAAGTTATGTTCGGCACGCTGATAATTTGTACAATTTGTTCAAATTTTCCTGAAATTTTGTCGAATCCTGTTCGGCACTCCACAAACTTTGCAAGCTGAGAGCGGATTTTGACATTTCATTTGGAGAGAAAGTTACAAGTTTTTACGGAGTCTTTTGGACTCAGTAAAGATTTGCAAGTTGAAAACAGCTGACCTTGACAGTCTTCCTTTTCAGTCTGGAAAACAATTTTAAATTTTTGTAAAACTTCATTATTTTTTAAATATTTGTATGAAATTTCGATATAATGCACCGACCTCGGAATTTTTTGATTGTTTGGGTGGTAGGGGGTTCATATGGATCACTAAAATGGAAACCAAATCTTGTTCAAACTTATAATTTATTAATAATACAGTATTTTAGCGTAGACCACTCTTATGCATTGGTGGCCTTCGGCCGCGCTTTAAGAAAATAACCCTCAGCCGTGGAGCGGTATTTTTGCGTAGTCCGGGGTGTTAAAATTAGTAAAATTAACATCCACAGAACACTTCATAAAAGTTTAAATGAAAAATTCTCTGTTCTTTGCAATAAATACGGCGGGCGCATTATACCAAAGCCGACCCAATATGTTTTAAACTACATAAGTATTACATAACATATGTTTTGCTTGCAAATGTTGACAAAGTCATGTTCGGCGGAAACTTTGTACATTTCAGTTTTAGAGAGTTTGACATAATTCTCTCTTTGCTTATGTTGCTTGCAAATTTTTGTGCCGAACAGACTTATAGATTCTTTAAACATCGATGTTTTCATTGTAAAGGCTGGTATCGACCTCTCAAGAAACAGCTCAAGAAATTTTTAGCTTTATTTCTTGAGTGAAAAATAGTAGTAGGCAAGAAATTTTGACGTTTATTATTCCACCGTGAATACCAAGTGAAACGAAGAAGATCATCAAAAACGTAAACAAAATAAACCATTTTGTAAACATGAGAAATTGATAAGTTCTTAAAAAACATAAAATAAAAACTTTTAATATTTGTTTTCAATAGTTTTATTTTGTTGTTATTTTAGGAAATCATTGAAAGCGACGAGGATGACCTTATATTACTGCTATACTGTGGTATATTGATGGCCGGAATAGAAGTAGATGCAAGAAATTGATGTCAATTTCCGCTTTGCATCATTTCAAAAATTGTGCACTATATTTTTTCCGATTAATTTTTCCATTTTCACCACCATTTTTATCAACATGTAACAAAAGCCAACAGACGTCAAAATTTCTTTAAGAAATAAATGCTCGATGATATATTTCTTGGCAAAACCTGTGTTGCTGTGTTCGCATTATGTTGAAAAATAGTGGTAAAAATGTGTATTAAATTTCTTGAGGTCGATACTCGCTCAAGAAAGTTTCACAAGAAAAATTTCTTGAGCATTTCTTGTACGTCATTTTATATGGAACTTTTGCGTTTCTTGAGAGGTCGATACTAAGCTTAACCGTGAAAACGTTGCGCAACATGCTAGCAACATGATGCCAGCAACATTTTTTCACGCCAAATTTAATGGACAATGCCATTTATTTTCCAGTGAAAAGTGACATTTGTTGAAATTGACATTCATTGTACGTTGATTTAAACAGGAAAAAAAGTGGTAAAATAAAAGAGTAAGCATATTTAAAATAAATAAATTTAAAACATACATATTTAAACGTGCATTTTTGTCCTTGTGAAAATAGTGGAGGCCGCAGCATCTACCACCAAAAGGCCAAAGTTGCAATTAAATGCTGAAGAAAGGAAAAAATTGCTAGAGGCGGCGAAGGAGTTCCCATGTCTTTAAGACAAACAAAGAAAGGACCACAGCAACCGCAACGTACTGGCCGCGGCTTGGTGCAAAATCGCTGGAATTGCTGGTAAACCTGGTAAGTTTCAATACTGAATTACATATTTTACATTTAATTTACTTATGGTTGATATTTTAGAGGAAACGTGGAAAGCTGGGTGGAAGAGCTTGAGGGACAGCAAGCGATACTATGCCAACAAGGCGGCAAACAAATCAGGGAGCGCCTGCGATTTAGAGGACGCCAGCTTTGAAGTTGGCGAATTCGAATATGATGAGGACATGGCGTTCCTACCAAGGCAGATCTATACAGGTAATATAAGCTCAGCAGCTGATTCATTTTCATTTTGGCTAAATTGTCAAATCGTATTGCTTTTATTTTGTTTACTTCCGTCTTGTTTACATTTTCGTACGTGCTTTTTGACGTTTTAGACGAGAGATTTTCAACATGGCCGCCGTGCTATTACCTTTATAGATCTGCCTTGGTTCTTACATGAAACATCATCACAAAGGATTGTTATGGATCCGCGTTACGACCTCGATTACGATCTACAATCGAGTGGAGCAGCAATGCATGGCGGTCGGCATGATCTAGGGTTGCACTGTGGCTAGTCATTGTCGGCTGGGCGGGGTTCTTGCCTACATTGCTGTCCTGCGCCATAAACAGAAAAAATTCATATCATGCCTTTTCAAACCAAAACGAGTAAAATCACACTAAAACAACATCCGGTTTGGCCGGATGCCACGGACGGACCGTTGAATAATTCAAAAATTCAAAATAACCCGAAAAATCCAAATTCAAGAGGCCAGGCATCAGTTAAATTTAAATAAATGCAAACCGAGGGAAAATGTCGTTAAAATTTGAATATGAATTTTGAACGTACATATGTACGTTAAAGTCAGACGAACGTTAGCAAAACATCTAAACCGAAATTTAAATCGGACGGAAATACTGACAATCGACGGGAAAATTTTAAAATAGATGAGCGCACGTTAAATTTAAATAACCGCGGACGGACGGGAAAAAAAATCGTTGTACCAAAATTTAAATTTGAATGTACGTTGAAATCGATATGCACTAAATTTGAATAAACACTGTCAAAAAAAAACTGTCAAAGTGAATTTAAATTTGAATACTTATATCGCAAAAAAAAATCGTTAAATTTGAATTTAATTTGAATCAACCGGAAGGACCGGTTATTACCAGGCATCTGAAAATACATAAAAGAAGCTGAAATTTAAAATATATGAACAATCAAAAAAAAAGTTAAAGGCCGAACTCACAAGGGGGTGGCGTTGCTGATGTTGTTGCAGCGCCGGTGCGTTTTTGTCCCACCCTAATCCATGGTTACTGTCGCACCCGAATATCAGTAACCCCTTACCTGTGGTGCGCCGCTGGTGTTGTTGCAGCGCTGGTGCTTTTCGACCCACCCTCATCCATGGCCATCGGTGCACCTTAAATTCGATGACCCCATATCTGAAAATCCCTATGCCTTCTTAAATGAAGAGAATCAGCATCCCCATTTTAAACTTACAATTATTTATTTAGAATTCATTTCTCGTAAAATCTAAATTTTTACTTTGCTTTCATTATGGGCCGTATTAACAAAAACAAAAAAAAATCAAATGCTAATTCCCAAGATTTCACAAATCTTACATTAATTTGTATGAACGAAATTTAAAAGTTTGAGCAAAGGGGTCTAAAATCCCAAACAAATCAAATGTTTGCCTTCATCAATATGACCCATTATGTATATAACATACACCCACGGTTAAATATTTGTATTACAATTTATATTAAAGGCGCCTTTTTTGTAAGTTGGTGCAATCGTTCTTACGTTTATGCATTGGTGTGTATGTATTGGTTAGCAAAAATTATTTATGCATTCATTAACAATTTTTTTTTTTTGACTTTTGTGATCCTAACTGTTACAACTGGTAAGCGATTAAATATCAAGGGCTCTACAACTTCGTTTTGACTAATTGTAGTATGTACGTATTTATGCATATCTGCTGTGCCAATCACTCTCATATGCAAAATTCGGTTCGTGGCAATCCGATATGCCCAACACCTCTATACGTAGGTGGTACCTATGTATGTTTATGTACAGCGAAGCAAATTTACATAAATATGCACATACGTATGTGCGTTAATTTTAACTAAATAGAATAATAAAGAGTAAAATATACAAAATAACATGACTCGCTTACGACCTATGTTCCGGTGGTTGTTGCTGCTGCTGTTGTCGTTGTTGGTGCTGTTGCTGCTGCTGATGGGGATGCTGGTGCTGGTGCTGTTGGTGTGGGTGGTGGGATGTTGCGCTGGCTGCGCTCAGGCACTAAATACTAGATTTTGATGTTTTTAGTAGTAATTTTTTTGCTGTTTGTAATTAAATTTTTGCAATTTTAAATGTTTCGTAATTATTGTTGTTGCACAAGCGAGTTTTGTGCAAGTTATTTACACGGTATTTTTTTTTTTTTTGCTGTTTTATTTCTCTTGTTTTTAGTTGCTCGTTGCTTTTTCCCTTTATTTCTTGCTGACAATAATTTTTTTTCACTTATTTTTTTCTTTTTTTAAATTTTGTTAGTTACTTAAGTTAGATGGGATGCACATCCCTTTTTGCTTTGCTTTTTTTTTTTTTCTTATTGCACCAAACAAACAAATGTTTTAATGTTGATACAGTGGTTAATTTTGTCGGTGGTTCTTTTCCGTTATATGATTCAGCGTTAAGTAACTATTTTTCATTATTTAGTATCTACTATGTATGTTAAAATACATTCACTAGCACAAAGAAAATGGAAATACATCGCTGAAGAACTTCGAAGGCGTCGATTATTGCATGTTAAACTTTTTCAGCTCAGTTGATTAGAATACACTTATTTGCATTACGTTTATATATGCTGCATGGCGCCCGTTCCAGACTGTATTTGTGTATGTTGGTGGTATGGCACGCAGGAATGCTGGACCTCTGTCGCTGGTTCAGTTCGAAAATTCAATAATTAGGTAGGTACCTACATACATATATTTAGTTTTTCACTATTCAAAAACCGATTCCGATAAATTATTTACAAAACTAGTTAATTTACACTAAAACCGAAAATTTCGCAGAATTTTAACGAAATTCTTATATATTTATTTACTTTTGTATTTACATACATATGTTGTGTAAATTAATTATGAATGCACGTTACAATACACTAATTATGCGCGTTCGACTTTGGGACATAATGCGTAAACACGTCTGATCGATGCGATGGTCAGCAAAAAAAAACTCTCCTGTACTAAAATTTCTCTATCCAAGCGTGCCTTCCACTTTTTCTTCTGTCTTCGTTTTTGGAAGAGTCCCGTTTCTTTTTCCATATAGCCTGCAGTGGTGTAGTGACGTGTGCATAATAGTGGCGTGACTTTACGGTTACCCGAATGTCTATATCATGGTATGACGCTAGCAATGGCACAAGCGAGATGGAATGCGATTGCCATGTTACACAAATAAAAATACCAAAACTTTCGGAATAAAATGCCTCAAGCATTTTTCCCATGAAACTATCTCAAATTAATCGCTTATATTCGTGCCCTAGTAAATTTGCTACTGTAAAATTCTATTAGTGTACGTTGGAAATATTAATAGACATTGTTGTCTTACGCTCAAATTATAAAAATGGTAAGAGACAGGAAAATCTGATTAATGAAATAGTATGTTTGTTTCTTATTAAACTAGCAGCTAGCTGTCAAATGAAATGAAAAGAGCAAAACGGAAAGAATTACGCTCATAAAGAGTGAAATGAACAGAAAATCAAGAAACCTTCTGCCAGCCCAAACCTGGCTAACTATCCATAACTAGCCAATAAGAAACAAACATAGTAAAATTATTTGGTAAATAATTATTTAATTTTCTGTGAACTATGTAAAATTTAAAATTGTATGGAGCGCATAAGAACATTTTATAATAGGTGCATTTGAAAGTACTAAGTATCCGAATAACCACGTGTTACGTATTTTCACAATAAGAAGTGTTCATGGCAACCCTGGAGAACCAGTTTCTCCATCACCAATCCATGTGCATACCTCGCCATTGGAACGATTGTCAAGGTTGAGATGGGAAATTTGAGTTAAGCTTTCCCATGAAAGGCCTACTTATAGAGGTTGGCTCGATAGCTTGCCTATTTGCAAAAAAAAATTTTCATGCAATCTATAAGGATTGAAATCTGAAGAATGAATCAAAACCACATAACCATTTAGAAGAATAAAAAAATCGGTGTAAATCTCGGATGCAATTACTTATTTAAATTTTGTTTAGACTCTTAGTGGAGCAAGAAAAGAATTAACTACAGGATTTTAAATAAAAAAAAATGTTACATTTGAGATATCTAGTGACTGAATAAGAAAGTACAAAACGTTATTATTGCCAGAACACCACCAGTGGTGCATGAAATTTACTCAAACAGGGAAATGACTCCTGTCAAAAAAAAATTGTCAGCTGTTGCCATCGAGACAACCTCAAAAGTCACCCTCGTTTCGCCGTGCGGCCACCTGTTACACTAGCCCATAGCTCAAACATACAAGGTCGATGCGAGGGAGAATCGCTCTTCTTCTTCTTGGCATATGTCAACTTATTGTCTGTTGCCTTGATTTTACAATTTTGCAGGCCTTGTTCGTAGAAGTAGAATGCTAAGCTCAAGGTTTATCCAAAGAAGGTTATATTAGTTACGTTTTGATGTGTGTGTTTCCAAAAAAAAAATGTCAACGTGAAAGAGGAGAGAAATTATTTTCACAGTAAAAACTTTTCCCCAATCGGTTCTATCTGACGTTCGTACCTTTTTTGCACACGTACCCAATTGCAATCGGCTTATCTGCCGCGAAATCCTTCTTTAAACAATCCCTGCTAAGTTGTGTGTTCACTTCTTTTTCCCTGCTTTTGACATTTGAAATAAGCCGCCTAACGTCAATCGCATAAACTGCCTCACATGCGACGACCTGTTTAGTTTGGCCACGCGTCAACCATTCTTCTTCACCATGTCAGCACGTCGGCCATTATGAAATGGAAGTCATTGGAAAAGTACTAAGAAAAACTACTAAAATAGTGGTGATGCCACACAGACAGAATTGAGCAACCGAAATTAACCCGTTTATGATCGATATCAGCATTGATATCGATAGCAAACCATAACAGGCCTGCTTCGCTTCGAAGACCTGACGAGGGAGCGAACAGGAAAAAATGGTTTGCCTGTAAGGTTGTCGCGAGAATACTCAACTGTTAACTACGTGGGGCACGACTCACCCCTAGATAAGAGTCTCAAATTCTACCACAGCTAACCGGGCAACAGAGGCTCCATCAGGTGATACCAAAAAAAACATATGGCTATATGAACATGTCCAAACTAGTAATGTATGAAAATCCGAGAATAATTGAAAGTCAGGTATGATAAAAAAATTCATTTGGTAAAAAGAAACCAAGATGCGTAAGTCCGGTGTTGCGGTGTTTCTCTATTGGCTTAGGCCAGAGAAGCCTACTCCCCCCTAGGAGCCCTTCTCCTAGGTGCCGAACTTGGTCGGTCTTAAGAACCTGTCCCCCCCGGCTGATCCAACCCCGCACGTTGAACCCAGGACAGGCGGTCTTGAAAAAGACCCTTGGTCCGCTGGTTTCTCGCCCCCCGGAATGGGCTTTACAAAAAAGAAAATTATTTTGTTTCCTATTTTAAGGCTTCGCGGCCTTAGACATTTTTTTACAGGAGAACGCGTCTAAACTCCGAGTACAATCACCCTATGAGCTGGTCTATGGTCCCTAACCTCTCGAAGCTGGACAAAAAAAACTTTAACAGGAAAATCATCAGAACTCCGTTTGAATAGACATTTTTATATTGGAGAACTCGTCAAAACTCCGTAAGGTTAGGCATTTGATATAGGAGAACTCGCCAAAACTCCATAAAACTAGACATTTTGATTTGGGAGAACTCGTCAAAACTCCGTACGAGCAGACCAATTGGAATATGGACTGCTAGATGGTCCACGGTTCCCGATGGGAGCGCTTGTGATCCACCTATTATTATAACTGCTCGGGGAGAATACTGGGCGAATTGTCCCCGACCGCCAAGACGCCCAGCGGAGTCTTATTGAGGACGAATATCAGAAGCATGGAATCGTCCTATTAATCTCCCTGTTAAGTCTTCTAAGTCATACAGTGCATTGCCCACTTTTCCACGCACTCGACACTTAATATATTTTGGCAGGAATTTCGCGTTTATGCCCTGTTTGAAGTTGCTCAAGGCAAAATTTCTTCTGAATACTTCCTGACCTTCCCTATAATTCACAAGCCTAGAGCGCTTATTGTAAACCTGCTTGACTCTATCATTTGCCTGCGCTAAGTTTTTACGGATTTGTTCGTGGATTCCTGTTAACCTATCAGCCCTACTCACTATCGGTACGCAATCTTCTTTAAGGCTATCCAATTTTTCTAATAACTTATACGCGGATGCGTGTTGGACCATATTCTGACCATATAATGCAAAGTACGGAGAACACTGAATTGATGTATGAAAATCGCTTCTTAGAACTGCTAAAATTTCGGGTATGTGTTTGTCCCAATCCGTATGATCCTGCTTATCTTTTAGGAAAATTCTTATCTTGGATACTATCTCTCTATTCACGCGTTCGGACGCATTAGCTTGTGGGGAATATACTCCTGTTCTAACATGCGTCACACCATACTTTTCAAAGAACGCTTTCATTTCCTTTGAGACGAATTGTTTCCCATTATCGCTGTGGATATATTCGGGGACCCCTATAGCTGGAAAAATCTCTGTACCGAAGTAATTCATTACATTAATAGTTGTCGCTCTCTGCATTGGCTTCAGCCACACATACTTTGAAAAATGGTCTAAAATAATAAAAAGAAACTGGTTCCTGCGTTTGGATCTCGGATAAGGTCCTAAGAAGTCGCAATATAAGCGCTGAAAAGGTCTCTCTGTAACAAAAGCGCTTCCTATAGGTGGTCTTGACTGCTGATTCGTTGCTTTTACAGCCTTGCAAGTGTCACAATCCTTCACATAATCTCTAACGTCCCTAGCTTGTTGTGGCCAAAAGTATTTCGACCTAACCCGTTCCAATGTCTTTTGCCAACCTCCGTGATAACTCCTAACTGCGTCATGTGCCATTCGTATTGCTTCCTCCCTGAGTCTTTGGGGTAACCACAACCGCCATAACGAGTCTTCTTCACCCTCCACACCTTTTCGAAACTTAACCCTTTTAAAAATCAGCCCGCCTCTGACACGCAAATCCGGGAGAGCCTCACCGTTTACTGTAATTGTTCTGATAAGATCCAGATACTCATTGGCTCTAAATTCGGATGAGTCTAAGTCTATTTCGTAAGGCGCGGGAGATGAAGTCAACTCGTCAACGTCAAAACGCGACAGAGCGTCCGGTACTACGTTCAGAGCCCCCTTACGATGCTGCATTTCGAAATCATATCTCTGTAGTAACAGTGACCATCTAGCTAACCTACCACTAAGGTCTTTTTGCGTCATCAACCATTTAAGGCTTGAGTGGTCCGTGATTATACGAAATGGCAGCCCTTCAACGTAGGGTCTGAAACGCTTGACACTGACAATTGCGGCGAGGCATTCCAGCTCGGTGACTGTATAGTTGCGTTGAGCATTATTTAATTTCTTCGAAACGAAAGCTATTGGATGCTCTGCACCATTATCATCGACCTGGAATAACACGCCTCCTACTCCTATTTTGGAAGCATCACATTGAATGACAAATTCTCTGGAAAAATCAGGTTGAGCTAAGACTGGAGCGGAACTCAGAGCTACTTTAAGTTTTTCGAAGGCTTCTATTGCTTCTGGAGTGAGTTTGAAAGGACCAGGTGACTTACGTAAACAGTCTGTCAAAGGGCCTGCTAAATCAGCGAAATTGGTAATAAATGCCCTGTACCAATTTGCCATACCCACAAATCTGCGAACCTGTCGAGGAGATTTGGGAATGGGGAAATTCTGCATTGCCTCAATTTTCTCTGGATTCACTTTCAAACATCCACTGCCTATAACATACCCTAAGTAACGAATTTCTCTCTGGCAAAATTTACTTTTTCTCACATTAATTGTAAGGCCTGCACTTTTCAAACACCTCGCTACATCTGCTAAAAGTTTGATGTGGTCGTCAAAATCCGCACTACATACCAACAGGTCGTCCAAATAAACAAAAACGTGTTCTCGCATATACGAGGGAATTGCTTTGTCCATGAGTCGACTCATTGTTTGCGGCGCGTTACACAGCCCAAAGGGCATAACTTTGTAATGGTACAAGGGTTTACCTGGCACCGCAAACGCTGTCTTCTCTTTTGACGACTCAGTTAGTTTAATTTGGAAGAACGCGTCTTTTAAGTCGATACCACTAATAAAGTGCGTATCCTTTAAACGACTCAATAACCCGTTGATATGCGGCAGCGGATATGAGTCCTTTTTCGTAACGGCGTTTACCTTCCTAGAATCAATGCAGAGTCTAACCTTACCAGGTTTCCGTACTAAGACAACTGGGCTACACCATGGCGAATTCGACTCCTCGATGACTCCCATTTTCAATAATCTATCAATTTCGCTGTAGGCTTCAGCCTGCCTTGGTGGCGAAAGAGGAAAATGTTTGCTTTTAATTGGGACTGCGTCACCCGTGTCAATATGGTGCTCAACCAGCTGTGTTTGCCCAAGGCCTAACTTTTCAAACGACGGAAACATTTCAATAACTTTTTGCAGATCGTACTTCTGGGATGGAGTTAAATCATGAAAATTGGGACCTTCTTCTATATCTTCCTTTGCTTCTAGACAAGATACACTTGGAAATATTTCGGGAGCTAAAGCAAATGCTTTCCAAAAATCTACCCCGAAGTAGGCTTCCTGGAGAAGCGAAGGAACAAGGTAAAAGGATATAGATTTTGTTGTATTTTTAAAAGTGACAGGCAATGAACTACACCCTATTATCTTCCGTTTGTCGCCGCCTGCCGTATATATACATTCATTCATTTCCTTATAGTTGAGATTGTTCTCTTCTAAAAATTTCAAACAGTCTTTACCCAGAATAGAGACATTGGCTCCTGAATCCAATAACCCCACCAGTGATCCATTTCCTATCCTCACCCTAATCATTGGTCTTTCATCGTCTTTAAGAACGAGTGTGGTGCTTTCCAAAAGCTTACGCACCTGGACACGTTTGCTATATCTCTTCCTACACTGCAAAATTTTTTCGGGTGGATATGGTTGGGAATCATTCGTGAAAATATTTGACCTAACCAATTGATAGTTTTGTTCTCTTTCTTCTAAACTGGGCCGGAAAATGGTCTGGCAACTAACATTTCTAACTGAAGCTTTCAAAATACGAACTGGCCGAGAATTTGTTTGTGACGAAGTTGGGCCATCTGAATCTGAACTATTTGAGTTATCCGTACTATCAGGGAAAGTTACTATTGGTGTTGGTTGACTACTCGCGGATCTGGCCGAAAGTGGACTAGGCTCAGTACTCGCGACGATTGCCTGGGTATTGACTGAAGTAGGGGCTATAGTCCCGAACGAGTTTCCCCCTCTCTTTTCTCGCTCGGATAACGGTTTCCCTGACCACGGTGGTCGTTGGGACACTTCGGAGTCAACACTCCTCTCTGACCGCATTTAAAACAAAACTGAGATTTAATTGGCTCCTCACAGTATATATAGGAGTGACCCATTGTCTGGCAGTTCCAACATTTAATCCCTGAGTAGTCTGGCTTACCCACACGACGATAATTCAACGCTTCTATCTGCGGATCTATCATATAATCTTCGTTTTCAACCCTACATTCCGGAGCTATGGCACGCGCTTCGTTTACGCTCGGCCTATGGTAATTTGATACTAAGGTTCTGCTCTCTTTCAATACTTGCTCGCCTCGTCGAGCTACATCGCGGAGGTCATGCAGACTTCTTACATCCGCGTTAAACAGCATTAATTTCAAATTACCATTAACGTTGCGTTTGATAATATCTATTAACAAGGCCTCAGACATGGGCTCTCTAAGTCTCGCGTTTAATGCCAGAATGTCCGTGTGGAAAACATCGTATGTCTCATTCACTTTCTGCTTACGTACAGATATTTCCATCATCAGCTCGTGGTCCGTTTTCATTGTACCGAATTCCCGTTTTAAAGAGTAACTCAAAAATGGATAGTTTGCGTTGGAATTTTGTTTGGTAAATAACCAATACCATTCTTCGGCACGTCCTGACAAGAAAAGGTGAAAACTGGCCATAAGCTGATCTTCTGTACACTGCGTGCGCTCACGCAAGGTGTCCAATTTAAACAAAAAATCTGAAACGCTACCAGTACCGTCATAAGAAATCTTCCAGTCTTGTGGTTTCACAACCGTATTACTAGGTGTGGGAATAATCGAATTACTAACGAAAGTCTGCGCTTGGTTCGGCTGCTGCCTAGCATCTTCCCTAGTATCACGTCTAGCATCACTCCTAATAAAATCCGCCGCCGTTCGAGAGGCTGCGACTGCAGCGTTCAGGGTATTCACATTTTCCCTAATAGCTCTCATCTCCTGGCGCAGTTCTTCTTGTGACGTTTGGAATAGCTGATGCAGGACATGTACCCACGAATTCAAGGGAGACACTTCGGGATGGGTCTCTTGGTTGGAAGCCCTATCATTGTAAACGTTTGGTTGTAACCGAACCTGTGGTAAAGCGCTTGCCTCGTCTACTGTATTTGTCGCGCCTTGCTCAGGCGGATCCGGCATATTCCTAATAAGACTGTCTAGATCAAGGATATTTGCACTAGCCGGTCTATCATATTTTTCGGAAGGGTCAGTATTTGGAACATTCCTGGATGGATCGACTGTTGCCTGGGTGACTATTGGAGAATGCATTACTAAAGGTCGGCTCGCTGGGGGTTTCGGAGTTGCACCTCTATTTCCTCCTCCTCTATAATGTCCGCCATTACCTCTGAACTTGGAACCACTACCTCTAGTCGAACTCCTAGTTTGCATCCCTTCAGCTGACTGCTGAGTGTTTTGAGACATTTTCAAAAAAAATCGAACGTTTGAGCGCTTCAAAAAAAAACAAGGCACGCTTGAACGGTTGTATGAAATCTAAAGCAATTAACTGCTTGAATAAGTCACGTTTGGTGCTAAAGCTCAAATGCAATTATTTGTACAATTACCGAAATTTAAATCTTTATCTCGATTCAAAATTAGATCGCATCGAAAAGAAATTAACAAAACTTTGGTTTTGTGTTTGATCAAGTTTTCAGCGAATATTAATAATGATTATTTGCTATTTAAATCTCTATACCGGTACAAAATTATGTCACATCCGAAAAAGTAATAAAACTTTAGTTGTCGCGTTTGGTAGAAAAATCTAGCAATAATTGTGCTAATTATTTGCGATTCAAAAAAAAATTATCTTAGATTTTAACTAACAATATCGATTCAAAATGGACTTCGCTTATAAAAAAAATATTTGTATAAATAAACGTGTTCATATACGTGTATATGTGAATGTAAAAAGATATACAATGCAAAATATATATATATGTTCGTTATTCAATGGGAATGCTGACCTCCCATTATAAAAGGCACAGGTTACAGAATAAAAAAAATATAAACCCCCTTGAAAAACAAAAAAAAATTAAGACAGTGTGTGCCACTGGTCTCCAGCGCACCAACCGCAATGCAGGGTTGCTCGGAAGCTAAATCCCTGAGACAGGCTGGCTAACTAGAAGATAGTTAACAATAAGAAAACAAAAAAAAATTGAATTTTGCGGAATCCTAACCTATCTCCGCCGCAATGAAAGGAACGGTTTGAATCCGCTATCCCCAGACTTGCGGAGATAGACAATACATCCTTGGGTCTCAGCTCAGCTCATCGCCATGAAGTGGTGCTAAATGTTCCAAGGCACCCAACTCAGGCATGAGATGAACTGAGGCCTGCATCGCATAACAAAAGAAAAAGACAGAACAAAAGAAATTTGCAAAATACCCTCCTAATCTCCGCCGCAATGAAAGGAACAGCTAGAGGCTGCTTTCCCCAGACTTGCGGAGATGAAAAGTACTAACTCAGGTCTCAGACCAACCCATCGCAATGAAAGTGGCGCTAGGTGCAACCAACTCAGACGCGGAATGGCTGAGGCCTAAATTGCAAAAAAGAATCACGAAAACAAAAAAAAATTAAAAGGACGAATTTTCCTTGTGACCAACATCCTTGGCTCCGCCGCAATGAAAGGCACGGTTTGAAGCCGCTACCCCAGACTTGCGAAGAAGGATTGCTAGCTTAGGATCCAGCTCAACTTCATCGCAATGAAGGCGGTGTTCGAAACACTACCCCAGACGCGAGATGAGCTAGGCCCAAAAGAAAAAAAAATCCGATACACAAAACTGCACAAAAGACATATTCGGCAAAAAGAAATAAAAATAAATACTGAATCTAGCGGACATGCCCCTCGGACGACAGTGAAAACAAATTTAATATTTAAACTACAAAAAAAATTAAGTGCGTTAAACACTGCCTCTCCGGGTGAAATGCAAAAGAAAAAAAAAACAGACTGAGTGACGTGAAGTCGCGTGGAGCCTTGAGCCACTAACACCAATGACTCTCCAATCAGTCTGATCAATTCCATCATCCCGCCGCAACGCAGTGGCGGCTACGGAGGCTGCCAATCTGGGACTTGCGTGAAGATGAAACTTCACTGACCGACCAGAAAACCACTGAAGCCAGCACCCAAGGCCCCACGTTGGGCGCCATCTGTTATGGATACGCGTTACGACCTCGATTACGATCTACAATCGAGTGGAGCAGCAATGCATGGCGGTCGGCATGATCTAGGGTTGCACTGTGGCTAGTCATTGTCGGCTGGGCGGGGTTCTTGCCTACATTGCTGTCCTGCGCCATAAACAGAAAAAATTCATATCATGCCTTTTCAAACCAAAACGAGTAAAATCACACTAAAACAACATCCGGTTTGGCCGGATGCCACGGACTGGACTGGACTTGAATAATTCAAAAATTCAAAATAACCCGAAAAATCCAAATTCAAGAGGCCAGGCATCAGTTAAATTTAAATAAATGCAAACCGAGGGAAAATGTCGTTAAAATTTGAATATGAATTTTGAACGTACATATGTACGTTAAAGTCAGACGAACGTTAGCAAAACATCTAAACCGAAATTTAAATCGGACGGAAATACTGACAATCGACGGGAAAATTTTAAAATAGATGAGCGCACGTTAAATTTAAATAACCGCGGACGGACGGGAAAAAAAATCGTTGTACCAAAATTTAAATTTGAATGTACGTTGAAATCGATATGCACTAAATTTGAATAAACACTGTCAAAAAAAAACTGTCAAAGTGAATTTAAATTTGAATACTTATATCGCAAAAAAAAATCGTTAAATTTGAATTTAATTTGAATCAACCGGAAGGACCGGTTATTACCAGGCATCTGAAAATACATAAAAGAAGCTGAAATTTAAAATATATGAACAATCAAAAAAAAAGTTAAAGGCCGAACTCACAAGGGGGTGGCGTTGCTGATGTTGTTGCAGCGCCGGTGCGTTTTTGTCCCACCCTAATCCATGGTTACTGTCGCACCCGAATATCAGTAACCCCTTACCTGTGGTGCGCCGCTGGTGTTGTTGCAGCGCTGGTGCTTTTCGACCCACCCTCATCCATGGCCATCGGTGCACCTTAAATTCGATGACCCCATATCTGAAAATCCCTATGCCTTCTTAAATGAAGAGAATCAGCATCCCCATTTTAAACTTACAATTATTTATTTAGAATTCATTTCTCGTAAAATCTAAATTTTTACTTTGCTTTCATTATGGGCCGTATTAACAAAAACAAAAAAAAATCAAATGCTAATTCCCAAGATTTCACAAATCTTACATTAATTTGTATGAACGAAATTTAAAAGTTTGAGCAAAGGGGTCTAAAATCCCAAACAAATCAAATGTTTGCCTTCATCAATATGACCCATTATGTATATAACATACACCCACGGTTAAATATTTGTATTACAATTTATATTAAAGGCGCCTTTTTTGTAAGTTGGTGCAATCGTTCTTACGTTTATGCATTGGTGTGTATGTATTGGTTAGCAAAAATTATTTATGCATTCATTAACAATTTTTTTTTTTTGACTTTTGTGATCCTAACTGTTACAACTGGTAAGCGATTAAATATCAAGGGCTCTACAACTTCGTTTTGACTAATTGTAGTATGTACGTATTTATGCATATCTGCTGTGCCAATCACTCTCATATGCAAAATTCGGTTCGTGGCAATCCGATATGCCCAACACCTCTATACGTAGGTGGTACCTATGTATGTTTATGTACAGCGAAGCAAATTTACATAAATATGCACATACGTATGTGCGTTAATTTTAACTAAATAGAATAATAAAGAGTAAAATATACAAAATAACATGACTCGCTTACGACCTATGTTCCGGTGGTTGTTGCTGCTGCTGTTGTCGTTGTTGGTGCTGTTGCTGCTGCTGATGGGGATGCTGGTGCTGGTGCTGTTGGTGTGGGTGGTGGGATGTTGCGCTGGCTGCGCTCAGGCACTAAATACTAGATTTTGATGTTTTTAGTAGTAATTTTTTTGCTGTTTGTAATTAAATTTTTGCAATTTTAAATGTTTCGTAATTATTGTTGTTGCACAAGCGAGTTTTGTGCAAGTTATTTACACGGTATTTTTTTTTTTTTTTGCTGTTTTATTTCTCTTGTTTTTAGTTGCTCGTTGCTTTTTCCCTTTATTTCTTGCTGACAATAATTTTTTTTCACTTATTTTTTTCTTTTTTTAAATTTTGTTAGTTACTTAAGTTAGATGGGATGCACATCCCTTTTTGCTTTGCTTTTTTTTTTTTCTTATTGCACCAAACAAACAAATGTTTTAATGTTGATACAGTGGTTAATTTTGTCGGTGGTTCTTTTCCGTTATATGATTCAGCGTTAAGTAACTATTTTTCATTATTTAGTATCTACTATGTATGTTAAAATACATTCACTAGCACAAAGAAAATGGAAATACATCGCTGAAGAACTTCGAAGGCGTCGATTATTGCATGTTAAACTTTTTCAGCTCAGTTGATTAGAATACACTTATTTGCATTACGTTTATATATGCTGCATGGCGCCCGTTCCAGACTGTATTTGTGTATGTTGGTGGTATGGCACGCAGGAATGCTGGACCTCTGTCGCTGGTTCAGTTCGAAAATTCAATAATTAGGTAGGTACCTACATACATATATTTAGTTTTTCACTATTCAAAAACCGATTCCGATAAATTATTTACAAAACTAGTTAATTTACACTAAAACCGAAAATTTCGCAGAATTTTAACGAAATTCTTATATATTTATTTACTTTTGTATTTACATACATATGTTGTGTAAATTAATTATGAATGCACGTTACAATACACTAATTATGCGCGTTCGACTTTGGGACATAATGCGTAAACAAGTCTGATCGATGCGATGGTCAGCAAAAAAAAACTCTCCTGTACTAAAATTTCTCTATCCAAGCGTGCCTTCCACTTTTTCTTCTGTCTTCGTTTTTGGAAGAGTCCCGTTTCTTTTTCCATATAGCCTGCAGTGGTGTAGTGACGTGTGCATAATAGTGGCGTGACTTTACGGTTACCCGAATGTCTATATCATGGTATGACGCTAGCAATGGCACAAGCGAGATGGAATGCGATTGCCATGTTACACAAATAAAAATACCAAAACTTTCGGAATAAAATGCCTCAAGCATTTTTCCCATGAAACTATCTCAAATTAATCGCTTATATTCGTGCCCTAGTAAATTTGCTACTGTAAAATTCTATTAGTGTACGTTGGAAATATTAATAGACATTGTTGTCTTACGCTCAAATTATAAAAATGGTAAGAGACAGGAAAATCTGATTAATGAAATAGTATGTTTGTTTCTTATTAAACTAGCAGCTAGCTGTCAAATGAAATGAAAAGAGCAAAACGGAAAGAATTACGCTCATAAAGAGTGAAATGAACAGAAAATCAAGAAACCTTCTGCCAGCCCAAACCTGGCTAACTATCCATAACTAGCCAATAAGAAACAAACATAGTAAAATTATTTGGTAAATAATTATTTAATTTTCTGTGAACTATGTAAAATTTAAAATTGTATGGAGCGCATAAGAACATTTTATAATAGGTGCATTTGAAAGTACTAAGTATCCGAATAACCACGTGTTACGTATTTTCACAATAAGAAGTGTTCATGGCAACCCTGGAGAACCAGTTTCTCCATCACCAATCCATGTGCATACCTCGCCATTGGAACGATTGTCAAGGTTGAGATGGGAAATTTGAGTTAAGCTTTCCCATGAAAGGCCTACTTATAGAGGTTGGCTCGATAGCTTGCCTATTTGCAAAAAAAAATTTTCATGCAATCTATAAGGATTGAAATCTGAAGAATGAATCAAAACCACATAACCATTTAGAAGAATAAAAAAATCGGTGTAAATCTCGGATGCAATTACTTATTTAAATTTTGTTTAGACTCTTAGTGGAGCAAGAAAAGAATTAACTACAGGATTTTAAATAAAAAAAAATGTTACATTTGAGATATCTAGTGACTGAATAAGAAAGTACAAAACGTTATTATTGCCAGAACACCACCAGTGGTGCATGAAATTTACTCAAACAGGGAAATGACTCCTGTCAAAAAAAAATTGTCAGCTGTTGCCATCGAGACAACCTCAAAAGTCACCCTCGTTTCGCCGTGCGGCCACCTGTTACACTAGCCCATAGCTCAAACATACAAGGTCGATGCGAGGGAGAATCGCTCTTCTTCTTCTTGGCATATGTCAACTTATTGTCTGTTGCCTTGATTTTACAATTTTGCAGGCCTTGTTCGTAGAAGTAGAATGCTAAGCTCAAGGTTTATCCAAAGAAGGTTATATTAGTTACGTTTTGATGTGTGTGTTTCCAAAAAAAAAATGTCAACGTGAAAGAGGAGAGAAATTATTTTCACAGTAAAAACTTTTCCCCAATCGGTTCTATCTGACGTTCGTACCTTTTTTGCACACGTACCCAATTGCAATCGGCTTATCTGCCGCGAAATCCTTCTTTAAACAATCCCTGCTAAGTTGTGTGTTCACTTCTTTTTCCCTGCTTTTGACATTTGAAATAAGCCGCCTAACGTCAATCGCATAAACTGCCTCACATGCGACGACCTGTTTAGTTTGGCCACGCGTCAACCATTCTTCTTCACCATGTCAGCACGTCGGCCATTATGAAATGGAAGTCATTGGAAAAGTACTAAGAAAAACTACTAAAATAGTGGTGATGCCACACAGACAGAATTGAGCAACCGAAATTAACCCGTTTATGATCGATATCAGCATTGATATCGATAGCAAACCATAACAGGATGTAAGTAAACCTATGTATATAATGGTTTTGAATCAGTACTGGGCGAGTTCCCGTGGCAGTGATCCAGATCCGGATATGTTTATCAATTTCGGAGATAAATATCAGGGTCCTCACTCTGTAGCTCTATTCGAACGCGAAATTCGATTCGAAAGCACATTCGTATTGTATAGAATATATGGAATAATATAATAATGAACGAATTTTCTTTCGAATCGCACTACAGAGTGAGGATTACAAAATTGTTGTTGCATTTGCTTCCAAAATTTTTATCCGGATCACTGCCACGGGAACTCACCTAATATATCTATGTATATGATAATAATGTACATACATACATATGTACACATGTATATATGTATATATATATATATACATATATTAATAATGAATTTAAATATTTCAGAACATTTACAACTGACCAAGGAGGTGACGAAGACAGGGTGGATTCTCCCGGCTATAGCTATGTAAGTTTTAGTACCTATCTAGAGGTACAAGTAAATAAACGTTTTCCTGTTTTAATTCCAGACATCAACACCGTGTACAAAGCGCTCCAATGCACTGCAAGCGTCTGCGGAGAAGATTGTGGAGCAAATGGGGAGCATAGTAGAGCTACGTAAAGCGGAGATGGCCAAAAAGTCAAAGTTTGAGCCTCTCCTCAGGCCCGCAGAGAGCCGACCCGGGCCCCTGGGACAGTTCGCGTTTACGGGCCCCCTAAAAAATAAATTCAATCTAGTAAAAAAATAACATACAAAAATTTTTCAATTCACATTGTCAGTTTTATTTCATATAAAATAAGATTTACAAGAGCACCTACATATAGGGTCTATGCACGATGCGTCTGATTCAAGAGTCAGTTTAGGTGTATTAGTGAAAATGCGCATGTAGTAGTTACACCGACATGACTCTGGCATGACTCAAGAAAATCAAAATTAGATTGATATTTTGCTGTGACTCGCTTGTCAAATTTTGTCAGTTAATTTCCAAACCGTTTAAAAAATAAATAACGAAAAGAAAAAATATATTTCATTTTCAAAAATGTTTGCCAATAAGTTCGATATTGAGGAAGATAAAATTTTTTTTACTTGAATTCATCGAGGTATACAGGTCGTCTGAGATATTCATTTCGAACCTTCTGTAATGAAAACTATTCACAAATGAATGACGCAAGTGAGCCCAGAATGACAGCGAGTCAACACGTACACAGATGACTCGCGAGTCAGACGCACTGTGTATAGACCCCAATACATACATAAATGAAATGTTAGATCTCATTGTTTGATTTGCTTACATTAACTTTTTTAAATAGATTTTAAGAGCTTGAATCATCCAAGGAAAACCTTCCGTGCTTTTTGGTCTGCGAATATGGAAATTACTGAGTCAAAACTAATGCTGCGAGCAAGGCTGGACGCCAATGCCAATGTTCCAAGGCTTGTCAAGCTATTTTGGCTCATAGTAGAACGCAAAAAATTTTTCACGCGAGACAATAGACTGAAAGAACGCTCCCCTTCAGCCACACTGACTGGAAGTGTGCAAAATATTCTTAATGCTATGCAGATGTTAGGAAATAATACTTCCATCTTCAAGTTATGAAGTTTGTTCAGAAGTTGTAATGGTGGCAGCGAGTCACATCCCAAATTTGTTAAGTGTATGGCTTTGAGATAAATGATTTCATCTATTAGATCCGTAGAAATATCTATGTCATAAATCGTGCAGAATGCCGTTGCCTTTTCTCTAAGCTCTTCTTCCGGCAGATCCTGATACTTCCACAAAAAACTAAATTTAATCGCAATGTCAGCTTATTTATTTAATCCTTCTTGCACTTGTTCCTGATATTAACTCTAGTATCTAACTATAAAATCATGGAAATAATAGTAGGTAGATAATGGTATTGTTTTTAATAATTTTTAAATTTTGTATACCTTAACTCTTTGAAATCAATTTAAACAGGGTTACCAACATTTTTCATTTATAAAGTAAATATTTCTGAGATGCTTGGTTCACCACCTTACCAATTGCGGTACTTTGGAAACTCTAAATCAAAGTCGATTTTCCTCAATTTCAACTCACTTTTCTAGGATTTGCCCATGTATAAACAAGGTAAATATTTGATTGGATGCTTATAATTTTAGTTTGGCGATTTGGTTAAGTTAAACACTTCAATC
The DNA here is from genome assembly GCA_960531455.1 of Urophora cardui. Lineage (NCBI taxonomy): Eukaryota > Metazoa > Arthropoda > Insecta > Diptera > Tephritidae > Urophora > Urophora cardui. The sequence goes on from OY482671.1 coordinate 169,488,479, forward strand.
TTAAAACAATTTTTTGTAGCAACAAAATACCTATGTATGTATCTATGAAATCCTAGTTCGAGTACTGTCAATACTACTGCTTTGCCTTTCCGGGCCCCCAAAAACCTTCCGGGCCCCAGGGCGATTGCCCTGGCTGCCCCCCCCCTCTCCGCGGCCCTGCCTCTCCTCAAACATTTGGAGTCACTACTTGACCAGTTACCCCAAAGCACAGCCAATATGTTGGGGGCGAAATTCACGCAAATGGCGTATGAGAAAATCGCCAAACATTCAGAAGAATATTTAGATTGATTTATTTTATTTTATTTTATTTTTTTACTTTTCTTTTTCTTTGCTCTTTCCATTTCTTTTCTATTATATTCTATTTATTTTATTTTATTTATTTGTTTTTTAATTTCTTTATTTATTGAATTTAATTGAAGAATGGTTTGATTTATTTTATTTTCATTTAATTTGTTATTTTTACTTTTCTTTTCCTTTCCTTTCCTTTCCTTTCCTTTCCTTTCCTTTCCTTTTATTTTCTTTTCTTTTCTTTTCTTTTCTTTTCTTTTCTTTTCTTTTCTTTTCTTTTCTTTTCTTTTCTTTTCCTTTTCCTTTTCCTTTTCATTTCTTTTCTTTTATTTATTTGTTTTTTAATTTAATTGAATTGAATTGAACTTGTTTTCTTTTAAAATACTAAAAACTAACAGTTACTAAATGTTAAGGAATAAATAAATATTGTTAAATAGTTTAATATTTGTTTTTATTTATTCATATATATCAGTGGCGTAGCTAGAGAATTTTTCGGGGGGGTCACAGCCAATGTAAAAAATTTACCAAAATTAAAATTACCAAAAAAAAACAATTTTTTTTACAAATGATAAAAATCGCTAGCTTAGAATGCAAATTGTGTAAGTCCTTTTTTAAAACTTTGTAGGAGAGACAAAAAACAAAAAAGAAAAAAAAATTCGCAATGAAAAAAAAATTTCTGTTCATATAAATATTTTGGACTTACACAATTTTTTTCGCTTTTTGGACTTACACAATTTGCGTATCACTGAATAACAACGAGTAGAAATATGAGAAGTATCTCAGACTTGTTTAGCGCGGTGCGTATTTGATTTTTCTAGCGTTCTACATAAAAATACACTTTTTCATAAAAGTGGACTTACACAGTTTGCACTCTAAGCTAGCGAAACGTAATTTTTTCAGACTATAATTTAACATTATAGTACACAAATATCGCTTATAATACATATATCAAACTCTTAAGGCCTTTGGCCACTTAAAATCTGGAATGTTAAGAAGTGTATACATATGTGTGAGTGTCGGGTGATTGACGCAAATATCTAAAAGATTTGATTCTCATCAACGCGAGCCCGAACAAGAACGTGTAGCACGACGACTGCCGATTGCACTAACACACACAAAAAACTCACACATACACACTGCTTGACATGCCAGATTGTCAGTTGCCAAGGGCCTTTAACTATACTTCAAAAGTAAGTCTCATATTCTCTTCTGGAAATCTACGCGCATAGGTAGATTTTCAAGTTTTATGCGCCCAAAATTGAATTTTGTAAAATTGTTACAATTACAGAAAAAAAACATACCCACATATTGGAAATAGAATGGGGAACAATAATTCATCGCTTTTTTCCCGACCCCATACTCTGCACTTGCCCCAGATGGTCGTAACTTAGCATATCTGAAGTTAATTTTTTTGGTTTTTTCTTACATATTTTTAAGTGCTAGTTTCAACTTGAATATTTATTATTTAAAGCATTTCATTCGTGATGAATCCTAAAGGTTCAAGTAATTATTAACACTTTTCAATAATATCCTTGGTTTCCAATAATTCTAAGTTTATAGTTTTAAGCTTTTAAAGTTGGGATATTTAAAAATAAAACAAAGTAAAAAAAATTTTTTTAAAAGCTTTTATTTAATATTAATATAAAAATTTACTAAAAAGGAAAAAAATAAATTTTTAATATTTTTGAACAAAATTTATATTAGTCCTTAGTTCATTTGGATCTTAATTTCAATCTCAGCATACCTTTAACGTATTTCTTCAAAGCATTTCTGTATATGTATCATCTTTACGTAATGCATATCTTACGTAATTGGAATTTAAAGTTTTTATCGCTTCCTTCCATTTCACCAATACTGTTTTATAACATGAATATCTAATGAGTACCCGCGCTTTTATTTACATATGTTGATACATATACAGAAATGCTTTGAAGAAATACGTTAAAGGTATGCCGAGATTGAAATTAAGATCCAAATGAACTAAGGACTAATATAAATTTTGTTCAAAAATATTAAAAATTTATTTTTTTCCTTTTTAGTAAATTTTTATATTAATATTAAATAAAAGCTTTTAAAAAATTTTTTTTTACTTTGTTTTATTTTTGCCTTTTTAGTTTTACAATGCATATTACATCTAATATTTGTCAACACACCCACTATCAATATAGTCCAACAGTTTTTAATATGAAGTGCACTATGTTTAACATTTTGATGGTTTCTGCTCAGCCAGTTTTTTTTATTATCCAATTCCTGTGGAGTCTTTTAAGTGGTTTTACTATACTCTTTTGTGAATATTACTTCGTAATACGTGTTCAAAATAGGAACAAAATTGGTTCATAAATACTAATTTTCTAAATATCTTGACACTATCGCCACCTAGCGGCGATTTATTTCCACGGATATATTTACTTTCTCATTGGCAATATATATACCGAATATGAACAAATTCGGTCGGTAAATACGAATTTTACAAATAACTTAACACCAGTGCCACCTAGCGGCGATTTTTTTCCACAGATGTATTTACTTTCTCATAGGCAATATATATACCGAATATGAACAAATTCGGTCGGTAAATACGAATTTTACAAATATCTTGACACCAGCGCCACCTAGCGGCGATTTTTTTCCACGGATGTATTTACTTTCTCATAGGCAATATATGTACCGAATATGAACAAATTCGGTCGGTAAATACGAATTTTACAAATATCTTGACACCAGCGCCACCTAGCGGCGATTTTTTTCCACGGATGTATTTACTTTCCCATAGGCAACATATATACCGAATATGAACAAATTCGGTCGGTAAATACGAATTTTACAAATATCTCGACACCAGCGCCATCTATCGGATTTTTTTTATTTCACATTGCATTGTCTTCGGGTCCTCAACTATGTTCCAAATTTCAAGTACCTAGCTCAACTAGAAGTATCTTAAATGTTCGTTGCAAAATTCCACGACATACACCCATACATACATACAAAAAGTGAAGTTAAATAAAAGCTTGTAAAAAATTATCACTCTTTTTCATGTTAAAAATTGGTTTTGTTATGTTGCTCTGTCAGACTCAGTCAAATTAACTCTCGGACATGATATCTAGTACAATTAGTGGTTAGCCGACAAAAAATTACGTCGCACAAAGCCGCACTTCACTACTAGATACAGGGTTTTTCATATGTACCTACAATAATTTTCTTTTTGTGCTTTATATTTAATTTTAATGTTTATATTTCTAACGCATATCTTGGTTAATGTAGGTGATGCTCGAAAGTAACCCAGATATTTAGCAGCGATTATTGTTAACTTTTTAGGCAGTATTTTTAGTATTTCCAATTTTTCAAAGTTAAGGAAGTACTTATCATAAAAAGGGGCTAAGAATTATAAAGCTACATTTTTTAGAAGATTATTGAGTATGCAATTTTGCAGCTCATTCAATTGTAATATAATAATATGCAACATTCAACTTTTTGAAAAATTTCATTGGCTTTTCGCAAATTTTAATTGGAACGGTCTCACGTACATATAACGCAAACTCCCTACAGAAAAAAATTACTAAAATCGACGGAAATTTTTACAGCATTGAGAATAGCACTTTTTACACTAAAATTTTTTGGCTACATAACAGTACACTTAGAAATCTCCTCAAAATCTTCTATAAATTCTGGCCGCGTTTTGAAATTTTTAATCCACTTTTAGAAATTTCTACGATTTTTCGGATTTTTCCATAAGCTTAGAAATCCTGCTTAAGGCGATTTTTATTGAAAAATTGTTTACATTTTTAAACGAAAATAAGAGAGTCAAATTTTCGACAGAAATGTTAGAAATAAATTTAAAAATGCTGGCGTATGATTTTTTTTTTTGAGTCACTGTATATATTTTTCAATAAAATCGACTTTTAACTAGAGCCCTAGATACCCGGGTATCGAGCAATTCGATCTGATCGTTTTTGTTTGAAACCCGTTTGTTGTTCAAATGCCCGTACAAACATTCGAGCATTCGAGCTTACAAACAAAAAAATGTGTATCGGAAAAACAAAAATAAAAAAAACTACATATAAAGAAAAAATAATAATAATAAACAAAAGAAAAAAACAAACTTCAAAATACCCGAATTGTTCAAATGCCCGTACAAACATACGGGTAATAAACAAACAAACAAGCAACTCTTCGAGCATTTGAACAACAACTATTCGGGCTACTCGAAAATGTTCAATAAAAATCGAGAGCTCTACTTTTAACACAAATTATTAAAATTTTGCATTAAACAAGCAATTTGGAATAGATGTACACAATAAAATATTTTTGGCCGCATAAAACTTGAAAATCTACCTATGTGCTACGGTTATAAATAATAATTTTCTTATATAATTTAGTTTTTTAATATTCCATTTTGACAGACATTAAGTAAAATCTCAAGTTCAGATACTCTTATACATTGCATATTTATTCCCATTGTAGTTTATACTAATATTATTTGATTAAGATGATAAGTAATTGAAAGAAAACTTGAAATTTAAATAATTGGCGTTACTTTTCTGTTATTAGCATGTTAATAACAGCAATACCGTATAATAATTGTAGCGTTTGTTGAGCCGTAGGGAAGTGCAGGAACCGTAGGAATTTTACCACAAAAGAGCGAATATAAGTACAAAGAATGTAAATTGTGGTAAAATTCCTGCGGTTCTTGCACTTTCCTACGGCTCAACAAACGCTAGAATTATAAGTAATACTTCGTGAAAAAGCGCTAAATTTCGAATTACCAATTTCGAAAAATTACTATTCTCATTGATTTTTTCCTGAAAAAGAAATGTATGCTAATAAAGTCAAAGATGGTTTTATGGTCAAAACGAATCTTTCGGGGGGGGGTTTTGTCCCCAAAAACCCCCCCCCATTACTACGCCACTGATATATATGGAGATATGTATATGCATATTTCAAATATTTTTTTCATATGTATGTACAAAGTTGCTTATGTCTATATGTGCATATGTCTGTATAATGCTGTATATTGAAAATGTACATATGTATATAATAAAATAAAATAAAATAATACATAAAATAAAATAATATAAAATAATAAATTATAAAATAAAATAATACAATATAAAATAAAATAATATAAAATAATAAATTATAAAATAAAATAATACAATATAAAATAAATAATAAAATAAAATAATATAAAATAAAATAATATAAAATAATATAGTATAACATGAAATAAAATAAATAAATAAAGTAAAATTAAATAAAAGTACATTTTAAGTTTAATCTAAGCAAGCCGCTCTGCGCTGCCAGGCAATCGATCCGTCTTCGGAATTGAAAAACGTTGTTAAATTTTCTCGCACTCGAGATGCGGATAGCGAAAGCCTTCCCGGATTAAGGCTGCGTACCTCCGATGAAAATAGCGAGTTTTCAGGGATATGGTTGTGGAACTCACCTTCTACCACTTCTCCAAACACGCTGTATTCATCGGCGTAATTAGACGGACAATATTGACTTCTACGAGTCCTTATCAAAAAATTATGCAAATAGCAGCATGCTATTACTACTTTTTGTGCTCTTTCCGGAGAGCAAAACATTTTCCGGGAGAGGCAGTAAAACTTTGAACACAAAATTCCCAACGCATTTTCGACACATCGCCGTGCTCTACTTAACCTATAATTAAATATACGATGCTCGTCTTCCAGCCTCCTGTTTCGTGATGGGACGTATGGTTTCATAATCCTAACATGTAATCGGAAGGCATCATCCGCCACAAAAACGAATGGATGCACAGTTTCTGGAAAAGCGAGGGTTCCACCAAGCACGGCTTTTCCAAGTGTACATTTTTGGAAAATACCGGCATCTCCTTCGCTCCCGTAGGCTCCGATGTCTAGGTATGTAAATTTGTAGTCACCATCCGCTGCCGCCATCAACACCAAGCTGAAGAACCCCTATGTACACATATGTATAAATAGAATTTTAAATATGTACTTACACGTATCGAAAAAGAAGTTTATCGTATTACCCTTGTTGCAATGAATTGGTATACGGTAACTTTTTTTCGAGACAGTCTAATGTACATATATATGTTTATGCTTATATAAATATGTATGTAGGTATATGTATGCAAAGCCATATATGCACATATCTGTAGTCATAAGCGATAATCGCCTAAGTCAACCTAATATTATGTTCAGATTGACTTCATTTAACGTGTTAAATGGCCTACAACCTGATAAATGGGCAAACCCAGTTCTTGAACGTGATAAATTGCACGGAAATTGTTGTTGGAATTGAAACTAGGTAAATAATTTAACACGTTCAAAACCCAGTTTCGCGCAGTGTTGCATTAGCAAAAATGTCGTTACTTACAGGGAACATACCCAAGTTTTTAAACGAACAGGTCGAAAATTGGCAAGTGTCAAAAAAAAAAAACCAAGTGTAGAAACAAACGCCGTTGTTCGCAAATAATTTAAAAATGGAAAACGTGAAAAGAAAAAAATTTAAGTGGTCCACCTCATTCGAGAGTGCTATAATACAGGTATGGGGCGATTACATTTCGAAATCTTGCTTTTAATTGACCAAAAGCATTTTCTACCACTCTTCGACACTCTCGCAGGTGCTTAATTATAGCATTTGAGTATATCTCCTCCAATATTTTAAAAAGGTCTGCTAAGAAAATTATTATTTTAAAAATTACGAAAAAGTTTCCGTGCCGAACCATTTCTAAAGTTTGTTTACGGTTTTAAAATGAAAACAACTAGCTGCCAAAAGTAAACACAGAACTGCAGTCTGAACGGTCTCGTTTAACGAACAAGGTTTGTTCATTTATCACGTTAAATGAAGTCAATCTGAATGTACTATAAGAAAGCTTTTGTAACTGACTCAAAGTTACAAAACTTCATTAAATCAAAACTTATCGCTTATCACCATACGCTGCATATATATATACCTTATAATTATAAAAAAGACTGCCAGAATTTCTTGGGCATTTGATGGCAATATGCTTGCCATCTAGAGCACCGGCACAGTTGGGAAAATTCCACTTGTGAAATGTGCTGCCAATCCGTTGGATTTCTGCAGCTGTGAGCGGTGGTATTTCGTTTGATAGAGCGGAAATAATAGCATCGCAAACTTCGGTCAAGATTACCCCGAAGTGTTGTTTGCTTATCCGGTAAACTGACGCAACATGCCGATGCAGCGTTCCGCAAGCAAAGTACCTTATTCAGTTTAAAGGAAAAAATCATTAAAATATAAATGCTTAGTTGAGTAGTGTGCATGCTCTTACTCCAAAACGACGGCCAGCTTTTGCTTTGGCGCTATTTCGTCATACGGTCTTGTTCGCTTTTTTGGCTGCAGATAAGGACAAACCAACGCAAACAACTCGTTGAAGCTGGCTACTTCCATATGAAAATTCTCCTTGAATTTATTATCATTTGCAACTAGGTCATCAAACTGCAAATGGATATATGTATATATATATATATTGATTAATATATTGATAAATGCATATATATACATTAGGGTGGTTCAAAATTGTATGAAGAAAACAAAGTTCTCCCGAAATCCGCGGAACAACCCGCGTTTCATGCGACTGTACTACGGAAATCTATACTGAAAACTTTGCTTTAATATATATAAGCTCGAAAAAGAAATAATCGGAACATTCTGGGCGAAGTTATTAAAAATTTTCAAAAAGGTGGCAACCCTAATTTTTTTTTCTAACAATCATGCTGGTACCATAGGGAACATTTCAAAAAAAGAATAATTGAAATCGGTTCAGTCGTTCTCGAGTTTTTAAGCTTGGTACAAATTAACACAACGTATTAAGTTGGGAGTGAAATTTTTTTTTGGAAATTCAATTTGTTTCGAAGCCAGAACGGCCCCTTTCTAGCCCAGAAATAAGCCTGTAAAATTTTATTGACCTACTCGCATGTTTAGAGGTGCCCCCAGCCCCACAAAGTTTAAAAAAGATAGCACGATCCATTTTACCCCCCTTACTTTTCATATAAAAAATGTATATCAAATTAAAGGGAATCAAAATACATATCGAATGGTATAAAAATATTCAAAATCGGTTCAGTAGTTTTTAAGAAATTGCAGTTTAAAAAATGCATAATATAAACTTTGACCTTTAATAACTTTTGTTGCTGTTGTTTCCAAAAAAAAAATTCACTTTAATACTCAGCTTAGCCATGTTAATCAATCCTCAAACTTCGTTTTTCGATTTTATAATTTTTGAAATTTCATATTTGTACCAGATCGTGCTTATTGCTTTCAACTTTGCGGGATGTCATCCTATCGCCATAAAATTTTGTGGGGTTTATTAAATCGTATAAAAGCAACTTTTCATTGCTGGTACGTTAAAAAAAAAACAAAAAAAATTTCCATATGTTTTCACTCCACCTTAATACATATGTATGCATGTATATAGATTAATTGGACTATAAAACTTTATGCTTAGAATTATTCCAGAAACTGCCCTCTGACTGTAAAATGCTTAAAACCAGCTTTTTCTCACTATAAAATTCATTATATGTATATGTATATAGCTATGTACGTATATATATACATACATACATATGTATATCCAATATTACCCTAAGTGTATGGATGGCTGCGTGTTGGTTTGGTAAACCCCGTTTTCAGGATCAAGGTAGGTATGGAATGATAGTGGGAATTTTACTGATTATACGTACATATATACTCTTTATTTGCCGGAGCCGTATAGTTTATGAGTTATTTGTTATTAAAGTTTGTCAAGTGTATAAACAATTTAACACACTAATACACTTTAGGCAAAACTAAATGCACATTTCGTATTTTTTTTTAATTACCACCCACATGAATACATACATATATATGCACGTACAAACTCAAGTGCTCAACTTTAAAAACAAATATAATTCACAAACCGTATGCCTCCGGCAACAAAAAAATATTCACTTGTAATCAGGATAACCCCCACTATAGTTCAATATCTAACTTAATCGCGAAGTCGGGGGTTACCAAGCCAAAATGTAGCCGTCCGTACACTTTAGTGAACCATTCGCTTGTCTTCCTCCTTCACCAAATACAAATGCATATACGAAATTTTTTGTATTAGTGTATGTATGTACTTACATCCTTTGCGAAACGTCCCTTTTCACCCCTTTCCTTCAGAAATTCGCAGACCTCCTTACGGGGCTGCGCGCTCACCAAGGCAGATCTAGGAAGGTAGGCTCGGTGGCGAATTCAGAAATTCCCCATGTACTTTGTTATTGTAATTGGTAGAGTGTAATGTCAAAATGCTAATTCGCCTTAGTTAAAATTTGAATTCGCTTGGGACTCGCCTATTCCCATTGGTCATGATGTCAATTCGCTTTGATTTTGACATTACACTCTACCTTTGTAAATAAAAAAAGTAGTTTCTGAATTCGCCACCGAGCCTACCTTCCTAGATCTGCCTTGGCGCTCACCATCTCTGTTATAATCGCCACCATCTCACCACCTACAATACACGCCGCTTCTTCCAACATGTTCCTAACACTGTTAAATTTATGAAAAAATATATGTTTAGTAATATTTGAATGTTTAAAAACACTTTTCTTACCAAAATTGGCAAATTGCCACTGGGACGACCAATTCCTTATACTTGCCGCGTTTTGTTATGCTTGAAGCCCTCAAAATTGTAGGAAAACCCACCAAATGCTGCTAAACGTAGTCAAATCTACGAAGAATAATATGTTTAATAATTGTTTAATGTTTAAATCACTTATCTTACCAAAATTGGCAAATTGCCACGGGGACGACCAACTCCTTATTGTTGCCGCGTTTGGTTTTGCTGGAACCTTTTAACGACAATTAAAATATACAATGCTATTTATTTTCGAGTGAAAAGTGACATTTTCTGAAATTGAAATTTATATTTTGTATACAATTTTTTTATTGGCCAAAATTTGAAAGTTGGTTCTGAGGCGATGCTCCAAATTTTTTCTTTTTACATTTGCTCAGTTTTCGTTTTGGCATTTATTCTCATTTGACAAAAAAAATTTCTTGAAACATTTCACGGCAAAATAAATGCATGTTGCTGGCGAAATTTCACGGCGCACATTGGGGTATTTAATCAATCTGGGCGGCCAAAACTCTTTTTTGGCTTTAAATTGTTAATTATGTTACCCATGGTGATCTCAATTCAATTTAACATAAAAAAAATGTGGCTTTACATTTTTAAAAAGTGATGTAGTGAGACCAAACCGACCTCAGATTTGGATTCAGAACGTCGAAATACATGTTAGTAGATTAGGTGGATGAAATGTGCCATTTGGGGCTTTTTTTTAGCTTTTCGCAATTTTCTTGATGTTTTGGGGGTATATTGGACAAGCGGACTTTGGATTCGGAGCACGTCGATGTATATGTTGCTAGATGGGTGTTCTCGAATCCACAAACAACTAATTTTTTTTTGTGTGGTGGGGTCATTTTTCCCAACGTGAAAAATCGCCTGTTTTTCTTAAAACCGGAAAAACCCGGGACCGATCTTTCTTGAACTCAAAATAACAGGGAACAGACAGAAAAAAAGAGTCAGTGCCGGGCAATGCCGGGCACCTAAACAAAAACCCTTTTGAAAACAAAAAATTGGGAAATTTTTTTTTTAATACATCGTTTTTAAAAAATGTAATTAAGAAGACGCTAACAACTAACTAAATCTCAATAAACATGAATTTTGTACTCGATTACCTGTATTATAAGAATCCATAACAGTATTCTAAAAAACTTCACTTAAAACCGTAAAAATATTAATTGGAAATGTTGAAATTTTAAGAACGTTATAAAATGCCGCGAGAAATATACGAATGACCAAACCAAAGAACGTATATTGAATAAGAAGAGAAAATTCGTGAATAAAAATAGCTTTGTTCAACAACTTTACTTCAACAAGAGCACCAGTGACAAATTAAGAGTAAAAACGAGTAAAAGAGAAAATTATCAACCAAAGTTATTGAACACAAAATCGTAAACATTTGCAAGTAAACAGCTGATGCGCTGTTTTCACAATTTGATTTTTAGGTTAGGTTGTAATTGAAATGTTTGAAATTGAAAATGAATGTAAATAACTGAATTAGGAAGACGAAAATCTACTTTGGATATTCCACAACATCGTCAAGATTTCTTTTTGCGCTAATTTATTTAGTATGCAATTAGAAATTTGCGATTAAAATATTGGCATATTTCCAATTGCAATTTTTGTGATCATATGTTTTTGACGCTTCTATTTTTTTTAAAGCTGCAAGTAGTTGCAAGTGAAAATTTTACTTGCAACTATTTTCAACTCTCTCGAAGTCTTACTCTCCCAATTTGGGTCTCTTTTGCAAATTTTTTGGGTTATTGAACATAAAATTCGTAACTATTTGTAAAAGCAATTAAAAACTTTGAGTTATTGAACAAAGCTATTGAACACAAAATCGTAAACATTTGCAAGTAAACAGCTGATGCGTTGTTTTCACAATTTGATTTTTAGGTTAGGTTGTAATTGAAATGTTTGAAATTGAAAATGAATGTAAATAACTGAATTAGGAAGACGAAAATCTACTTTGGATATTCCAAAACAGCGTCAAGATTCCTTTTTGCGCTAATTTATTTAGTATACAATTAGAAATTTGCGATTAAAATGTTTGCATATTTCCAATTGCAATTTTTGTGATCATATGTTTTTGACGCTTCTATTTGTTTTAAAGCTACAAGTAGTTGCATGTGAAAATTTTACTTGTAACTATTTTCAACTCTCTCTCTCTCTCTTACTCTCCCAATTTGGCTCTCTTTTGCAAATTTTTTGGGTTATTGAACATAAAATTCGTAACTATTTGTAAAAGCAATTAAAAATTTTGTGTTATTGAACAAAGCTAAAGCTTGTAAAGGAACGAAACATCATACAATCATGATACAAACAAACAAGGTAGTTCCATTGTCACTAACTTTGTCATTTTTGATTATAATATGAATTATTGACGTGACCGCTTCCTTTACACTCCCGAAAACCTTATCCATATACGCTCTTTGCTTTATTGTCCGTGTCCAAACACAGCAACTCTGCCGTGAAATTATCCAACGATTCTCTTTTGTGCCGCTGTTCTGTCTTCCATTTGTCCAAACCACTGATATGCAAAACGCTACCCGTGGGTAGCTTCGACGCGGCAGCGCTGTACATACACAAAAAAGACGCTGCTAATTCTGCTCCGCTGTTCCAGTTATTTCGTGGAAAATCTACGCAATGTCCAAAAAGGCATATTCATATTAAAGGAATTGCAAATGAATATTTTGTTTTATTCTGCGTTCAAATTTCAATCAACCAACACAATGAGTAATGACGATTGTGAATTAATGTTTTTCGCTGTAACATATTTGTGCGAATGTGCATTTTCATTTTTAAAGAACATAAAATCCTCGTCCAGAAATCGTCTCAGCGACCAACATCTCAAAGATTTGCTTTTGACAAAGCTATATCCAGACGAAATAGATATTTCTGAAATGTTGGGGGAATAAATAATATCAATAAGCACGATATCAAAACAACGGAATATTTAAACTTTTTACTTTTTTGCGCCTTTTAGCTTAACCCGAATTCCAGGTATACACGTTTTATTTCTCGTTTTTTCCAAAATAAAGATTTATTTTTTGGCTTTTTCGCATTAAATTAATTGTTTTTTTTGTTTTTTTTTTATTATTATTTCACCTTTCTAATTTTAAACTTTTTTGTTTGATTTTTAGTTCCTAAAAACCTGTCTCTGGTCATCATCGTCAGAAAAAAAATTAAATTTCCTGCGATATATGTAGGTACATATGTGTGTATATGCGCATCAAAATATATTTTCTATCAGAAATCCCCCATTTTTACTTATGAATACGAATCAAACAATGTGGCAAGCAGGGCTGCACATTAACGTTATTTTTTATCAATAACCGAAAAAAAATTTTGTTTTCAATTCAACTTTGAAAAATTTTAACGTTAAATGCTGAACAAAAAAATACTGTTTTGATAATTATCAAAAAAAAAATATCAAAAATAATTTCGTTTTGTTGATTACCAAAAAACAAATATTGAAAAAATTTCGTTTCGGTAGCCAACAAAAAAAATTATCAAAAAAAAATAACGTTAATAAAAATTCGAAGTAAAATGAAGCCGTAAGCCCGAAACAATTTTTTATTATTATTTTGTTTTTGATTCACAACGAAACGAAATAATTTTGATAATTTTTTTTTGATAATCAACGAAACGAAATAATTTCAATAATTTTTATTTGATATTCAACAAAACAAAATTTTGTTGTTAATTTTTATTTGATATTCAACAAAGCAACATTTTTTTGTTGATATCGTTGTGCAGCCTTGGTGGCAAGCATGTATTTGGTCGCGCACCAATACAATGACAAATTGTTACTGTGTTGGTGTGCCGATCACTGGTCCAAACACATCAACTCGTCGCTGGCCAACACGGAGACAAAAAATTGAGGAACCCGCTGCTTTTGATCGTTTGAAGGTGAGAAGGCGACGAGGAAAGGAGGGGGGCACCAAGTCGTCGGTGCTCGGTCAACACGCTTTGTGCTGTCATTCTTATCGCCAGTGACCAATCAGAGCGTTCAAAGAATGCCAAAACAAAACATAATGAACAAAAGTTGGCCAGCGACGAGTTGATGTGTTTGAACAAATGGAAGAGAGAACAGCGGCACAAAAGAGAATCGTTGGATAATTTCACGGCAGAGTTGCTGTGTTTGGACACGGACATTATAGCCCAATTTTCCTGTAGCCCGTTTCTGTAACCTTGCGATATGAATTATAACGGAAAATACAACCCTGTTTCATATTTATCGCAAGGTAGTGTTTCTGTAAGTGTGGTGAATTTTGGTTTTCGTTATTTCTTGCGATATTCATATCACCAGCTTTGAGGGTAGTGAAAACAGATACATTTCAAAATAATTAGTGAGGTTTGTATTAAAACAAAAACTAAACAAGTAAGGAAGCCTAAGTTCGAGTGGAATCGAACATTAGATACTCAGCTGTATGCTTTCATTGTTTGTTTGCGTTTGATGGAAACACGGTGTAGGTACTTTCTATAAAGCAAGTGCTGCATAAAGTGGGCGCAGCCACGTCCATTTTCAACATTTTTATCAGTCATCCAACTAAGCATATGAATATTATTCTTTGTGCAAAATTTCACTCCTTTATGACTCTAGTTACAAAGATGTCACGTTACAAATTCCCAAAGGGTGTTCCAGAAATATCTTTGTTAAAAAGTAGGCGTGGTCATAAACCGATTTCAATAAATTTTTTCGTGTCTATTAACACAAGATATAAAAGTGTATAAACCAAGTTTCGTCATAATATCTCAATTATTTGTCGAGTTATAGGCTAAGAAATCTCGTATATTCCTGTTTCTAAAAAGAGGCGGTGCCACGCCCATTTTCCAAAATTTTTGTGGTTTTCGTTTTATGTCCGCAGTTGGACTCCTGCTATAAAATTTCAATGATATATCTTTATATTTGACAGAGATATCGCTTAAAATGTTTTTATTAGGCCACTTTATAATACCCATATTTAAAAGTGGGCGTGGTCGTCAACCGATTTCGCTAAAATTTTTAACATGTATTACCACAAGTAATAAAAGTGTACACACCAAGTTTCGTCATTATATATCAATTATTTGTCGAGTTATGGGCTCAGAAATCTCGTATATTCCAGCTTCTAAAAAGAGGCGGTGCCACGCCCATTTTCCAAAATTTTTACGGTTTTTGTCTTATGTTCGTAGTTAGACTCCTGCCATAAAATTTTAATGATATATCTTTATATTTGACAGAGATATCGCTTAAAATGTTTTTATTAGGTCACTTTATAAGACCCATATATAAAAGTGGGCGTGGTCGTCAACCGATTTTGGAAATTTTTCGTCCAAACATTTGCCTAAGTACATTTATCACGCGTACTAAATTTCATTGATATATCTTCAATGGTTTCTGAGTTATGACTCATAAAACTTTCAATATTTGCCCCTTAATAAGTGGGCGTGGCACCGCCCATTTTCCTAAATTTTTGTGCTTTTTGTTTTATGTACATAGCTGGACTCATGCCACAAAATTTCAGTGATAGATCTTTATATTTGACAGAGATATCGCTTAAAATGTTTTTATTAGGCCCCTTTATAGTTCCCATATATAAAAGTGGGCGTGGCCGTCAACCGATTTTGGCAATTTTCCGTCAAAACATTTGTTTAAGTAAGTAAATCACGCATACCAAATTTCATCGATATATCTTCAACAGTTTTTGAGTTATGACTCATAAAGCTTTCAATGTTTGCTCCTTAATAAGTGGGCGTGGCACCGCCCATTTTCCAAAATTCCATCAAATTTCTTCTTAGGGGCCTGAGCTCAACACGTGGGTAAAATTTCATCACTCTAGCTATATTAGTGGCTGAGATACCAGATTTCCGATTTTTTCTATATAGGAAAAGTGGGCGTGGTCATGGTCCGATTTCGCCCATTTTCAATACCAACCGTCCCAGTGTCGATACCAACTTGCATTTCAAATTTCATCAAAATATCTCAATTTTTGCGCGAGTTAGAGTGTTTACAGACGGACGGACGGACAGACGGACAGACGGACGGACGGACGGACGGACATGGCTCAATCGATTTCTCTTTTCACCCTGATCATTTTGATATATATAAGTCTATATATATCTCGATTATTTCATTCTGTTACAATCCACCGTTATGTGATTAAAACTATAATACTCTGTGTACTAGTACAGCTGAGTATAAATATATCAATTGTTTTACATCACTAAGCCTTAAACAGATCCAACATCGAGTGAAATATCGCCCGGTCGTAGCGTTCTACATATTAACATTTAAAAACACGGCCAGATATGAGAATGAACGGAACCAAAAAGCTGACGAAATGTTGTCGCTGGCTCCTGTCAAATAAGTTATTTGGACTTAAAAGCTTTTTGTGCTTAGCACGAAAATTATTTAATTTGATTTTTTATTATTTTGTATGTTAGTGTCTAGCACGAAATAATTATTTTTCAATTTTAATTTTCATACTTTTGGATAAGCGGAAAAATCCAATTAGCTCATACAGCGATGGTAGATGTGATAGCTATTTCGAAGAAAACCACTTTCTTCATCTCAGATATCTTCTCGGGAGTACACCAGGCATTGAACCTACGCTCCAGCCATCAGTAGTCGAATATTAGCGAAACGCTAACCACCGCGGCTACCCATGGTCCTGCTGAGCTGTTGGATTTTTCCATATATGCCATTGTTCTATTCAATCTAACCTTTCTTAGTGTACGATTTTCGTACATAGGCTATGAAAGTGTAATTTTTTATTGTTGGGGGTAAATGAAAAAATTCAACAACTATTAGGGCCTTTTCACATTACTCGGTACGACATCGGATCGACATTTTTTGCTCGGTATTTTCAGCTTACCGAAACGATTCCGCGTTGCTGTGTTTTTCACACTTGTGGGAATACTTTCGGTGCGTAATCGGCAGAAAATAGGAAAACACAGGCCCGATGAGAGGGGGGGGGCTGAGGGGATCAATTGCCCCGGGCCCGGGCTTTAGAGGGCCCGGGAATCTCAAAATGATATCCAAGTTTTTGCTACAGAAAATAAACAAACAACACCTTTAATCACCTTTCGTAGATAGCAATCATTTTAAATTTCAACAAATTTTATAAATCTCTTAACGTGTCTGCATCCCACTTAAGGAATTGTTGGTTTTTGGAGTCGACTTTGCAGCATAAATTTGAATTCATTTTCTGTTGCAACAGAAAAATTCGGTATGATGCAAATTCTTATACAGCGATATGGGTATTTCCTGGGCGTTTCGGACGGTATGTTCGCATGATTTTTTGAACTTTTGAGGCAGAAATATCGCGAAATATTGTATCGTTTTATGATAAAAGGAAAGATTTAGGTCACAGCTAATGACTAAAGTATGTTACCGACAGAAATTTAGTTTAATGCCTCTGTGTAAGCCACTTAAACTGCGTTCCGGACGCTACAAAAACACGTCCATATTATAAAAGAAGCTAAAACAGAGGCATTAAACTAAATTTCTGTCGCTAACATACTTTAATCATTATCCGTAGCGTAAATCTTTCCCTTTATCATAAAACTATACAATATTTCGCGATATTTCTGCCTCAAAAGTTCAAAAAATCGTGCGAACATACCGTCCGAAACGCCCAGGAAATGCTCATATACATATGTACGTGTATGTATGTATGTAAACAGCGATACGCCGAAAACAAACAAAGCTTGCGAAGCTAAAATTTGCTTTGGTGCTTCGTACAGTTGAATTCGATTGCTGTTTTACTAAAGCGTTCAGCAGAATCAGTCTTTTGATATACTAAATTATTACCAACAAATATTTGTATTCCAATTTAAAGAAATTTATTTCATACAAATAAAGCAATATGTATTTAAACAGAATTCATTCAGACCTATGGTCCCTTGGACAATATTACTCAGTATGACCCATGGATTCGGAAACTGGATGTGCCTTTTGACAATACATTTGACCCACCCTAATATGTATATTTCTATTTCATATTTACTTGATCTGTATTAATGTATAGATAAATTAAAGTTCGTAACTATATATTCATTGAATTTTGATTTTGAGAATTTGTTCATTTAGTATAGGGGCCCGTAGTTATTTTGACCCCGGGCCAGGATTTTCTCTCGGCGGCCCTGGGAAAACAAACATCGAAATTTGCAAAACAAAATTTTTAACTTCAACAAATCACTCAATAATAACAATAATGTCTTCTAGAGAAGACGAAGACATTATAACTTGCTACATTTATAGCCGAAACGAGTTTTTTACTGACTTTGTTCTTCTTCTTTTATTACGCCGCAAAAATGTCTGCAGTAATTCCTCAAATTTTACTGACCGGTCTTACCGCGTTGCGGTATACCGAAATTAATCCGCTCCGATTTTATGTATGCAACACTAATGTGAAAGTGCCAATTGAAATACATGTGGTCGGTAAGGTTTCGGTATACTTTCGGTAAAAACCAAAAATGTCGATCCGATACCGCACCGAGTAATGTGAAAGCGCTCTTACCAGCGAAGGTTGAGTATAGCTATTTCACGAAAAACCATTTTCGATCATTGGCACCCTTTTCGGAAGTGGATGCTCACCACGGGGATCGAACCCGTGATACATTCCATCTTCAGCCGCAATGTGCGAACGCTTTTACACCCTCGACCACTGAATGTGCAAGCTGTTGAATTTTCCCCACTTTTGCCTTATTCATTTTCGTGAAACAGCTATACACTCAACATTCGCTGGAAATAGTGGTTGAAATTTTTCCATCTACCCCCACCAATAAATTATTTGGAATTTTATAAAAAAAAAAATACAACAAAAGAAGGTTTTAATTAATTAGAAAAAAATTTTTTTTGAGTTTGTCCGGACGGGGGTTAGAATCCGAGACCTCTGGTATAGCAGGCGAGCACTCTACCCATTGTACCACAGCGGCCACATTGCCAAATTGCTATCCGTTAATTTTTATGTATTGTAAGAATTACAGTTTCTTTGCCTTAAAATATCAGACTGAAAATTTTGGTTAATACAAATATGTATATGCACAACCTCTGAAATCTGGTGTTCTGTTATACCAAGGCGAAAACTCCCTATAGAATAATCATTTCACTTAATAATTTTTTTACAGTTAAACTTATTTAAGTTTCAATTATCGTCGTACCATACGAAAACTAGCATACGATTTTTTGTGGCTGACGAAATGTAACAAGTTCGACTTTTGGCCGACGAAAAGTTACAAAATCGAGTTTTGGCTGACGAAAAGTAACAAGTTCAACTTTTGGCTGACGAAAACTATCAATTTCGTTTAAACAACAACAATTTTAATGTAAAAACAGTATATAATTACTGATACTTTTCGTCAGCCAAAAGTCGATTTTGTTAATTTTCGTCGGCCAAAAGTCAAATGTTCTACTTTTCGTACAGAATTTTTTTTATTGATAGCTTTCGCCAGAAATTTTAAATATGATAGTTTTCGTATGGTACGACGTTATGTATTTACACACGGGTAACTACATATCATATATATTATTTCTAATTGGTGTTTTATAAATATCCCTTTTTCTACTCGCATAATTTACCAAAATTAATAAGTAAGGCATCGTTTTAAAGGTATTAATTAGCTATGCATGCGACACGGTGTTTTATTGTGCGTGGTACTTTATATGAAAAGTAAGGGGGGTAAAAGGGGGGTTTACCCCCGCAGCGGGGAGTGTTATGGAACCCACATAAAATGTATATCAAACTAAAGGGATTCAAAATACCTATCGAATGTTATAAAAATATTTGAAATCGGTTCAGTAGTTTTTAAGTAATTGCAATTAGAAAAATGCATAATATAGACTTTGACCTTTAATAACTTTGGTTGTTGTTGTTTCCAAAAAAAAAATTCACTTTTATACTCAACTTAGCCTATTTATCAATCCTCTTACTTGGTTTTTTTTATTTCATAATTGTAGAAATTTCACATTTGTACCAGATCGTGCTATTTTTTTCAAATTTGTGGGGCTGAGGGCACCTCTAAACATGCGAGTAGGTCAATAAAATTTTAAAGGCTTATTACTGGGCTAGAAAGGTGCCGTTCTGGCTTTGGAACAAATTGAATTTCCAAAAAAAATTTTCACTCCACCTTAATATATAAGAGTATATCAAAACGATCAGGATGAAAAAAATGATTGAACCATGTCCGTCCGTCCGGCCGTATACACTCTAACTTGCGCAAAAATAGAAATATTTTAATGAAATTTGGTACATAGATTCTAATGGGAACAGAGAAAATTGGGGTTGAAAATAAGGCATATGTGTGCATTTCGAAAAGCACGTAAAACATGATAATTCAATCACTAATAAAGCTAGAGTGATGAAATTACGTTATGCAGTTATGAGGAAACGTGCAGAAATTTTGAAAAATGGGCCAAGAGGAGCAAATTTTCAAAGATTTATAAGTCAAAACTCAGGAACTGTAGCAGATAAATCGATTAAGCCAAGGCAAACGTGTGGAAAAAAATTACCCAAGTCGGCAAGAACCACATACGCACATAAAAATTTATATAAAATATATAAAAATATATTGCACATACCTATATAGGAATAATAAAAACAATTTATGCGATATCTTTGTCAAACATATATCTAGGTAATTCATTGAAAGTTCCATAAAGTCCACCAAACCAAATAAATAATATGTTTTTTAAAATGGGCGTGACAGCACAAACCATACCGACTGGCGCCACGTATGTTTTGTTATTTTTTGCGCAAGATGCGCACGGGTCCGGCTAGTGTATATGTAATTTAAATTCATATACTATGTACATGGTTATGCAGATAGTAATTAGAATATAATTAATATTATCCATCTCTAAATATATTTAAAAACCCTTTTAATTAACATTTCTGCTGGCAAACAAATTTTCACTACTTCACTTTAAATCAATTTAACGAAATTTTTACGATTAAATATGTATACCGATGTAGCAACCAACCTAATATTGGCTGCGAAACGCATAGAAAACGCATGGAAGTAGAAAATTTTCAACTTAGCTGCATTCGAATGCGGAAATGGTTAATAATTATTAATTATGTATATGTTAATTACTATCTGCATACCCATGTACATAGTACATGAATTTAAATTACATATACATATGTAGTTCCCGTGTGCAAATACACAATTGAAACTTAAATAAGTTCAACTGTAAAAAAATAATTAAGTGAAATGAGTATTCTTTTGAATAGGGAGTTTTCAGATTTCAGAGGTTGTGCATATATTTGTATAAACGAAAATTTTCAAATCTGATATTTTAAGGCAAAGCCTTACAATACATAAAAATCGACGGATAGCAATTTTGCAATGTGACCGCTGTGGTGCAATGGGTAGAGTACTCGCCTGCTATACCAGAGGTCTCGGGTTCTAACCCCCGTCCGGACAAACTCCACACTCAGAGAAAAGTTGCGGGCTAAGAACAAGCTGTGTCCTACTTGAATTAAGAATTATGGAAATTAAGGAAAAATAAATTCAATTTAAATTTCCCCATTCTTAAATCAAGAACGGTATTCTTGAAACAAGATAAAAAACTGAAAAAAACTTGATTTAAGAATGAAATTATTAATATAAGAATACATGACCAAATGTTTGTGTGACAAAGAAAATTTTTTAATTCAAAAGAAGAAACAATTTAGCAAGATGGAAAAAATCGAGATATTAAGATTTTATTTAACAAACAAAAAGACAAACAGCTGAAATATTTATCGCGAGCACAAGCTATGAATAAGAATATGACGCCAAAACCGAATTCCTGTTCCAACAAAGATAACTCAAAGAGTTTTTAGTGCTTAGCACGAAATTTTTATTTTTAATTCAATTTTTAATTGTTGGGGTAAGTGGAAAAAAATTCAACAACTATTTACAGCGAAGGTTGAGTGTATAGCTATCCACTTCCGAAAAGAGTGCTGATGATCGAAAATGGTTTTTCGTGAAATAGCTATACACTCAACCTTCGCTGTAAATAGTTGTTGAATTTTTTTCCACTTACTCCAACAAAGATAACTCAAATTTTTTTAATTTGCAACTTTACGATGTATTGTGGATCGATTTTCTGTCATTCCTTGTCAAGTTTGGTTTGGAGACAAACCGGCTGATATGTGCCATTTTCAATGTCTTTTCGTTCTCAAAACCAAATATGATAAGGGATGATGGAAAATGGTTCCACAATACATGATATTCCTACCCTGTCAGAAAAGCAAGCAACCCAAAAGTTATTGTAACTTTATCTTTTTAAGTATATTATATAAATAATGAATTAATTTTAGCTTTACAGTCTAGCTTTTAGCTTTATAATCTGGATTATATATAATAATTACATCTACATATACATATGTATATGTACATAACCAAACCTTTTATTTTTAATTTTTGTTAGGTGGGTTAAATGATTTCGAATTTTGAATTTCGAAAAAGGGGAAATCAAGTAAAAGTATTCTTAAACCAAAGTGGAACATTCTTAAAATAAGAATGTACATTCTTAAATCAATCATAGGAAGTGCTTAAAGTAACTTTATATAAGTTTATTTCAAAACGGAATATTCTTAATATAAGCTTTTTATTTTCAAAAAAATCGTTCTAAAAATAAGAATATATTCCTGATTTTAGCATTTTCAAGCTTAACAGACTTTCATGACGTTTTCGGCTTGATTCAAGCCCGCTAGACTTAAATTTAGCTTGCTTTTTTTCTGAGTGCAAAAAAAAAAAATTTCTAATTAATTAAAACCCAATTATTGGGTTTGTTAAGAGCAGCGGTCACCTCTCGGCAGTGGGCGGCATACCCTCCGAGAGTATTTCTGCCATGAAAAAGCTTCTCACAAAAAATGCATTCGCCGTTCGGAACCGGCATAAAACTGTAGGTCCACCCAATTAGGAAAAACAAAAGGAGCACTTCTCGAATTGGGAGAGAAGCTCGGCCATAAAACTCATCAGAGTTATAATATCGCCAGTGTATTATTATTATTATTATTATATTATTATTAATTTGGAATTGATCCACTTCACGGGTTTTCATCAAATAAAAAAAAAAAACACTAACTTCCCTTTCCAATTACAAATCACGTACCCGAGTGGTACGTTTTTTTTTTTTTAATAATTTTAAAGTAGTCATAACAAGCACCATTATAACATATATTTCAAATGGAGACCGCCTTTGTCTTCTGGTATAACAGAGTTGTCAAAGCAATTGCTTTAACATGATTGCCTTAACATGAGCTGCCAGTTTGATGATTTGACAGCTAATTTTTCATTTCAAAGAAAAATTCACAGTGGCGACATCTTCACATTGAAGGCCTCTCCGCAGCTCTCAAGAAAACGCTCAAGAAAAAATTTGCATTATTTCTTGAGCGTTGAAGTGGTAGTAGGAAAGTAATTATATTTTCAAACGAAATGTCACATTTGAGTTTATTTACCTCTTCTGTCAAATTTTCTTGAAGAAATAATAGAAAATTCATTATTTCTTGGCAGAACCAGAGTTTAGTTGTGCACTTTTTCTAAAAAATCTTAAAAAATAGTAGTAGAATTTCTTTAGAACTGCGTACCGCAAAAGAAAATATGACGAAAGAAATTTTTCTTGAGCATTTCTTGTACGTCAAATTACATAGAGTTTTTAGTTTTCTTGGGAGCTGCGTATAGGGCTTGAACGTGAAATTTCGCACGGCGTCCATTTTGCTTGAGTGTTTTGGCTTAAAAAATAAATTAAAATAACATTAAGTGCATATATACGGTTTGCGAGCATCATCGCCATTAAACAATTTTTTTTAACTTTCTAAGTGCTTCTGCGTACACGGCATATCAATTCGGTGACATTATAGAAATGATTTTGTTATAACATGAAATGCCCACGCATATGAAAACATGGATGTTAGACATGATAATGGTAGACAAAAGTAACAAAATTTTTCTCTTGTGGAGTTTCGGCGTTAAGCCTAGTAGTACTGAGTTCACCGCCGCACATAGGGGTATTTTATCAATCTGGGCGGCCACAACCTCATTTCCTAAAACTGGCCCGATTTCCAAAAAATAAAATTTTTTAGTAGGCCAGGACCCTAACGCATCATTTTCAATAAAAGTTTGTTACGTGCTGGCTATAACTGAACTCACTATTTCCCTCTCCTAACTCTCCTAGGTGTGTCGGGATGTGCCATCAAAGAACGTATATTGTATAAGAAGAGAAAATTCGTGAATAAAAATGTAACGAGTAACATACGGGATCAAGAGTCAGAAAATTATGAAGAGTTTTGCGGCGAATTCCCCTTGTTGCTTTCATTGCTTTTTTCTTACAAAATTCTTATTAGGGATGGGCAAATTGGAAAAATATATCGATATATATTATATCGATATTTAAAAAAACATCGATTTATGCCGTGTAAAAACATCGATATATCAATATATCGAAAGGGTCGGCTTTACATTAAGGAACCACGTCCCGCAAAAAACCACTTCTTCACGGGGTTAGAGGTGTTCCCACAGATCTCAAAACAGAAATCCAAACTTGCCGGAGTCTTATAGTTTACTAGATATTAGTTGTTAAAGTTCGATGAGTCTACAGATATTCTACGGATCCTGAAGTATAAACATAAAAATCATTAAGAATTGCTTGAAGAAGAAAGTAATGTAAATTCAAACATCCGAACATTATGGTTATACCACTTCTTAAAAAATGTTCTGGTGTTAAATTCAAAGCGAATCAGAAATGTATGAAAAATATCGAATTTGGCTCGAAATGGCAAAAAATTATCGATTATCGATGCACGGTAATTCAAAATAACGTCGATATTATCGGCTGTACTATTTTAAAAATATCGATATATTGATATATCGATATATATCGCCCAACCCTAATTCTTATTACATTTCGCGAATGTGACGTTTGTTGACGTGTTATTTTTTTTTCGATTGCAAATTCTTCTACTGAACGGACGCATTTTAATAGGCCCGTCACATAGCATACGTCAATCCGTCTACGTCGACGTATGTGACTGACAGCTCACGTACTTGACGGAGAGGTCGCCACATAGGAAACGTTGGCGGATATACACAAATCAGCTGTTTGATTAACCTTTAACTACAGAGGTGGTGGCAAAAATTTAACTCTTTAGAATATTTTGTAATTTCTCTTTTAAGTTGCCCTCTTGAAATTCAGTTTTCAGTAACTTCACATCTCCTGATAATTCTTGACCATTTTGTTTTATGGAGGAATGTTATACAAATGAGAAAAAACTCGAAAAGCAAATTGCAAAAAAAGTGAAATTCAAGAGTAGCTAAAGGTTAACAATCAAAAGCAATCAGCTGACATAGCGACGGATTGACGTATACCAAAAGTTGACTTTTGGGCAACTTCGGTACGTTGCGGCGACGGATCCGTCGTACGTGTGACGACGTACGTTTAAATGCCGACATTTTACTGAGCTGTCAGTCACATACGTCGACGTAGACGGATTGACGTATGCTATGTGTCGGGGCTATAATACATAGCAGAAAGCAATTATCAAAGAGAAGCTACGCCATCATCGGAGGGTGGAGTTTTTCCTTTTTTGTATTCAAAGACATTGTATTACACTGTGTGTATATAAGTCTAGTTTTGTGAAAGTGTTTAAAGTTGAAAAAATAAGATTTTTTTTTTAAAAAAAATAAAGATTGATACGAACAAAGATCCGGATTTGACCTCAGCAACCCAATAACATCTCGGTAAGTCATTCCTTCCGTTGCATCATATATAACTACCCTAGAATAGTCGCACGACCAGTAACTCAAGATGGCCGACGCCACGGCGTCCCTAGGCGATCTTGAAGACATCGACTTTGACCTTGAAGACAAAGATCTACAGGGTTGGCATGTTGAAGCCAAAAAACAAAGAAAAATTGAAAGAAAAAGACAGCTTAGGACAATCAAAGGCGACAAAAAAGTTTTTGATGAACACAAATTAATTAAACAAGGTAAAACAAATCTATTAGATCCAATGTGCTCTTCCCAAATTCCGTTACAAGGTATTCTGGCGCCAAAAGGCACGTACATTAAAAATACCGCTAACAACAACACTAACAACACATTTGCCATAACCCCAAATAACATTAATAATTGCGTACAAACAACGGAACTTTCTACCAATACAACAATGCCAGCAAATCATATGCTAAACATTACCAACACTGACATAACCACAAATAGCATGGAAGAAGGCGAAAATATCCCGCAAAACGCCGCTGAAATGAACACCAAGGCAACAACAACAAAAACCCATGAGAAACTGTATTACGAAAAAGACCATAAAGGTGATTTCTTCGTGTTGCTAGATACGTCAAATAGCCCGATATGCGAAAACGACCGACTAAAGAATGGACTGTACCTGTGGCAAAAAATTCAATACTTCGGCATCGATGGCATTAAAGACATCAAAGCTATCGGTAGGCACTTATACAAAATCCAATTTAAAACTTTTTATGAAGCCAATGCGGCATTAAACAATACTCAATTCATTGCCAACAATATGAAACTCTTCGTCACAAGAAACATGGTAGAGACTCAGGGCGTTATAAGACGAATTCCCCTTGCATTCTCAGATCTTGAAATAAAACAAAATCTTTATTCCTCAATCCCTATTACTACTGTTATACGGTTAAAAAAAATAGACCCAACAACAAGACAACTTATTCCTACATACACAGTCCAAATAGGTTTCAAGGGTCATGAACTTCCCGAAAAAGTTGATCTTTTCTTTTTTCGTAATGTGAAAGTTTCTCACTATATTCCCAGAGTCAGATTATGCTCCAAATGTGGCAGACTAGGCCATACTAGACTAGGATGTAGGGCATCAATTAACAAATGTATTATGTGTGGCAAAACAGAAGGTTGCGCCAGCCTCAACTACAACAACAATAATAACACCAACAGAGTTAAGTGCACAGTGACCGATAACTGCATTTTATGTGGCGAAAATGGTCACAATGCTATAAACAGAAAAGGCTGCAAAAAATGGCAAAAAGAAACCAAAATTAACGAAATAATGGCTATTAAAAAAGTATCAAAGACCGAGGCTTATGAACTATATAATATGACCAATGAAGAAAATAATGCCAATTACTACTCCATACTACAAGATTACGAAGACAATTTCCCACAATTAAATGAGAAATATACACCAACAATAAACATAGATAAACTAGTAAACAGCAAACTTACAAACAAGAAATACAGTCATATCGCTAAACTTCCAAAACCGAATTTCAGTGTTAGGAACAATGAAATTAAAGCAAAACAACCACGAACTCACGTTACACCGGTGTATAACAATGCTAGCTGGAGTAAGGTATCGGAAATCGAAAAACTACTAAGCGAATTAGTCACAAAATTCGAAATAGACAAAAAAGAACCATTAATTCAATTAATAGCTAACATTTGCAAACCGAGCACAAATGACAGACATGAACCAAACACCAGAAGTCAATGTCAAAATATTACAATATAATATTCAAATTTTAAAAAAGTAATAAATCATCATACGAAATAAAACTCTCAAATAGGTTAATAACAGGACATACATATAACAAAACTTATCTTGCACGATTTAACAATCATTACAATGACACATGTAACCTATGCAACATCAAAGAAACACCCAATCATGTCGTTTCTGATTGTCCGAAACATGCAACGGCAAGGAATGACTTCCCCGTTTTTTCTAAATATATTGAAATTGAAGCAATTTTTAAAACCAGAGACTTCAAATCATATACTGATTTGATCAATTTTTTCAAAATTACAAATCTTGATCTCATATTAAAAAAAAAAAAAAAAAAAAAATATATATTAAAAAAAAAAAAATCAATTTAAAAAAAAAAGAGAAATATATACGACAAAATATTTACTTTGACAAATATATATATTCTATATATTCCAAAAATTATCAATACACGATATCATTATCTAAATGCAAACAGTTTCATTTAAGTATATGTTTTAGTTTAACACGAAATCATGTACAATCGCTGTCCAATTAATTATCATTGAGAACAATTTTGTTTTATTTGTTCATTACTCATTAAAAAATATATATGTATATACTACAAAAGACACATATTGACAAATTTATTTATTCTATATATTCCAAACTTTATTGATACACGATATCATTATCTAAATGTAAACATTATCATATAAGTATATGTATTAGTTAAACACACAATCATGTACAATCGCTATCTAGTTAATTATTATTGAAAACATTTTTGTTTTATTTGTTCATCACAAAAAAAAAAAAATAACATAAACAACTTACACACATTACATGTGAACGTTTAAAAACACATAAGAAACCTAATGTTACCTTGCTTTTATGAAAAAGAATCACAATCACTCATGTAACAACCACAATTCAATTAAAACAGAAATTCATTTTCAATTAATTTGTTTTTAAACATATCGAGTAATAATTTAATTACATATATTCATCATTTATAAACACCCATTTGTACAAATAAACACTTAATTTTAGTATATATATATGTATATAACTCCACCCTCAACTCAACAGGCAAATGGAATCAAGGCGACTGCACTAATGTTCCAGCGCATGTTGATATAAATCATCAAGCAATCGATTCTGACACTTCATAACCTGGCGCTTTAAGGTCCCCACAAACAGGAGCGATACGATACAGCCCACACAGCAAAATCGTGTAGGACGCGATACGATTTGCATATGTGGGCTGTATCGTATCGCTTCTGTTTGTGGGGACCTTTAAGGTTTCGATATAAACCGAGCCACATCTTCACTATCAGCTGATAGTGAACAGAGCCACAAAAAAAAAAGACGGGTTATTTGGTGTTATGAGAGTTTGTTAATTAAATAAATAAAATATGTACATAAAAGTGAAAATAGAGTTAATTAAAAGTTATTAGAAGTGGTTGGGTATTAAAATAATGTTTTTTAAAGCATTTTAAAGTGTAGTGAAAATTGTAGACAAGTGGCCATTTGTGAAATGAGAATGACAAAACCAAAGAAAAGCAAAGAACAAAAGTGCCACAAAAGAATGTGTGAAAGTGTAAAAAGCCTATGAAAGAGGCTAAAGTGATTAAAATTAATATAAAATAGTTAAATTTGTTGTTAAAAAGTGAAATAATTGAATAAATAATAGCAAAAAAGTTCTTAAATTGCAAATTGCTAAAGTATGAAGAATAAGTAGGAAGAATAAGCAGGAAAAGAAGCAATGGAAAGAAAAGTGTGAAATGAAACGTGAAAAAGTAGGTCAACCATTGCTAGAATCATAGTAGCAAAACAAAAAAACAGAAATACTTGTAGGGAATTTGAACAAGTTCAAAGAGGTGTCAAGTGTTGTGAAAATTTGAACAATTAAAGAAAAGTGTTTTAAGTGGAAATATTTAACAAAATAAGTGTTTGTATTATTTATATATTGTATGAGTTGCAGATGAAATCTGTACATATATAAATAAATGAGCAACAATTTTGTTTCCAGCAAAGGAAACTGAATAATTGTTTAATTTAACAAAACTAATGTTTACACTATATATATGTTGCATTAGTTGCAAATGAAATCAGTGCAACTATATATAATTAAACAGAAGTTTTGTTTTCAACTTTTCGTTTTCGATGTAAAAATTCCTACCCCACCTGTCATATTGTGGAGTAGACAAATAGAAAAACGCCTTCACAGCTTTTTAGAACTTTGTTACAGTGGGTTTTAGAACTTCTCCAACCTGATGGTGGGTGGAAATGCGCCAAAACCGCGAAATTTTTAACTGAATCTTCAGTTCGAAGAAAAATCGAATGTGAATTGGTGCAAAAGTTCTAAGTGAAATTTTCTAATTGAATTAAAACCTATTAAATTAAAAATTAAATTATTAAAATTAAATAAAAATCAGTGATTTTCATCGCTATTGATAATATAATAATCAAATTGATAAAAAGACAATATAAAAATGCCCAAAGACCGAAAGTGTTGTGTGCGAGAGTGCAAATCATCCAATTGCAGTAGCGATTGCAAGATTTTTGGAATGCCATTACATCCGGGCTTCCGAAAGAAGTGGGTAGAGAACCTACAGCTTCCTCCAATTATTGCAATGAAGAAGCTGCTCTATGTAGGTATGCAGCGCACACTTCGAAGTAGGCCAATATGGGCGAAAGGTCCATAAAGGAGCTGTCCCAACGCTAAATTTGGGTAAGTTTGCATAGCTGCCACAGCCATTCATTGTTACATTCTCATTTCTTCGTTTTCCAAATCCAAAGGAATAAGAATGTTCACACAATTATGTATTTGTTGTAAAGGCTTGGAATTTGGTGGGATGATATACTAACCTGAATCCAAGCTCACTAATACAAATTGTAGGCACCTCATATACATACAGTATTTATCTTGGTGGAAAAGTGAACGAATTTGGCTTGTCTTGCGAAGTTCTACAAAATAGTTTTTGCCTATTCCCTTGAATCACATTTGTGTTTGTTCAAGTTTTCACAAATGTGAGGTGAAGTATATACATATTTGAAAATTTTACAAATAATAAAAGAAGAAAAATGATTGAATAAATTCCAATTAATAGGGCTGTCAGAATGGATACTTTTCCGTCAATCCAGGAATCCGTTTAACTGGCAAACGAGTGAAATTACATGTATTTGAATGACGATCGACACTTTCAGTATATGAAATTGAAGTATGTGTGCTGGAAAAGTATTCATTCTGACGGGCGCATTAGACAACAGGTATTAAGTATTTAAATTTTTTTCCATATAATAATAACGCTGTTAATGGGTCATATTAATAAAAGCCAAGCATTTGCTTTTGCTTAAGAATTCAGACCTTTTACTCAAATTTTGAAATTTGATTCATACAAATTATTGTCAAATTTTTAAAATCTTGAGTAAAAGCATTTGCTTGGTTTTTATTAATACGACCCAATATGTGCTGTTTTCCTTGATAATGTTTATTAGGTTTATTTAAATTGCTTCAATATATCCACATATGTAAAAGTCAACAAATTTTAGCATAAAATTTTTTTCTTTCTGCATATGATGTGATGTGATATGATATGATGTGATGTGATGTGATGTCGTGATTTTGTTATTTTTTTCTGCATACATACATATATACGTACATAAATTACCCTTCAAAAATTTGAGGACCAGGTAGTCCAATGGGACGGGGCTTTAAAGTAGGTCTGAAGGGACGTGGTTACGGACTTGGTTACATGTTATGCTGCATCGGACTATTACTACCTTTCCTAGGACATAAATATGTACAATGTTAAAAGCGAGTACGGAAATTTTTATGAATAAACACAGAAGTATAGGGAGTAATGGGGAGTAATCCAGTAGTCGCAAGGGAGTACTCGCGGATTACTAAAACGATGATCCCAAGTCCTCATAGGTTATTATTATTATACATGTACATTGCATGCATCACACACAAATATCAATTACTTTATTACAACACACATGTTTATCTACATATGTATGTACATACATCAACATATCTCCATATGTGCATAAACGAAGTATCCAATGCATTATTGTCCCTGCAAAAAATGCGATCACTCCGGGATACATCCGGGACAACTCGCAAGGGAGCATGCGATTACTACCCATTTGTATCTCTTTATATGGGTTGAAGTGTTCTCTTTTGTTTGAGCATGTCCTATGAAGAGACTAATTGTACCCAGTTTGTACCCGAACGGGTAGCAAAAGCGCACAATTGTACCCGTTTTGTACCCGAACAGGTAGCAAATGTGACACATCCATTTGTGCGACTAATTGTACCCGTTTGATACCCTTTCGGGTACAATTCGTCTACAATTAGTATACATATGTACCCGTTCGGGTACAATTGGGAACAATTGTAGACTAATTGTACCCGAAAGAGAGCGCTCCCGGACAAATCTTTTTAGAGACTCGTCGCACACTTTTTTACAGGGTGATGTTATATCACACACATATGAATAAACACATATGTAAATATATTTTATTTTATTATATGTGATTTTAAGGACACGGGGGAGCGCCAAAACATAAGTGTCCAGAGCAAGACCCTGTAATTTGCTTTGTGAAGGGGTGCGAGGCAGGGGTGGGAGAAAAATTGTACGGGTTCCCAAAAAGGGAAATTGAACGGAACTCGTGGATTTTGGCGTGCGGGTTTCCAGTTTATGGCAACTTCAATAAAAAATTATATATTTGCAAACGTCATTTCGAAAAAAAATACATAACTGATAGACGATTGCTGCCAGGGGCCTTCCCAAATCGACATATGGGAGATGAGCCGGAAGATGCAGCTGCTTCATATGGAGAAAGTGAAGCTTCCAGCGAGTGGGTGGTTGGTCCCGCGGAAAAAAAATACGAGGTACTACTACCCACCAATGATGAAAATGCTGTTGATATGACTCTAGAGGAGTTTGACTTCTTCTCAGATTTGGAAGAGAAGAAGCGGCGTCTGGACCTTCCACCAAAGAAGGTACTTCCACATAGCGAAGAAGGGTTGGAGAAAAAAGAAGAAAAAGTCCTTTCTGAAAGTGAAAAATTTGCTAAAAAGGAGAAAGTCTATCAGGAAAATGCTTTCAAATCGCAAAAATTAATTGAGAGCCTCATTGAACAAAATAATAATCTAAAACAGAAGCTTAACGATATGAAGCAAACGGCAATAATACCGGAAGCAGGATCAAGCGACGATGCCATTTGTTTTGCTAAAATGATAACAAGCAAACGCAAATGGTATACGGACGAGGAAAAGTCGCTGGCCCAAAATGTGAGCTATATGTCCACTAAGGCCTATTCATTTATGCGGAATGATTTGGGATTCCGTCTCCCACATAAAAGATCCTTGCTTGAGTGGCGCCCTATTAGGTACGTTCGCCCTGGTTTCGATGAGAGTGTCATCAATAATTTGAAAAAATTTGTTGACACTATGCCAGAAAAAGACAAAATCTGTGCACTCATCTGGGACGAAATGGCAATTAAAAAAGATCTGCAATATAATAGGGTCACAGATCTTATCGACGGATATGTCGATATGGGTGATGGCAAACGCCAGATGGACGCCGGCGACAAGTGCCTAGTTTTTATGGTAAAGGGCATTGTTAGTAATTGGAAATATATCTTTTCTTACTACGTTGCGCGGACGACGGTTACCAGCGATGAGTTAAAGGCTTTGATTGAAGAAAATATAAAAAAAAGCCTATAGCATTGGATTAAGAGTAAAAGCAACGATATGCGATCAAGGTCAGTCCAATGTCTCTGCTTACAAAAAATTTAATATTACACGCGAGCAAACAAGTATTGAATACAATGGCGAAAAAATTTATTTAATGTTTGACTATTGTCATCTAATAAAAGCGGTCCGTAATAATTTCCTTAACAGCCCACAAGTGTCTACCAAAAATGGTATTGTAAGGAATGCGGTAGTACACAAGCTGTTTCAACTGCAGTGGCAGAAAAAACTGCAAAGGATGTAATCCCCCTGCCAAACCAACCCACCCCACCTCCCCCAAGGGATTCACCATCTCCAATCCGACATCCCTCCAAGGCACCGGGACTAGTGAAGCCAGGTAAATATATATACATATGTATATCGCCAGCTTTTAATGATTTACACATATCTTACTTTTCGGGATTTTTTTCTTTTTAAACGGTTTTATTTAGCTCACCCCGTTTGTTTTATTTATTATTTTTTCTCGGGTCAAATTTAGTAATTCAAATTTCACCCTCTTCCTGCCAACCGATTAATCTGAAATTTTGTACGCATGTATAACCCCGATGACAATGCAATATTATGAAAAAAAAATCCGATAGGTGGCGCGTGGGTCGCTATATTTACAAAAATCGCATTTATGGTCCGATTTGGCAGAAATTCGGAACATGTATTACTACCTTGAAAAGAACTCTCATAACACCAAATAACACGTCAACAAACGTCACATTCGCGAAATGTAATAAGAATTTTGTAAGAAAAAAGCAATGAAAGCAACAAGGGGAATTCGCCGCAAAACTCTTCATAATTTTCTGACTCTTGATCCCGTATTTTACTCGTTACATTAGCTTTGTTCAATAACTCAAAGTTTTTAATTGCTTTTACAAATAGTTACGAATTTTATGTTCAATAACCCAAAAAATTTGCAAAAGAGACCCAAATTGGGAGAGTAAGGCACTCTGCACACGGAGCGTACTGCTTTAGACGCGTATTAGATACTACAGACGAAAGTTGTACGCTTTGATGTCGCGCACGTATATTTCAATTGAGGGCTGCACACGAGTCGTCAGCTTCATGCATTCGTCAAAGTATGCTAGCTTCATGTCGCTTGGCGTAAAGCAGTGCTGGTAGCTAGGCGTACTACGCTTAGGAAGAAGAAGATGTTTGTTTACATTTTTCCACTTGGTGCAATTTATGAAAGCAGTAAAATTTGTGCAAAAAATCGGAAAAAATGAGTGTATAATGAAAGAAAATGGAAGATTCCGTAAAATGTTTCATCCTTTCTATTTAAAGCTTCGAAATTTAAAGCAAATACCATATTATTAATTTGTTTGTTTGTTTTGTGCAGCGAAGTTTCATGTCGCTTCGTGTGCCGATCTTGAGGCGTAGAGAAATCGACGCTACATGAAATGTCTCGTACGCGTCTATGACGATACGCCTCGTGTGCAGAGTGCCTTAGACTTCGAGAGAGTTGAAAATAGTTGCAAGTAAAATTTTCACTTGCAACTACTTGCAGCTTTAAAAAAAATAGAAGCGTCAAAAACATATGATCACAAAAATTGCAATTGGAAATATGCCAATATTTTAATCGCAAATTTCTAATTGCATACTAAATAAATTAGCGCAAAGAGAAATCTTGACGATGTTGTGGAATATCCAAAGTAGATTTTCGTCTTCCTAATTCAGTTATTTACATTCATTTTCAATTTCAAACATTTCAATTACAACCTAACCTAAAAATCAAATTGTGAAAACAGCGCATCAGCTGTTTACTTGCAAATGTTTACGATTTTGTGTTCAATAACTTTGGTTGATAATTTTCTCTTTTTCTCGTTTTTACTCTTAATTTGTCACTGACGCTCTTCTTGCAAGTAAAGTTGTTGAACAAAACTTTTGTTCGCTTACTTTCTCCAACAGCATTTACTCAGTGGCCTCCAACAGCCAGGTGTTGGAGAAAAATGTCATCTTTCCTCTCACAAGAGAAAAATATCGTAAGAGGTAAACAAACAAAAAAGCTTTGTTCAACAACTTTACTTGCAAGAAGAGCGTCAGTGATAAATTAAGAGTAAAAACGAGAAAAAGAGAAAATTATCAACCAAAGTTATTGAACACAAAATCGTAAACATTTGCAAGTAAACAGCTGATGCGCTGTTTTTACAATTTGATTTTTAGGTTAGGTTATAATTGAAATCTTTGAAATTGAAAATGAATGTAAATAACTGAATTAGGAAGACGAAAATCTACTTTGGATATTCCAAAACATCGTCAAGATTCCTTTTTGCGCTAATTTATTTAGTAAGCAATAAGAAATTTGCGATTAAAATGTTTGCATATTTCCAATTGAAATATTTGTGATCATATGTTTTTGACGCTTCTATTTTTTTAAGGCTGCAAGTAGTTGCAAGTGAAAATTTTACTTGCAACTATTTTCAACTCTCTCGAAGTCTTACTCTCCCAATTTGGATCTCTTTTGCAAATTTTTTGGGTTATTGAACATAAAATTCGCAACTATTTGTAAAAGCAATTAAAAATTTTGAGTTATTGAACAAAGCTGTGGCGCAGTGGCCGCTGTGGTGCAGTGGGTAGAGTGCTCGCCTGCTATGCCAGAGGTCTCGGGTTCAAACCACGGTCCGAGCCAAACAAATTTTTCTAATTAGTAAAAATCCAATTATTGGGTTTTTTAAGAGCAGCGGTCACCTCTCGGCAGTGGACGGCATACCCTCCGAGTGTATTTCTGCCATGAAAAAGCTTCTCACAAAAAATGCATTCGCCGTTCGGAGCCGGCATAAAACTGTAGGTCCACCCAATTAGTAGGAAAAACAAAAAGGAGCACACCTCGAATTGGGAGAGAAGCTCGGCCATAAAACTCGTCAGAGTTATAATAGCGCCATTGTATTATTATTAAAGTTGTTGAACAAAGCTATTTTTTATAAAGCTGCAAGTAGTTGCAAGTGAAAATTTTACTTGCAACTATTTTCAACTCTCTCGAAGCCTTACTCTCCCAATTTGGATCTCTTTTGCAAATTTTTTGGGTTATTGAACATAAAATTCGCAACTATTTGTAAAAGCAATTAAAAATTTTGAGTTATTTAACAAAGCTAAAAATTTGCAGAGTTCAACAGCTTTGGCAAACAGCTGATTTTTATTTACATTCACAAGCCCCAAATTTAAAGTTACCGAAAAGAATTAAAATTAAAATAATTATAAAATTGGTGGAAATTATTGCTGTTAATTATGTATATACATATAACATAAAAAGAATAAAATAAAACATGGTTTTTTCTTATTTAATTTCTTTTGATTCGTTTTGGGTTTCTTTTTGGCCAGATAGTCTTTTGTCACCTCGCGATAAGCTCTCAATCTAAAAATCGTTCGCATAGGCGCGCAAAAAGGTTTTTTGAAATTCGGAAATGCATCCGGAACTCTCTTTTACAATAATTCGGCACTGTTTGTTCTATATAAATGCTAATGGAGTTACAATTCTGCCCGAAAACAGTGGGGATATATGTACACTATATGCACTTTCGCTGTCACTAGTTGTATTCGCTTACTTTTTCCAGCAGCTTTTCTCTGTCTGCCTCTATCACTCTCTATCTCGCCAAAAACGATTTTTCCTCCCACCAGAGATAATTATCCAAAAAAGTAAAAAAATGCAAATCTATTCAAAACTTGCAGCAAAGACGAACAGCTGATCAAATTAAAACTATAAGAATTAACAAAATATAAACAAATCCTATTTTTACAAAAATTTAGAGGAAATTTGTATTACTTTAGCTTAGTTTCATCAGTAGATTATGCATGCATTATATTTTACTAATAAAGAAACATGTATGTATGTACATATACATATAACTATGGAGTTGCGACTGCCTGCTGGCATTGCATATTGACGTGCATACATACATGCATACATATAAGTTAGCAGAGGGTAACCGGCGGACTTCCTACATTAAGCAACAAACATACAATGCTGCTGTTATCATTCGAAATTTAGCTCAAGTACAGATGCAGACATAATCAAATGTTATTTATTTGCATCTTTCATAATTAATTCGTCCATATTTAACTTTTTTAATTTTGAATTTCAATTTTGCAATTTTCGCAAATTACAAACATATGTTTTTTCATCAGCTGTTTCGCTGCTGGACAAATGTGATGGAAAAAATTTGTCAAGCAGAATTTTGCAGCCTCTCACAAAAATAAACGTCACTTTGCTCTCTCATTTCCATCACTTCTGCAATTTTTTTGCGTAAAAAAATGGAAAAAGCGGATATTTGTTGCAAAATTGTAATAAATTGCAACAAATTGCTGTACGCGAGTACACCTGCTATCCGATAAATAGGATTTCATCGTATAATGATCACACTAATAATTGCTTTTCTTTGTACCCATGCCCATAGTGTTTTCCACCGTAATATGTCTTCGCGTCTGTTGCTCCGCAGAAGAGATTTCAATTTAATGCACCCGGCCCTGGTTATGCTTTAAAAAAAAAGAACCCTATATGGACCGATCCACAGTACTTTTGAGTATAATTACGGCGGGCGCATTATACTGAAGCCGACCCACTGCAGAAATACTCTCGGAGGGTGTGCCCCCCCACTGCCTAGAGTGACCGGTATTTTTAAAATCTGAATAATTGGGGTTTAATTAAAATTTGTTGTCTATCCAGGCTCAGCTTGTATATAATGAACCAATTTCATTTATTTACAAACTACTAGGAATTTTTCAGTGAAACCTTCAGGAAATATTCAGTAGATGATAATTAATCTAATTTTAACACTTTCAACCAGAGATGTAGAATAATTATTATTTCATTTTGAAATTATAAAAAAGTCTTACAAATTTTCTTCAGAATCATAAAAGTCTTTTGATAATAATTTTTTCCTGATGAAAATGATAAAAATCTTCTATAATTATTATTCAGAAACTTATACGAGTATTTTAAAAATCTTTCCATAATAGTTATTTCAAATATATATTTTTTAAGTCTTCAAAGACTTTTATATTGAGACAAATTTGAAAAAAGTCTTTGCGTAGTTATTACCAGTAACAAATTGTTTTTTATATCTTCAAAGACTTTTTCATTGAGACAAAGTTCAAAAAAGTCTCAGAAAATATTCAATAACATTTATATAAGTATAAATTAAAAATAACTTTCATATAAGTACTTCAAAATTCAAGCTAATTTCTAATTTGAAATTGTATGAAATATTTTTATCGAAGATATAAAAAATAAATTTGTTACTCAAAATAATTACTTAAAGATATTTTTGAAATTCGTCTCAATGAAAGACTCGTCTCTTTGAAGACTTAAAAAACAATTTGTTACGGATAATAATTACTCAGACTTTTTTCAAATTTGTCCAATATAAAAGTCTTTGAAGATATAAAACAAAATTTTTCATTCATAATAATTACAAAAAGACTTAAAAAAAATATCTCAGAAATAACTATTATGGAAAGACTCGATTATTCGTAGAATCATCGCATACAAAGAATTATGCCTTTAATGAGCCAGTAGCAAGATGCATCCGGCTATGTAACAATTATTTTATACTCATGGATTTTGATAGTACGTAATCCGTTTATATTTGAGTAAAAAATTAAGTAAGTACATATGTATTTGTTTATCGAACCTCCCTGAACGTTCCCTGTGAATTTCATTAAAAGGAGCATTCCATGATTTGTACGGGACAAATTGTACGAATTTTTACAGTTTTGGATTTGAATTAAAGGCACACCAAAATGTTAACCAATAAAATATCTGGTGCATTATTACTGTCTGATAAAACTCTTATTAAAAGCAGAAACTTGCTTTTGAAATATTCGTCTATGTGTGAAAAATCTTAAAAAAGTTGTGTGTTTGTACGGGACAGGGCTGGTCCACCACGATCCTTGGTTTATGCGAACCAGGTGCAATTTTAGGCAAATTAATTGTATTAGAAAATAATAAAAAAGTAAATGTGGTAGCGCTAATACAAAGGTTCACACTACAAAAATATTAGCAATAGGGTCATTCAAAATGAATTAAAAATGCTGTAATGTAATTTTTTATATGGTTTGTACGGGACAAATGGTATAAATCTTTACAATTTACAGACAAACCAAAAGGTTATTAAACAAAGTTTCTAGTATATCAATATTGTGTGGCTAATTTCTAAACAAAATCAGAAGCTTGAATTTGAAAAACTGGTATATGTGTGTTTGTACGGGACAAATTTACCATTTTCCATGGAATGCTCCAAAAAATCCCTGGTATTATAGAAGTTACAATGAGTCGGTAAAAATAATAGCTTAAAAAACTAAAAAACACGCTTTAATCTTAAAAATCGTACTAAAAATTGAGAAATAATTTAATTAGAAACAAAATGATGAACGAAAATATAAGTA
Organism: Urophora cardui; assembly: GCA_960531455.1. Lineage (NCBI taxonomy): Eukaryota > Metazoa > Arthropoda > Insecta > Diptera > Tephritidae > Urophora > Urophora cardui. Next base: position 169,527,962 of record OY482671.1, read on the forward strand.
TTTAAGGAAAAGCGTGGGGTGCTCAGTTTGTCAAAAAATATTTAAAATCGGTGTTTTTTTACTAATAACTTTATTTTGACTTTTTTGAGATTTCATATATCGTACTCTTTAATTTCGAAACTAGGTATATTTTTGTACTAGTTGTACGAATCGAATATTTTCATGTTCAAATATTATTGAGCAGCCCCACGCTTTTCCTTAAATACTTATATTTTCGTTCATCATTTTGTTTCTAATTAAATTATTTCTCAATTTTTAGTACGATTTTTAAGATTAAAGCGTGTTTTTTAGTTTTTTAAGCTATTATTTATTTTTGAATTTTTAGTGAAATTTTTCATTAAAGGATGTTTTATGCGGACGCAAGAATAAAAGTAAAGAGAAGTCTGATGGGATGTGGTGTTCTCCGAAATAGATCTACATACATATGTATGTATTTATAACTTCTACCAAAAGTCCCAATATGCAGTGAAGTAAACTAGCTTATTATGCAATATTTTCCAAACCCTTTTATTCAAGGTTTTCCAAACTAGTTTGGAAATACAAAATTTCCCAAACGTTTTGTTATATTTCACAATCAGAAAGTGAAGAGAAGTTGAGGTGAAGCATTTGAAAAGAACAAAAAAAAAGAAACCTGATTGAATAAATTCGAATTTAGACAATAAAGCTCCGAATACGTTTGTAGCGTAATGGTGAGGTATGCTGCCTACGGACCAAGGAGCTCAGGTTCGAGTCCCGAGTGGCGCATTTTTTTATTTTTTATTTTTTTTTTTTAGAGAAATTTTTTTTCACCTCACGTTTACAAAACATTGTATAAAAATGTAATTAGGGTTCCTTTTCGTTGATTCAGAACTTACTATTAAATGAATTACAAACAAAACCAGTTCTTGCTTTGCATACATATGTATGTATGTACATGCGATTGTTTTTATTGCAAACACAACAATGACAAAACAGAATGTTGTTACACAAAACACAAAACCAGTTCTTGCTCTGCATACGTATGTATGTATGTACATTGTACTTGCGGCTGATTTCATTGCAAATACAACAAACCCAAAACAGAAAGCTACAAGCTTCATTTTTTTTGAGTGAATTTATGCATTGAGTTTATCGCCATCGCTATGAGCGATCGCTGGCTGTTGTGCGTTAGTTCGCTCGCTATTTGAGTGGTTATACGTTTTTCTTTGAACATTTGTTTGTGATTTGAGTAGAATGTATTTTTGAGCGTTCGTGAGTGAGTTTTTCCGTACCCTGCAAGCTTGTTACTTATTGGCAAAGGTGGGCAAAACCTTAGCACATGCTAAATGAGAGTAAGCGCCCGTGTACGTATACACACCGATTGTCACTACCACAGACAAATAAAGAGCGTAAAACGAGCGCTTACGATGGGACTAGGCGATCGTAGCTTATCAAAAATTATTTAGTTGCCTTTCGACTGGCGTAAAAGCAAGTGCTCGTTAGGTGGCCATCGCTTGAAATTATTTGCAAATAACGTGTGTACACAAATACATACATACATACGCATGTACATATTCATAATTTCGCAAAGCGTGCGCGCATGACCCTGCTCGCTCAACATCTGCATGCAGACTGATTATCTGTAATAATTTTTCACTTTGGCCTACAGTAGGCGCACCAACACACGCTCATTTTTCGGTCATCGCGTGAATGTGGTAGTGCCCACCTATGCTTATTGGCCTGTATACGGGAGTGCATGATACAAACAAACAAGGTAGTTCCATTTCACTTTGACATTGTCATTTTTGATTATAATATGGATTTTTGACGTCTTATTTTAAGTCAAAAATTTAGCATAGCGTTGCCCAATCAAAATTTTTTGGCTGAGGGTATATTTGAACAAAATATTGGGTATTTTAAATGAAATGGTGTTTTTCACATATGCTAATCAACAAAACAAATAAAAGACAACAATCAGCCGATGTAATGAGTATATTTTAACATTTTAAAAAATTTAAAAAAAAGCTTTCCAAAGAAAATAAAAAATAAGTTATTCATAAAAAATAAAATAGATTTATGCAGTTATTAAAGTCGAAAAATATTATCAAAACGTCCATTATATTTCAATATTTGAAAACTGTTCGATTTTTTATGAATAAGGTAAGAGTTCTTGATTTTCTTTATATCGTCGCTATAGAAGAAAAAAGACGCAAAGTGTTTTGTTGAGGAAGAAAGACGCAAACTTCTTTTTTTCAAAGAAAGACGCATTAAAAATATTTTTCGAAAGAAAAACTATTTTTTTGATAACGAAGAAAGACGCTTTATTTTTTTTTTACTATAAAGAAAGAAGCATTTAAATATTTTTTAGGAAAGAAAGATGTATTCGATTTTTTATTTTTCTTTGTCAATATTAATGCATATATGCGTCTTTCTTCGCAGTTAATAATGCTAATGCGTCTTTCTTCGTCTCTGTTCGTCGAAATACCTTTAATGTGTCTATCTTCGTCGACATGTTTTGTAAAGCGTCTTTCTTCCCCGAAATATTTTTAATGCGCCTTTTTTCGACCAATTACTGGCATGCGTCTTTCTTCTTCCGGATCGACGATATATATAAATACATATTTGGTTTCAATGTTTTATACAAGAATATTTCCACATTTAAAAAATATATTTATTAAGAAAATTGTTTAGCAGTTATATAAGAATGTAAATTTAATTTAAATTTTTATGTTGCAGTTTTCCTTAGATTTTACTCACGTTACTAATTTTATTTTCCTTTATTTTATTATTTACCTAATTCTGAAATAGATTCTTCGCAAAAAAAAATCTTTTTACTATTTACCTTTACTACTTTTATTTACTAATAAATTTTACATATAACTAGAGCCCTAGATACCCGGGTATCGAGCAATTCGATCTGATCGTTTTTGTTTGAAGCCCGTTTGTTGTTCAAATGCCCGTACAAACATACGGGTAATGAACAAACAAACAACTGTTCGAGCATTTGAACAACAATTGTTCGGGCTACTCGAAAATGTTCAAAAAAAATCGAGAGCTCTACATATAACCATGCCATCAACCGCACTTGTTTTTTCGGTTACAAGTACATAAGTCTTGCCAATATTCATAATTTCTAAACCACTGAAATTTTTCAATGAAATTCACAGCATGTGTAGTGGGATTGTAGTATGTACTATATTCCACAAACTTGCCGCAACTTATTTTAAGAATAAATCTTAGTTTTTATATAATTATTTGTGATCTGATATTATGAAGAATTTAATACGTAAATATACGTATTTATATATATATATCAATATTCAAATTAAAGCTGGGTATCCACATCATAAGAAATTGCTCAAGAAAAAATTGGCATTTATTTCTTAAGTAATTTTGACGTTTGATTTTTTCTTCAAGAAATATATACAATCGTATATATTTCTTGGCAAAACCAGCGTTGCCAACCTCATTTTTCGTCAAAAATTGTAATAGATTTTCTTGTGAAGTGGATACTGCCTAAAGAAAATTTGACACAAGAAAATTTCTTGACCATTTCTTAAGCGTTTTTTTATATGGAGTTTTAGCATTTCTTGTGATGTGGATACCCGGCTTAAAAAAATTCGTTTTGTTGCAATCGATACCATGGTTACCACGGAAATAAAAAATAACATAAATGGAGGATTTTTAGAACTGAGTATGGCAGCACGAAATGTCATAATCCATATAATTGCCAGGTGGTTAATATGGCGACAAAAATTTGACGTTTACACTACCTTCTTTCTTGTATCATGCGGGAGTGAATTGAAATTCATTGAGGCTATTTTGAAGAAAGGTAACATAAAAGCCGCAATGAAGCATAAAATATAATGTTGAATGTCCTACTATATGATGCCGTTGGGCTGTTGATGTCATGTTTCGAATCCGGAGGAGAATAGAAATAATAAAGAGAACACAAAAAAGTGAATGTTTGAAAGATATAATAATTTAGTTAATTTAGTTAAATCAGGGCCGTAGCCAGGAATTCGTTTCGGGTGGGGCTTACAGAAATCATGGACAAATTGCACTCCCCCCGCCCCCCACATATATATATGTACATACATAGGTCAAATGAAAGTTATTCATATTGGTTGATTATTTTGAAAATGAATATGGAAAAAATTTGTACATATGTATGTACAAGATTACTGAAAAGCTATTTTAATTGACATTTATTATGCACATACATACATATACATATGGAATGTGGTACAAAATTTCATATAAAACTTTCTTTTACAATAACCTTTTCATCAAAGAAGTAGCCTTCTGCATTTGTTTTTTGATAAAATGTCTATGGCATGGTCAGGATCAACAGCAATATCCCAGTGAATGCAGATCATAGCGAGTGAACTCAATCTTTCATGGCCCATTACACTCCGAGGTAAAGTTTTGATTCTTTTCATGGTAGAAAATGATCTTTCCACGCTCGCCGTTGTCACGGGCAAAGTTGCCAAGGCAGTGAGAAGAATTTTTATACCACGGAAATAGTTTCCATCGCAGTACTCCAATAGTTTTAAAACCTCGGGTTCGTTTTTAATCGACGATATTTTCGCACACCACAACCTATATTCGGCCTTTACTGCTGTTGATGATATGTGATCTTCGAAGAATGGCGCCAGGTTTTCAAGCTCATCTGCTTTACTTACATCAGCGAATCCTGGAAGAAGCAGTTGGAAGCTCGGTAGAATATCTTCGTTTTCTAAAAATCGTTGCGTTAAATTTTAAATTAATAAGTCGATGCATGGCAGGAATGTTGCGATTCTGAAATACTCTTCACTCGACGTTGTTCCCGGGTTAGCTCGGTTTCTTTGACGCGATACCACTCTTGGAGCACAGATTTCACCGTCAAAAAAGTCTTCAGCGATTTTTGATGCGGAAACTAAGATTTGCCAGAAGAAATCATTAGCAGATTGTCTAATTTCGCGCAAAGACTGTATTACTTCTTTCGTGCGGATTATAGCAGAGATAAAGTCTGGCACCGCTTCCTTTTAGAAGCAGGAATATACGAGATTTCTTAGCCTATAACTCGACAAATAATTGAGATATTATGACGAAACTTGGTGTATACACTTTTAGTAATACATGTTCAAAATTTTAGCGAAATCGGTTGACGACCACGCCCACTTTTATATATGGGTATTATAAAGTGGCCTAATAAAAACATTTTAAGTGATATCTTTTTCAAATATAAAAATAATAACTACTTTATTATTGAGCTCTCAAGACCATTTTTTTTTTTTTTTTTTTTAAGGAAAAATTGTTATGAAAGATTAATACTTGTTTGGTAGAAGTTATAGATCCATTTCGGAGACCACCACATCTCCTCATCAGACATCCTCTGATGAGGAGATGTGGTGGTCTCCGAAATGGATCTATAACTTCTACCAAACAAGTGTTAATCTTTCATACCAATTTTTCCTTAAAAAAACTGATGAGGAGATGTGGTGGTCTCCGAAATGGATCTATAACTTCTACCAAACAAGTATTAATCTTTCATACCAATTTTTCCTTAAAAAAAAAAAAAAAAAAAAAAAAAAAAAAAAATGGTCTTGAGAGCTCAATAATAAAGTAGTTATCAAAATAAAAACGACAAAAAAACTAAAAACAATTCATTGAAATTTTGTGGCATGAGTTCTACAATAGACCGGAAAAAAAAAATAGAAAAATTTTTTAAAATGGGTGTGGCATCGCCTCTTTTTAGACAAAGCAATCTACGAGAGCCCATAACTCAACAAATAATTGAGATATTATGACGAAACTTGGTTTATACACTTTTATAACTTGTGTTAATAAACACGCAAAAATTTATTGAAATCATTTTATGACCACGCCTACTTTTTAACAAAGATATTTCTGGAACATGCTTTAGGAATTTGTAACGTGACATCTTTGTAACTAGAAGTCATAAAGGAATGAAATTTTGCACAAAGAATAATATTCATATGCTTAGTTGGATGACTGATAAAAATGTTGAAAATGGGCGTAGCTACACCCACTTTATGCAGCACGCGCTTTATATAAAGTACCTACACCGTGTTTCAATCAAACGCAAACAAACAATGAAAGCATACAGCTGAGTATCTAATGTTCGATTCCACTCGAACTTAGGCTTCCTTACTTGTTATCTAGAAATTTAGTGTTGGCAGAAAAAATTTTGATTTATTTAATTTAACGAGCACAGGCCCATGTTATATTTAATTTTTTATTTTTTAGAAACTAGAAAAAAACTTTTTAAGCATGGATGTAACTACAGCTGTTTCACCTTAGATCCCTCTAATACCATGTCTCCACATAACGTGTTTCGCTCTTTTTTTCTGCATTTTCTCTCTCAATCTTGTTTCGACACGGAAACCAGTGCTGAAACTCGCCAATTTCCATACAAATTTCTGAGAGCGAGTGAAGATTGAAACACTGTTTCATTCTGAATCATCTTGCCAACCTCGATGATATCGATGTCTTCTCTTATTTTGTATCGAAAATCTATCGAAATCTCACACAGACCGAAACAAAAACGCCAAATATAAGCAAACATACAAACATTTAAGAAGAGCAAGAAAGAGAAATGTTAAACTGAATCACGATCAGCCACGTGGAGACGGGTTATTGAGCGAGATGTTTTGCTACATGTTTCTCTGGTGAATCAAGTTATGTGGAGACGGGCTTTTAGACTCATCAGGTTACTTTTGCTTCTGCAAAGACTCGAATTTGCGCACTTTGGTTGGGGCTAGGTTCACGAAAAAAGGGCTTGAAAGAGCTAAATTTCTTCAAGAAAATCCAAACCCACTTTCGCCATGCTTGACATTCGAATTTGCGAGACGCGAGTTGAGGAAATTACAAAAAAAAATACTTCCTTCGAATTTCGGGGGGGCGGGGGTTGAGCCCCCGAGCCCCCCCTGGCTACGTGCCTGAGTTAAATGTTTACAACTTCCCAGCAGTATTTATCAGCTGGAAAACAGCACATATTTCCTACTGAATATTCAGTAGAGATGTAGTTCTAATATCTGAACTTTCCCTTTCGTTTTTATATAGAGGTGGCGTCGAAAATCAACTACCTAAAAACTGCCGAACGAGAAGGGAGAGTTTCTGTAGGAAAAAAGGCCTGAATACGCAGGGAGAACTTCCATAGCATGTATTTCAGTACACCTGATGTCTTCACTGCGTGTTCAGTTATTTTTTCAGCAATGAATTTTGAACTTACTTTCAGGCTATTTTTCATAATGAATATTCTATTGAATATGCACCTCCTTACCTCAAATACTGCTGGGTTTTAGGATGGGATGAAGTTACATACATACATACATACATACAGGTGAAACTAATAAAAGCGTGTTAAAAAAAGCTTGTCAAAGGAAGCAACAGACCTTTGCCGGATAGATCCGGTACGCGCGGGTACTAGTACCTTCTGACAATAGCCCAACTATCGTACGAACGATTTTTTGGCCATTATCAACCTTCTAGGCCGATGGATTTTAGTCGCCTCTTAAAGCACAGACTACCTTTGAAATTACGTTATTTAGCCGAAATTACTTCCGAAGACCGATAAAAAAAACACAAACAGACTTTATATTAAGAGCCTATACACACTTGCGACTCAATCGATTTGGTCGAATTGGACTGTTGTATTCACACTACTCCAACTATTTAGTCGAATCGGTGGCAGCTATTCACACTTGAGACTAAATAGTCGTGCGATTGACAATGACATAGTGTTGCCAATGTTCACATTTTACTCAGCAAATTTTACATTAGTGGTCTTCATATAAAGTGATGAAGTATTAAATTGTTAAAGTTTATCTGCATTCTTACATGAAAGCACCTTCTTGTCAGCTGTCAACTTGATTAATAAATAAAAAACAATAAAATAAACAAAAAGTGCATACATTGTTTGGCTTTGTTTCTTATTAAACTAGCAACTAGCTGTCAAGTAAATTAAAAGAGAAAAACGGAAGGAATTACGCTCATAAAGGCGAAACGAACAGAAGTACAAGAAACGGAAAAATAGTAAAAATCAGCCATTAATAATTTTCATGAAATTTCATTTTCATTATTTCTATTTTAAAATGCGATTAATGACATTTGAAGAGAACAACAATATCAAGAAACATATGAAAACGGAAGTAAATATCCTTAGTTAGATAATTCTTGTCTATAACTACACCATTTCCAGATGGATTTTAGAAAGCGTCAACTGGATTTTAGAAAGGGGAAATTGGATCTTAGAAATGTCAATTGGATTTTAGAAAGGGGAAATTGGATTTTAGAAAGGGGAAATTAGATTTTAGAAATGTCAATTGGATTTTAGAAAGGGGAAATTAGATTTTAGAATAGCCAAATGGATTTTTGAAAGGGAAAATTGGATTTTAGAAATGTCGATTTGATTTTAGAAAAGGGAAATTGGACTTTAGAAACTGTAAATTGGATTTTCGAAAATTTTTATAATTGTTAATTTATACTTTCATACGCAATAAAGAATTTCTATTCGAAAAATTCTGTGTAAAATTTATTTTAAACGCACATTCTGAAATCCAATTCACGCTTTCAAAAATCCAATTTTGTTTTCTAAAATCCTTTTAACGCTTTCTAAAATCCAATTGACATTTCTAAAATCCAATTTCCCCTTTCTAAAATCCAATTGACATTTCTAAAATCCAATTTCCCCTTTCTAAAATCCAGTTAACGCTTTCTAAAATCCATCTGGAAATGGTGTAGTTAATAAGAAACGAACCTTTTGTTTTTAAACATTTTGAAAATATTAATTGAAATATTCAATCTCTACAATTTACCAAAAGTGAAATAAAAGTAGTGCTGTCAGCATGGCAACTCTTTCCACTACGAATATCACTGTTGTTGTTGTAGTCGTTCGACTAAATTGTCTCAAGTGTGAATACGTAGAAGGGCGCCTTGCTGATCAAGCAGTTGTACAACTGTTTCAGTTGGAATGAAATTGGGCTGCAAATCCAACTGTTTCAGTTGTACAACTAATTGAATGTAGTGTGAATGCTTCCATACATTCCCATGCAAATCAACATTCGACTAAATCGATTGAGTCGCAAGTGTGTATAGGCTCTAAGTATATTATATTATATGTGGCTTGTATCTCAGATAGTCCTCACAAGTGTTAAAAATTGTGTGGCTTATGATTTTGGACATTAATTAATAAGCCTTTTTCTATGAAAGTCTGGTAATGTTGTCCAGATAAACCCTCTTGCCTTGCCGTCGATATCCATTGCGTCTGGTAGTGGAAAGGGTGTGGTACGATCGTAATAATAATTGCTAGGAGCATGCATTATGAATTGTAAGGCGGCAAGTTTGCGAGGTAGCTCCTCATCAGGCCCTGAAATATAAGGCAATTACAAATTTATTATTAAAAAGACTTGGGATCAGGAGAACTACACATAAACGTGTTTATGTACCTATAAGATATGATGCGGGATCAAATCCATCCTGTGGATCAGGACTAGCTTGCGTTGGGATAAGCCAAGTTAAAAATGCAGATTTCTCGCAATAACTGTCTACTAATAGACCCCTTATTTGAGCGTAGTAAATGTCGTGTTGGTTATCCATTAAAGACACGATATCACCAACCTGCAGGTACGATCCCTAAAATTAGTATATATGTATGTACTGTTATTAATATACACATAAAGTGTAACGATGTATATATTATACATTACATACTTTGTAAAATACACAATCTACAGTGTGTGTAGTGGCCCGAGCTGCAAGAGTTTTAAATGGCAGTCTCTTAAAGATGTTTCGCCTGCTACGGCCTTTACCCTGCACCTTGGTACTGTTTCCGCTATTCGATATATTACTAATTGTAGTTGCTGTGATGTTGCTGGATATGATGGGACCTTTTGCTTTAAACCGAGTAGATCGAGTACTCTTCCGAAGTCTCTTTTCGTCTTGAGTCGCACCCGTTGTAGCCTCATTTGACTCTTTAACTTCTTTCGATGCTTTACTTTTCAAATCAATATTTATTTTATGGGGATTAGCTACAGAGACATTACTTTCTTGTGAACTTTTCCCCTCTTTTATCTCATAACAATTTTGACATATTTCGCCTTCCCCATTATCTATTTGCCTCCAAAGAAGTGCCTCGGTTTTGTGGCATTCGACACATCTTGGATCAATTACGTTGGCCATCGCTGTCATTGTGAATGGATACAAGTGAAATGACTCTGAGATGTGTTTAAAACAGGTCAAACAGCTGTGCTCAGCTGATTTTAAGAGTTGCTTATTTGGTATCAAGGGTCCCAATTTCTGGCTGAGTTGCATTCGATAGTGTCACAAAATTTAGAATTAAATAGTATCATTAACAAAAAAAAAGTTGTATAAAAAATACCTTTTCATTGACTATTATTAAATAAAACCATATTTCTAGTAATAAGAGTTTGTTTTGTGTACAGGTTTATATTTATTTTGCGAAAATTTTGTAAACAAAATAATAGTTTTAAAAGTTTCTAAAAAGTACATGGAAATGCAACCATGTGCTAAAATATGCAACCATGCAAGCATCTTCGGGTTTTATTACGCAGCCATTTTTTATGATGGTCAGCAACATATTAATATTACAATTGTAATTGGGCCAATAATTTCCTTTATGTGCCAGTAAAATTCATTAAAAGAGAAATTTCCTATTTGAAATTATAAGAACATCCAATTTGTTTAAAGTATATGCAATACATAAGCGTCAACACAGAAGTTGCATTGAATTACTGCGGGTATAAAAATAGTATATTAACGTATCTATGTATGTGTGTACGTGTGTAGATTCCCTGCAGGCAAAACAACTAGTTGCATACTACAATTCTACCAGTTTGAAAATGTCGGCATCTAGTTGCCCAACTATACATTTTACTTGAAAGCAACTGGTAGTTTTAACGTGGCGATGGCCTATGAGATGGCAATTGTCTTCCCTTGCATAAGCTTCATACTAGAAAAATACCACTCAGTTTCATACCAGTATACAACACATCAGCTTCATACTAGAAAAATACCAGTTAAGGGTATACTAGAAGAATACCAGTCAGAATAATACTAGAAAAATGGCAGTTCATCTAGGTGAAAAAATAGCATTTTAGTTCATTTAATAAAGCTCACTTTAATTAGCTCAGTACTTTTTAAAGTTACATTTAGTACATATTATATACAGTACACGCAAAGATGTATAGTAAGGTAGAATAATGGCTTCGTGTTACTGCGGCAGTTGCCTGATAGAATCTCCGATGTGGATGAAACCAAATCAATTAACTAAAGTCTCTTAAACTCTTCTTGCCACCTGCTGCAAACATATATGTATGTATGTAATTGTTCTTGTGTACCCTTACACAAAAATAAATGAAAAGCCTTAAAAATATCTATTTTGTGAGAAATTGTTGTTTCTTTTTGGCAAATTGGTAACAACTATTCTGACCCTTTTGTTAAATAATAGCGTAAATTTACTTCAAAATCGCCAATAAAGCTTAGTTTCTGATAGAATTGCACAAACTGCTATTTTCAGTTAATAAATAAATTGGTATATTACTAGTAGAATACCAACTAGTATGATTTTGTCTTTTTAAAAGCGGTTGATCAACTAGTAGATAGCTTACTAGTATAATTTTGTCCGTTGCATACCAGTTGATCAACTAGTAGAAACCCAACTAGTTGAATTTTTTCCTTTACATACCAGTTGATCAACTAGTTTATTTTCATACTAGTTTAATTTTGCCTGCAGGGTTGGCACTGGAATTTGCAATTCAGCTACAAGTTTTAAAATTATTATGTGGGTGAATACTGCAGCATTGGTGTCCATATCTTTGTATACAATGACCAAATCATCTATTGCCTTTTTATTGATATTTTCAATAATACTGCGATTGGAAAAAAGGTACGTATGTACATATACACGTATTATTTAATGAATAATGTAGAAAAATTAAAAGTTCGCTTTTAAATTGCAGAGCTTATTCCTTGTTTTTATTGTGGGTCTAATTGCAATCGGTATATTGATGTTTACCTACGCATCAGCACAGTTTAATGCACTCGGTTTCATATTTGTCCTACTGGCATCGCTCAAACATATTATATTGTGGCAAACAATAATAAACAACCGAAAAGGTTTCGACGCACTCGATTATCAAGAACATGCCGATTATACAATAATACGTTCCACCAATCCCGACTACAAAAAGGCTATAATTCGCATAAACATAACACGTTCCAATCGCCAAACTATTCAATACATAGCACACTCCGATACACATTTACTAAATGCGGCCGATTTGTTGGTGATAGACGAAGCGGCTGCTATACCATTACCTTTGGTAAAGAAAATGATGGGTCCGTATTTAATATTTATGGCTTCGACAATAAATGGTTACGAGGGTACGGGACGATCGCTGTTTGAAATTGATGTCGCAGCTGCAGAAAGACAATAATGCTCCACCGCCGGTGTGTACTTTTTTATTTTGTTAAAAAAAAACAATTGTTTTTAAATAGTTTCTGATCTATTTGTTATTTTCTTTTAGATAAAACTAGAGGAATCCATACGTTATAGTGAAGGTGATGACATCGAATCTTGGTTAATCAATTTGCTTTGTTTGGATGCCACTACAGTGCCGCATATTAGTTCGGGGTGTCCAACGCCAGATGTTTGCGAACTCTATTATATCGATCGTGATGCTTTATTTTCATACAACAAAGCAGCCGAATCATTTCTGCATCGTTTAGTTTCGATTTACGTCGCCTCACATTACAAAAACAGTCCAAATGATTTGCAAATGATGAGTGATGCGCCGGCACATCATCTCTTCTGTTTGCTGGGACCCATACAACGCAAAGATCAACTACCGGAAATACTTGTCGTTCTACAGGTGGCACTTGAAGGTGAAATTTCTTCAAAAACTATAAGCGAATCACTGGGTCGTGGTAAGAAGGCAAGTGGTGATCTGATACCAAGGAATGTTGCCGAACAATTTGGCGATAAGGAGTTTCCTAAGTTGGCCGGTGTACGAGTGGTTAGAATAGCGACACATCCCAATTATCAAAGGGTAAACTATCAATTTTCGTTATCATTTTTGCCTTTGTTTGTAGCAAATCCTAAGTTTCCCAATCTCCTTTACAGATGGGCTATGGTAAACGTGCTATTAAGCTTCTGCGTGATTAATATCAAGGCAAATTTACAGATCTTAGCGAAAATACTCCAATTGAGGATTGAGATTAAAATAAGCGGATTTTATCGCAGTGATCTGCTCGTATAGCGTATTCATGCGATGTTGATGAAGCCGTTGAACAAAATCTACATCATAGATGTTCCCTTGAATCATATTCGTCTTGCAAAAGAATCCAAATGCTAGCAGGAATGATTCAATATTTTTATAACAGTGTTATTGTACTAATTTAATATTAAATGCAATTACATATATGAAACTGCGCCTACATTGTTAATTGAAGCAGTGGCAATAAAAAACGTTATTGTACCTTAGTTGTAAGATTTTATATATAAATATAAATAAATAAATATAAATTGTTACTTTCTAATTAAATATTGGTATGAAATTAAAGGTAAACATGCTGCCATGGAAAGTTGTTGATAACTCGCCCAAAAAATTTAATATTTTGATGAAATTTGGAATGCAAGTTGGTATACAGACTGAGACGGTTGGTATCGCTAATTGGGACCATGACCATGTCCACTTTTCCTATATAGTCATAACTCAGAAGTCGCAGCAGATATCGCACATTTGGTGGTTATGAAAGCCTCACCTAGGCGATTATAAAGTTTAAACCGATAAGCAAAAATATAATTTTAACTTCACTTCTAATTATTGTTTTGAATGTACATACATACATATGTATATGAAATAATTCCTACCTGGAATCTATAACTGGAGGAAATGGATAGAAAGGTGCTCCCATATCACAGCCACAGATGCATCGCCTCATTATCTGAAAATAAAGATAAAATATTATTTAATAATGTAATTAATAATATATTTATTGGAACAATACTTATCTTTCAAAAATTTTTCACGAACATTTCACGAAGATCTTCACTGAAAAAAAATGCACTCAGGGTTGCATAAAATAGGTTTTTCACACAAAATAATTTAAAGTTGTCCATTTTGCAATCATCAATATAATGGGTTGTAATTATAATGAAATTTATGTCGGTTCGATTGTTATTATGGGTTGGCTTTCCAATAATGTCACACGCCCCGAAAAAAACGACTTTTACTGGGTTGTAGGGGAGGGGGAGTAGGTTCTGAATCAGTTAAATTTAGGCGCCGGACGTAGCTAGTTTTCCTGGAATTTGTTAAAGTTGTTAAATTTTTACCAATAACAATCCCAATTCCTCATTTACAAAACAAATTTCACTCTTTATTTTAGTCACATCACGTATATTACTAATGTATTTAATAAATTTTACAATATTGCGTTAAGATCACGTTTATTAAAAATGTTGCTAATAGTGACTTCACAGGGTGTACGCAGAAGGACATCACCGTGGCGGTAGCCACGGTTAGGGCACACGTCCGGACGGATGGCGTAGCCCAGGGTTATTTTTTATAAGCGCGGCCGAAGGCCGCCAACGCAGAAAAGTGTTCTGCGCAAAAGTTTTTTTCTTTATCTATCGAATTTATATGGAGTTACTAAACTTTAACCATAAATTCCTCGAAAACGAGGTACGTCCGGCGCCTAAATTTTACGGATTCAGAACACCCTTCCCCTCCTCTACCTCCCGGTAGAAATCGTTTTTTTGGGGGCGTGTGACATTATTGGAAAGTTTCCCCGTTATTATTATTAGAAGCACCCTTTTGACACAACTTTAAAAATTTTATACTGATAAATGAGTCGATTGTCAAAACATATTAAAATCACCTAAGTCTACGAGCCGAAATTTTTCAGATTTTTCATATAATAAATTAAACAAGTCAGTGGGCCTAAAGAACATCAATTACGATGTATTGTGGAACGATTTTCCGTCATCCCTTGTCAAAACTAAAAGTTACTAGTCTCAAGCAACGAGGTTTGTGAGAGTAAAGTGATATTTGCTCTCAATGAGAAATGTTAGCAAAAAAGTAAGGATACACGAAGTTATCAAAATTTGCTAGTTTTACATGTTTTGTAATAAACGAGGTTTGTGAGAGTAAAGTGATATTTGCTCTCAATGAGAAATGTTAGCAAAAAAGTAAGGATACACGAAGTTATCAAAATTTGCCAGTTTTCCATGTTTTGTGATAAATTGGCTTACTGCTTCCATTTTCACCTTTTTTTTAAATATAAGCATATTGTTAATTTGATTTGATTTGCGTCAAGGCAAATTCATTATGGTAATGGCAGGGCGAATTCGGCAATATTTTGTTTTTCTTTTTTACTTATGTTTGTATGTCAAACCCTTTGTTGGACTTCAAAAATTTTCAGTTACTTGTCAAATTTTTTACTAGCCCTGCCGGGTTGTTAAATTTTATTCACCTCACATCTGTCAAAAATTTCCATTCCAAGGAACTTTGCTACCGATTTACACAGGCCCATAATGTGGAAGCAAAAGTATCATATTAATTTTTTAAAACTAAAATTTTTATTAAATACAATTAAATCTAATTATATATGTGCAAAAAATTTACTTTTATCAATCGAACTTACAGCTATTGTTTACAAAATAAAATATATTACATAAAATTCATTAGAAAAATAATTTGGTAATAAAAACAGTTTGTATTCAAGCAAAGCTTGAGAAATAAATACTTAGCATGAACAAACTCACTCAAAAATTTTGTTCGATGTTCAAAATTACTATAAACTAAAATAAAGCTTAAAGAGTTGTGGCGTTTTGATATTAAAAGCAACTTTATTTATTTCAATATTTGTTCATATTGTAATACAATAATATGGAAAAAAAAATTTGCGAAAGTTTTGAAACACGGTAACACTTCCTCAGATTTCATCAGGGTTTATGAGGTGCAGAATCTCCACGAAACCCTGAATTAGACAAAAACGAGAGCAGCAACCCTAAATTTTTGAGAAATATATATGTATTTTTACAACAACCACCACCGGCCGCCATGCTGAACTGCCCTTCAAAAATTGACGCCATGCTGGTCTGCCCTTCAATTGCGATGGCAGATCGACCATATATCGACTTTTTTAATCGATTTTCGATGAGCTAAGTCACTGTACGTTTTACACTATGATCGCTGTTAAACCTCGCAACCAGTTAAAAATAACATTGTGTACGGAGAACAGTGACTTGACTCTGGGATGTGTGTTAAAAAGGTCGGAACAGCTGTGCTCAGCTGATTTCAGGGTTGCTGTTATGGCCCAATAACGATGGTGAAAGCAATAGAAGTTGCTCTTCTTCTTTCTGTTTTGTAGGTTGTTGATTTTACATTCTTGCACATGTTATTCGTGGAATAGCTGGCGTTTACGCTCTCTCCGGGAATTGCGTTTTAGGAACTCAGCCTTAATTTCTTTTCGGAATTATGAATTGGTTTTTTCAATTCCCAATTCCGGAATTGGGGTTCTGTCTTGATTGCTACGACCATGTCATTATGGTCCCTTTTCTTACAACAACCACATCCGGCCGCCATACCAATCTGTACCCCCGGAAGTCGCCGCCATACCAATCTGTCCCCGATTTTGACATTTTCCGATGACATATCGTCTTTTTTTTTATCGAATTTCGACTACGCATCCCAGAGCCATTTCACTGTATGCTATACACCATTGTGAATGGATACAAGTGACTTGACTCTGGGATGTGTGTTAAAAAGGTCGAACAGCTGTGCTCAGCTGATTTCAGGGTTGCTGTTATGGCCCAATAACGATGGTGAAAGCAATAGAAGTTGCTCTTCTTCTTTCTGTTTTGTAGGTTGTTGATTTTACATTCTTGCACATGTTATTCGTGGAATAGCTGGCGTTTACGCTATCACCGGGAATTGCGTTTTAGGAACTCAGCCTTAAATTGTTTTCGGAATTATGAATTGGTTTTTTCAATTCCCAATTCCGGAATTGCGTTTCTGTCTTGATTGCTACGACCTTGTCATTATGGTCCCTTTTCTTACAACAACCACATCCGGCCGCCATACCAATCTGTACCCCCGGAAGTCGCCGCCATACCAATCTGTCCCCGATTTTGATATTTTTCGATGACTTATCGTCTTTTTTTTATCGAATTTCGACTACGCATCCCAGAGCCATTTCACTGTATGCTATACACTATGCTATACACTATGAAAAATAATAATATAAAATATTAGTGATGGGCGAGTCCGAGATGTTTTATTCGATTCTCTCGATTGTTGAAAGATCTCGAATGCTCTCGATGGTTTTCATTCGTATTCGAGTCAAGTCGTAAATGGCCGTCAGTCGAAACAATCGCTAAAACATCTCGGACTTGCCAACGATTCCTCTCGTTTTCAAAGCAACCCTACAACATCTCGCTGCAAAAATTACATAACATTTGTTGTTGCCGCTTGAATATCAAAATTGGTTCAAAAAAACATAGAGTGGTACATACAGTGCTGGTAAAATTCATTTGTTTCGTAAGCGTTTCACTTCAGAAAATTTATTAATTTATTAATGTTTAAATAATTAATTATTATTATGCACGACACTCTTTGGTTATGATTGCAAAAATACAGCGTCTATGTATAGCATATTTTTCAATTTGGTTAATTTATTTATGTATTTGCCTCACTTCCATTAAAAATCCTACTTTCTTTATCAACAAACCTCATTCAGTTTATTTTATCAACTAAAACATATCATCAAAACAACAGCCGGCCCGCCGACTCGGAACAATCGCAAAAACATCTCGCTTTTGTAGTCGAGATGTCATCGGAACAACCTACGACTCGCCGACTCGGAACAATCGCAAAAACATCTCGATTGTGTAGTCGAGGAGCGAGTCAACTTTTGACTCGATTGTGATTTTGCAACGATGGCGATTCTCTCGATTGTCTAAACATCTCGGACTCGCCCATCACTATAAAATATTCAACAAAATTTATTGGCAATGAAACAAACTTATCAAAAACTACAAAAAAATAATAAGGTTGTTCTCTCTCTGCAGTGATGCCAATATTCTTGGACCAAAAATCCCTACGGCATGCCAAAAAAATTCCCTACTTTTCCCTACGCTAACAAAATTTTTCCCTACAAATTTCCCTACGCCGTATTTTCTCTATATTGACATACACACACACAAAATTGATGCAAATAAAGTTTTTATTCAAAAAAACACGTATGCATACATAGACATTTTTATGTTTCTAAGTATATTTTCAAGAACCTTCTTTTCATGTTCAAGGAAATGAAAAATTTCCTTACTTCTTATTCGCTCAGAAGCTGATTTCGGAAGTGTATTTAGAAGCTCGAGACATTCAGGTACAATATATATATCATCGACTGGCAATGTTTCGTGAGGTGACCTAATTGGACCTAATCAATCCTTATTAGTGATGAGCGATATATCGCAAACGGTGATTTTTTCACTGTGAATAAAAAATCGCAAATCGCAATTGCGATCACTTTTTCAAAATAGGAGTTCACTACTTATTGGAACTGCTATCGATGTAGCAAGTAAGCAATTCACCTATTTGAATCGCAAAAGCAATATAAATTTCTTTTTGTTTACACTTCTGAGCAGACCACATACGTACATATATAGAAGTATAAGAAAAAAAATTATTGAATTTAAAATTGTCTTTGAAAAATGTTTACAAACAGCGAAATTACTGCGGAATACGTTGTTATTGCTATCATTTTGTTAACATAAAATGAAGACAGGTTATATCGCTCAGAAATCGCAAAATTAATCTCTACCGGTAACTGATGATTTTATAGCAGTCCATGCAATCGCAATAGCAGTTTAAAATCGCAGTGATTTAAAAATAGCAATCACCGATATCCAGATATCGAAAAATCGCAATTTCGCTCATCTCTAATCCTTATTTCGTTTTTTAATAAAATTTTGAGTCAGCTTATAAAATATTTTAGTGTACTCCAAATAAATTTCATGTATTAACGGCTTTTCGGTTACCCCTGACTGCAAACCATCTAATGGGCACGGAAGCGCATAACACCCTGGATTACAAACAACGACACATCTCTTGCTCTCTCCCCTACGGAGATTCAGGAAATCATAAAGAATACCAAAACCTCAAAATCAGTCGGACCAGACGGCATATCCATGTTGATGCTAAAACATCTCCCCAACATATGGAAGATGGCAAGGATCATTCCCATACTTAAACCGGGGAGGCTAGCCAATGCAGGAGAATCCTATCGCCCGATATCTCTCCTCTCCCCGGTATTAAAGACACTTGAGGCTGCCATACTACCATATATAAACGGACATCTACAACTTGCCCCCCCTTCAACATGGATTCCGGAAATCGCACAGCAAAACAACAGCTCTAAACGCCATAAACACGCAGATAGTGCGCGGTCTCAACCAACGACGCCCCTGCGAGAGAACGGTCCTCGTGGCACTTGATTTGTCGAAAGCCTTCGACACAGTCAATCATGCCACCCTAATGGAGGATCTAGACGTCTCGAGCCTCCCGCCGAGGCTGAAAAGGTGGGCCGCGAACTATCCGAGTCGTCAACAGGCATCGGTTGAGAATAAAACAGGGAGTTCCACAGGGGGTGTCCTGTCCCCGTTGTTAGTCAACCTATACATCTCCACGCTCTCACTTCCACCTGAAGGAGTTCGTATTATATCCTAAGCCGATGACTGCTCGATAATGGCGTCAGGCACCGACATAAATGACTTATGCTCGAAAATAAACGGTTATCTCTCCGACCTTTCCCACTTCTTTACATCGCGTTCCCCCGAACTGCAGCCCTCTAAGTCCTCCGCGACCCTGTTCACGACATGGACGAAGGAGGTTAGGCTAGAGCTTGGCATACGGATAGGGAATATACCCATCCCTACCATAAACAACCCAAAAATCTTGGGTGTTACCTTCGACAGCCTAGCTTCCTTCTCCGCGCATACGATCGCGAATAAGGCAGCACCTGGGGAAAAGACAAAGAAACCCTTATCGCAACATACAAAGCAATCGGCCGGCCGGTCTTGAACTATGCATCGCCAATATGGTCGCCGGGGACTTGCAAGAAAGTCTACTCATGTCGTCGGAACACCACCTACATCACAAGGCACAGGTGCTCTCAGTTGAGAATCATAACATCACGCTTAGCAAACAGTTTCTCCTTGGATGCTACCGCAGAGGTCATCCAAACAACCATCTAATGGAGCCCGAACCGCATAAAATAAATAATCAACCACTAGACCCCACAACATACAGGCAGGCAATAAATGAGATACACAACGAAACAGTCTCCACCTTCGTTTCAACCCGCCCCGCGTACATAATAATTAGAGACCAACCACCACCAATAGCTGCAGAAGAAAATTTTTATTTGTATGTAATAAAAAATTTTAGGTTCTTAGAAAAAATTAATTCGTTGCAAAGGAAACGAAAATTTTTGACTTCAAAAATTCCCTACATTCAGCTAATTTTTGAAAATCTGTCCTTTTTTCCCTACACTGCAAATTTGAGGTCGAATTTCCCTACATGTAGCCTCTTTTCCCTATACTTGGCATCACTGTTCTCTGTGATTTTGGCCTGGCAAACATTGTGAATGGATACAAGTGAGTTGATTCTGGGATGTGTGTTAAAAAGGTCGAACAGCTGTGCTCAGCTGATTTCAGGGTTGCTGTTATGGCCCAATAACGATGGTGAAAGCAATAGAAGTTGCTCTTCTTCTTTCTGTTTTGTAGGTTGTTGATTTTACATTCTTGCACATGTTATTCGTGGAATAGCTGGCGTTTACGCTATCACCGGGAATTGCGTTTTAGGAACTCAGCCTTAAATTCTTTTCGGAATTATGAATTGGTTTTTTCAATTCCCAATTCCGGAATTGTGTTTCTGTCTTGATTGCTACGACCTTGTCATTATGGTCCCTTTTCTTACAACAACCACATCCGGCCGCCATACCAATCTGTACCCCCGGAAGTCGCCGCCATACCAATCTGTCCCCGATTTTGATATTTTTCGATGACTTATCGTCTTTTTTTTTTTTGTCGAATTTCGACTACGCATCCCAGAGCCATTTCACTGTATGCTATACACTATAGCCGTGTTTCACATATGGTGATCCTAATCCAGATAAAAATGTTTGCATGTAAATGCAACAACAACGATTTCAGCTCCATTAAACCAGATAAATTGCTGGTTCAATTTCTGATCCGCCCTGTTCGATTTGTTTTTTCCGTGCTGATTTGGCAGCACAGTGCTTTTTTGATTTGGCAGAACTGAAAAGTGACATTTGTATATGTATACATATACCCTGCAGTAAATTTTTCACTGTTAAATGATCATTGATGATTCTTTGTTGAATATTCATCACTATCGTTTTGCGTTGGTGCAAGCGGGCAAGCTATATTGATAAAACCAAACAAAATACCATCTAGGCGGTTAAAAACCAACGAGCCAGCTTGTATTTCGGTAGGTTTTTTGACATTCGGCAGCTTTTCTGACAAATTTTTCAATTTGACAACTATAAAATAAATTATATTTAAAATAAAAAATATATGGAAATACAAATTTTAAATTTGCCTCTTGTAAGCTTCTGCTTTGGTCGTAAGGGGAAAGAAGTCCGGAAGAAAAATTATACTGCGCACTGGCTTCTCCTTATAACATGGAATACATAGCTATCCCGCCATTTGAGTTTCATAATTTATTTCAGTAATTTAAATTCAAATTTCTAAAAAAATAATTTTTGAAATAGTTATTTTCATTTAGTTTGAAGTTTAATGTCAATCAAATTGTTTTTGAGGGAGTATTTGTCTCTTTTCAACGTACAGAAGAATTGTTTTTGCGCTATTATAACTCTGACGAGTTTTATGGCCGAGCTTCTCTCCCAATTCGAGGTGTGCTCCTTTTGGTTTTCCTACCATTGGACAGTTTTACGCCGGCTCCGAACGGTGTCATATAGGCATGAGGAAAGCAAACCATTTATTTGAAAAAAATCAGCAGCCATTATATGAAAGTATTCACTGATGCCTCCTCATGATGAATTTCATCAGTGATTCATAAAGGATTCATTTCAGATTTTTACTGCTGGGTATATGTTGTATATGTTTCTTCTTCTTTTTAGTTCTTTGCAAGTGCAGCCAATTTTCATTATGAGCCGGATTGTTTCAGTAAAAATTTATCTTGGCCCAGACCCAGATGTAATAACTGAAATGCCCCTTATGCTGGCAAATTTGCCGAGATGACATAAGCATGGTTCAATTATAGAAGGTTTTTGCAGTACTATATACGGACATACATACATACACACTCCATGTAAATTGTTTGTGTATTCTGTGATGCTTCTGTCAAAATCATAGCCCGCCATTGTAGAAATCATATTGCGTCAAGATCAAAATTGACATAAGTTTGACATAAGCATCACAATATGAATAAAAAAAATAGAAAAAAGTTTGCAATCAGCTGTTTAGTTGGTTAACCTTCTATAAATTAGCCTTGGACATAAGTGTGATAAATTTGCCGAGCACAACAACAAAATACACGTCTTGTCAAATTTGGAGCTTCGGCAAATTTCTCACACCCCAACCCGTGATATGTGATATCATGAGAAAAATATCACGGGAAATGCAACCATGTTATTACATTCACAATGGTCTTCTATGAGAAGTGAGTTTCAGTTTATGTTTCTAGTTCTTTTTTTTAAGTATTTTATTTTATTCAGATAAAAAATTAATTAATTCGAAATTGAAGCAAGCAAAGCAAAGCGACAACAGTTGTATAAAGAGTGGAAAGAATATGACTAACATGCTAGTTCACAATGAAGTCAGTTAGAATTTTATTTTCTTAAAGGTGCGCTCTCTCTGTGTGGCAA
Organism: Urophora cardui; assembly: GCA_960531455.1. Classification (NCBI taxonomy): domain Eukaryota; kingdom Metazoa; phylum Arthropoda; class Insecta; order Diptera; family Tephritidae; genus Urophora; species Urophora cardui. The sequence continues at coordinate 169,550,858 of OY482671.1, forward strand.
ATTTCTCAAGATATCATGATATCTCGGCAAAAATATTAGACACAGAGAACAACCTTATTGTAACGAATATAATCAGTACAACTCATGGAGGACCAAAAAGGAGAATGCATAAGATCAGCTGACTTCATCTTCAATCTTCATAAACACACGAACACAGGCATTTTTTTTGTTGACATATACGACACACACTCGCACCCTAGCATTTCCATAGGGGCCACATCTGTCAAATTCTTCTACATTCCTCTTTGCATGACACTTCTGGCCCCACTATGTATGAAGGTATGTCGTCATGCGAAAACCTTTATTGTTGAATCATGCGTGATATGTGATATCATGAGAAAAATATCACGGGAAATGCAACCATGTTATTACATTCACAATGGTCTTCTATGAGAAGTGAGTTTCAGTTTATGTTTCTAGTTCTTTTTTTTAAGTATTTTATTTTATTCAGATAAAAAATTAATTAATTCGAAATTGAAGCAAGCAAAGCAAAGCGACAACAGTTGTATAAAGAGTGGAAAGAATATGACTAACATGCTAGTTCACAATGAAGTCAGTTAGAATTTTATTTTCTTAAAGGTGCGCTCTCTCTGTGTGGCAAATTTCTCAAGATATCATGATATCTCGGCAAAAATATTAGACACAGAGAACAACCTTATTGTAACGAATATAATCAGTACAACTCATGGAGGAACAAAAAGGAGTATGCATAAGATCAGCTGACTTCTTCTTCAATCTTCATAAACACACGAACACAAGCATTTTTTTGTTGACATATTCCACACACACACGCACCCTAGCATTTCCATAGGGGCCACATCTGTCAAATTCTTCTACATTCCTCTTTGCATGACACTTCTGGCCCCACTATGTATGAAGGTATGTCGTCATGCGAAAACCTTCATTGTTGAATCATGGTACAACTCACTTCACTAATAAATGACTGAACACATACCCTACCAGTGGGCCTATTCTGTAACCAATTTGCGACAATTTTCGGATCGGTATCGTAAATTTGCGATCATTTTTGCGATTATTTTTTCTGTACGATTTTTCGGTAGAATTCTAAAGTACATTTTGACAGATATTTCCGATAATCATCGCAGAGGTATCGAGGGAAATTTTTGTGTCGGTAGATTTTGCGATTATCGGTCGCAAAATAAGTTAAGGTTTTGGCCCAATGTACGCTTGCTTTTCTGGCTTTGTTTGCTGCAGTTTGCTTTGCTTTACTTTGAAAGCTTCTATAGCCCAATGGTAGCTTTGAACGCTGTCATATTAATTAGCTGAATCGGCAATCGGTTTGTTTCTTATTAGCTAGCTATCAATAATTATCCAAGTTTGTGCTAGCAAATTGTTTCTTGAATCAAAAATATAGCAGAATTATATGCAAAGCGTGAGTAAAATTTTCACTAGCTGAAATTATTTGCTGCCAAATTAAGAAACAGCTGTTAAAAAATAAATTAATATATATATGATTTTATTACTTTTGAATTTTGCTAAATTTTCAAAATAGAAATAATGAAAATGAAATGTTTCTTAGAAAAAAATAACAATTAAATGCCAAAAATAGCATTAAAATAATTTTTTGCTAATTTCTAATATTTTTCCGTTGATTTCCTGTCCGTTTTGCTCTTTGTGAGCGTAGTTCTTTCCATTTTTCTCTTTTCATTACACTTCACAGCTAGCTGCTAGTTTCCTAAGAAACAACCTTAAAATGTTGACTCGAAGTGCTGAACAAGTCTTGAGACTTTTTTCCTCTTTTGCAAATTTTTTGCGTAAAAAATGGCAAAAGGTGATATTTCTTACAAAATTTTACTAATTTGTAATAATTTTCTGTTAGGGAATACACCTACTGCCTAATATCAGCAGCCATATTGGAAATTGTTTTGTCAAAAATGATGTCAAAGCTTTCAAAGCGCTGTCAAATAGAGAATTGGGCAATTCGAAACTTTGCAGCGCTTCAAGCGCGTGAAGTAAATCTGACATTTGGCCAACTTTTATACATTTTAGTAGAGCTCAAAATAATTTTGACATTTCTCACAGCCAAGCAAGCAAAGCAAGCGTGCATTGGGCCTTTACCTTTACAGAATTCCAGCACAGAAAATGCTAAGCACTCTATCGATAAAATCGATAACCAACATAACAGGCGAGTTCCCGTGGCAGTGATCCAGATCACTGTAGACCTGTAGGCAAGGTTAGGTGAAAAAGAAAAAATGATTGTCCTTTCTGGAGGTGAATATAGCGGACATTACAGTACACCACACATCAGAGTTGCATATCAGTTGCTCTAAAAAACTTTAGAACTTGAAAACAAAAAAAACAAGAAAACTGTCGTATATGTAACAAAGTAGTGAGGTCAAGGAGCATTTTCTAATTATGCAAATGAATACACATATGTTTTTTTCTATATTATTAAAATATACCACCATTCTATCACGACCTTAAAATATTTATCTCACATATTTTCGCTGTGCTGGCAACCCTCTTCTGTCGATGTTCATTTGGGAGGTGAATTTCCCAAAATCCCATCTCAAAGCTTGCCTACAGTTCTACAGTGATCCAGATCGAGATAAAAATTTTGCAAGCAAATGCAACAACAATTTTGTAATCCTGGTATTCTCCTGGATCAACTTCCGATCTGTATAAATTGTAATAGATTTTGTGACAATTATCCCTTTTGACTTGGCAGCACTGACAGACATATCCCAATAAACATCAGGCCTAAAAATTTCAAACGTTTGAGAAAACTTTAATCTCAATTTGGTAGTAAAGATGTCACTAGCGTTTGAGAAAAATGTGCCTTTTTCTTTGAGAACGCTATCAAGGGAAATTTGAAGTGCATTTGATAACTAACGTTTGAGGTTTGAGAATAAGGTTAGTTCTTAAATGCATCTCAAATTGAGAATTAAGAAAAATGTTTATGGGGATGTGTACACTCATTAGTTCTGTTCGGTACGCTTGCAAGTCTTTACTAAGTCAAAAAGACTCCGCAAAAACTTGTAATTTCTCTGCAAACCAAATCACGATCCGACAAAATTTCAGAAAAATTTGTTGAAATTGTAAAAATTATTTTCTTACCGAACATAACTATTAAAAGAGAAACAAATTAAAGAGTGAAAATTAAGGCTGCACAACGAAAAAATAAACAAAGGAAAACAATTTAAAGAAGATGTAAGTATAAAAAAGCTTTTATGTGTACGAAATTATTTGAATGGTACTAAAATAGATAAAGGGCCGTAGTCATAAGGGGCATTTCAGTTATTACATCTGGGTCTGGGCTAAGATAAATTTTTACTGAAACAATCCGGCTCATAATGAAAATTGGCTGCACTTGCAAAGAACTAAAAAGAAGAAGAAACATATACAACATATACCCAGCAGTAAAAATCTGAAATGAATCCTTTATGAATCACTGATGAAATTCATCATGAATGCTTTCATATAAAGGCTGCTGAATTTTTTCAAATAAATGGTTTGCTTTCCTCATGCCTATATGACTCCGTTCGGAGCCGGCATAAAACTGTCCAATGGTAGGAAAAACAAAAGGAGCACACCTCGAATTGGGAGAGAAGCTCGGCCATAAAACTGGTCAGAGTTATAATAGCGCAAAAACAATTCTTCTGTACGTTGAAAAGAGACAAATACTCCCTCAAAAACAATTTGATTGACTTTAAACTTCAAACTAAATGAAAATAACTATTTCAAAAATTATTTTTTTGGAAATTTGAATTTAAATTACTGAAATAAATTATGAAACTCAAATGGCGGGATAGCTATGTATTCCATGTTATAAGGATAAGCCAGTGCGCAGTATAATTTTTCTTCCGGACTTCTTCTTTCCCCTTACGGCCAAAGCAGAAGCTTACAAGAGGCAAATTTGAAATTTTTATTTCCATATATTTTTTATTTTAAATATAATTTGTTTTATAGTAGTCAAATTGAAAAATTTGTCAGAAAAGCTGCCAAATGTCAAAAAACCTACCGAAATACAAGCTGGCTCATGGGTTTTTTACGACGAATTTCCAGCTTAGAACAATATTTTAAGATTTTAAAATGACGTTCACCTCATTTTAAAGTTAAAACCAGGGACGGTAATCATTATAAGCGAAATAATATAAATCACCGCATAATCATTATTCTTCGAGTTATATTTTTCTGATTAAAAATAATTATTATATTCTAAGTTTTATTTTTTAGATCGAAAGTAATTATTATTATGTAATTTTAATTTTTTTGATCACTAGTAAGTATTATTCTTGGATTTTAATTTTTTTACTCAAGGATAATTATTATTTCTTGATTTTTACTTTTTGCTTCAAAAATAATTATTATACCTGATTTTTATTTTTTCCCTCAAAGCATAACGATTATGTGTAATTTTTATTTTTTTTACTCAAGAATAAAAATTATGGTCTGATTTTTATTTTATTATTCATAAAATAAAACTCAAAACGTCATACAGCCTAAACCATTAGGATTTTTGGCTTAAAATTTTGCAAGCACACACCTTCTAGTCTGCTCTAACTACTTCCGAAGAAAAATCGTTGGAAATTTTATTATAAATGGTGGAAAAAGGGTGTTGAAGTATGCATGTAATTTTGCATGTAAATTTCTTACAAAAATGTTACGTATACGCCATGGCAATATGCTCATATGTAAAACTAGCTTATATCCTTGGGTTTCACGCCGCGTTTCTATAAAAATATGCAAAATAAATTAAACAAGAACTTTAAATTTTTTTATACACCCTTTCCAGCTGTTTTCCAGAAACTTCTATTGTATTTCAATGGGTGTGTAAGATTTATTTATCGGTCAATCCGTTTAGGACGCAACTTGATGCATACCTTCAGATAAATGTACATACATACATACGTTCATAATTTGAATTTTATATATATATATAGATATATACATATATGTACATAATATATATCTGATGATACATCGACAATGTAAACTATTTTTTATTATGTAAATTAAATTCAGTATTGTGTATTATATATGTATAATCAAAATGACCTAATTGGCGTTCAAAAACATAATTTTGTTAAGAATTTCTGGCGACAAATTGCAGCGAAGATCGCTCAAAAAGAGCCTTAGCGCGGAAAATGAACGTTCCACACTCACTTGAGTAGCTGGAACGCTGTGGATGACTTGTGCCAGTGAATATAAATATGGATATATAAATCGCTTTTCCTGCCAGTACTCCATCAAGCTAGCATTTATGTCAATTGGTTTTGGCGTATATGATTCAATTTCACTGAAAGCACTCTTTAGTTCACCATCACGATCCTCATCTTCTGATTCCTCATCAGCAGAGGAGACCACAATGGAGTTTAAAAAAGATCCAAGCAAGGAATTGGAGCTTTGTGTTGGTAGTTCTTGGAGCTCATTACCTGAGGCTTCAACAGACTGTTCCTGTTGATTATTCGGCTCATTTTCAACTTTAGGAATTTGCTTGTTCTATAAAATAAAGAAAAAGTAACGAATGTATGCATAATATCAGCTATAATGCCAAGAAATCATTACTTTCAAAGTGAACATCTGCCGAATTAATTGCTTTAAATGACCATTACATTTAAGCATTTTATTTGGGTTTGTAATTACAAGGCGCCTTATTCGGGGGTCCAGGTACATGCAGGAAAGTACAGTTGGATTATCAAATATTTGTGGCTCGCGTTTTTCAAAACAATTGAATAGTAGTTGACTATTGGTGCTGGTATTACTTTGCAATTGAAGCTTCAGTTGCATCCACAAAATGCAGAAGTCTCCTAAAAATAGTTGGCTAGATTGCAATTTCACTGTTGCAACGCTGACTGGCTCAAGTACTGTAACAAGCTCGTTTATTTCATTCCACTCTGTGTCTGTAAGCTGCAGTTTTTCGTCAATATGATTAAAGCAAAATTCCTTGTAACCTAATAAACTCTTTAGCATGTCAAACGTTGAGTTCCACCTTGTGACAACATCAATTATAGGCCGGCGAAGTCCTTGGGATGACATAGTGAACCTACAAAGTATATTTTTAAGAATTTTGTTTTCTCAAATTAATGCAGCGAACACTATGATTGAAAAAGATATATGTACGTTTGCTTATTAAATTAATATATGTATTATTATTTCAAGCTCCGCTATGTATGTAATCAAAGCAAAATGATAGTGTGTTTCTTACTTTTAATTAAACTAATTCACCGCTGTGGTTTAGTGAGTAGAGTGCTCGCCTGCTAACCACAGTTCGGACAAACACCAAACAAATTTTTTAATTAATAAAAACTCATTTATTGTGTTTCTGTCATGAAAATGCTTATCTCAAAAAATGCATTCGCCGTTTGTAGCCGGAGAAGCTCGGCCTTAAAACTCGTCAGAGTTATACCAGCGCCAGTGTACTATTATTATTAATTATTTAATTAAAGCTAATGCAAATATAATGCAAATGCATTTAAATTTTTAGTAAACTTAAACATAAAAATTATCTATAACCTTTTGATATAAGTGGTAAAGTGGCATACTAGTAATGGCATTTGTGACCTTAAAATGCAAATATTTTTTATATTTACTCACTTATAAGAAGGCGTCCTTAATATTTTAATTAGTTTTCTTCCACGTTCCACTGTTGCAGTACTTCGAGCATCGGACAAAAAATCCTTCACAGCAAGTTGGAGGCTATGCGCTGCACATCTTACCGATGTGATCGATAATATATTTACATTGTCGGTCAATGTTTCTTCCTCAATTTCATCTGGATAATCACATTCGTCAGTGCTAAGGCTCAGCAACTCTACTGCTTTTACCATGTTCCTCCCATTGTCGGTTGTAACACTATAAATTTGTAACTTTTCCAGTTCAAATTTTTCCAAGATATCTTCTATTTCACATTTTAAATTAATAGCACTGTGTTTTTTGCTTAGTTCAATCATACCAAGTGTGTAAATGTGAAGCACCGTGTTAACACAGATTTGAACATTAACGCCCAGTATACCACGATTATGACGCGTCGCAGTATCTATTTTTAGGGAAACCATTTTTTACAATTTTATTAGTTATTTAATTAAAGCTAATGCAAATATAATGCAAATGCATTTAAATTTTTAGTAAACTTAAACATAAAAATTATCTATAACCTTTTGATATAAGTGGTAAAGTGGCATACTAGTAATGGCATTTGTGACCTTAAAATGCAAATATTTTTTATATTTACTCACTTATAAGAAGGCGTCCTTAATATTTTAATTAGTTTTCTTCCACGTTCCACTGTTGCAGTACTTCGAGCATCGGACAAAAAATCCTTCACAGCAAGTTGGAGGCTATGCGCTGCACATCTTACCGATGTGATCGATAATATATTTACATTGTCCGTCAATGTTTCTTCCTCAATTTCATCTGGATAATCACATTCGTCAGTGCTAAGGCTCAGCAACTCTACTGCTTTTACCATGTTCCTCCCATTGTCGGTTGTAACACTATAAATTTGTAACTTTTCCAGTTCAAATTTTTCCAAGATATCTTCTATTTCACATTTTAAATTAATAGCACTGTGTTTTTTGCTTAGTTCAATCATACCAAGTGTGTAAATGTGAAGCACCGTGTTAACACAGATTTGAACATTAACGCCCAGTATACCACGATTATGACGCGTCGCAGTATCTATTTTTAGGGAAACCATTTTACCCTTCATCCTGTTTTTCAAGCGCTCCCGTACATTTTCGTATTTTTCGTATATAAGTTCATGAATATTTTTCGAATTTACGGCCGATATGCCTAATCCAGAAAATATTTGTTGCGTTAAAGATTTAAACGGCTTTGAATTAAAAAAGGAAAACGGTAATTTCTCGCTTGTGACTAAATCAATGCACGCATCTTTTACTTCGCATTCACTAAATTGTACCACAAATTTTACTTTTTTAGACGCACTTTCACTTTTATCGCGTTTTATACTTTCGATTGTTTCATTATGTTCTTCCTTATGACTCATTTGAAAATGCCTTTTCAAATTACACACATAATTACCGATAAATACTTTTCTGCAAATCAAGCACACGGACTCGTTTTTCACCGTGTCATATGAAAAGTTTTCACGATATAATAACTCGCGCTTTCGACCCATTTTAAAGAACTGCTTTATACGAGTACGTGATTTCAATTAAAATTGAACTTTTTCATAAGAAATTTTTTGAAGTTTTGTAAACGTCAAATCAAAACGTTACTGACTGGCAAATGCAAAGTACGGAAGTTCTGTAAGTGGTAATTATGGTAATTTTCTTAAATTATCAGCAGCTTAAATCTACTAAAAAACCATTGTAAACATTTACATAAGTTGCAAAATACGCCTACATCGACACAAGCAGTTTTTGCAATTTTTTCCTTTAATTTTTTCGCATTCTATTAAAAGTGTTGAAATCGATTAAGACGATTTAAGCAATTATTGAAAATGAAAAACTCATCAGTTAGGTATATTTTTTATTTTCAATATAAACCTAAGTCGATATAAGCTATAATTTTTCCTTAAATTGATATCTGTAATAAACGTTTAAGTCGATATAGGATCTGCTTAGTAATCTTCCAACGTTTGCAATAACTGACTAAGTTGTTTGAATGCAAAAATCTCTTTAAATGCACATAAATTCCACAGAAATGTTGCGGACCTTTACAGACCTTACACTAACCTATACTTTTCATTAACTTTCGTTTGGATACCTGTTTTAACTTTCTTCAAATATCAATTTAAAACTTAAAACTCAATTTGCGGCAAAGTAATTTTTAAGAGTTAAGCAGTTATTGCAAATTGCCACAGATATAATCAGATAGAAGGGTCAATAGTTTCCATTGGAAATCGAATATCACCGCCGTATTTTTTTATGTACATTAACTTTATATCGTCTAAATATGCCGATTATCCAAAAGTGTGATATATAATGAAATTTTCTGAAATACAGCTGGAAAGGGTGTATAAAAAATTTAAAGTTCTTCTTGTTTCATTTATTTTGCATATTTTTATAGAAACGCGGCGTGAAACCCAAGGATGTAAGCTAGTTTTACATATGAGCATATTGCCATGGCGTATACGTAACATTTTTGTAGGAAATTTACATGCAAAATTACATGCATACTTCAACACCCTTTTTCCACCATTTATAATAAAATTTCCAACGATTTTTCTTCGGAAGTAGTTAGAGCAGACTAGAAGGTGTGTGCTTGCAAAATTTTAAGCCAAAAATCCTAATGGTTTAGGCTGTATGACGTTTTGAGTTTTATTTTATGAATAATAAAATAAAAATCAGACCATAATTTTTATTCTTGAGTAAAAAAAATAAAAATTACACATAATCATTATGCTTTGAGGGAAAAAATAAAAATCAGGTATAATAATTATTTTTGAAGCAAAAAGTAAAAATCAAGAAATAATAATTATCCTTGAGTAAAAAAATTAAAATCCAAGAATAATACTTACTAGTGATCAAAAAAATTAAAATTACATAATAATAATTACTTTCGATCGAAAAAATAAAACTCAGGCTGTAATTATTACTTTCGAGTTTTATGGATAAAACTCTTAAAATAAAAATCATTGCAGATAGCCGCAGATTATACAGAGATAAATATAGTGGTATATTCAAAATTATTTTGTGATAGTGGGAACATACTGATTTTTTTGGTCAAAATTTTAAAAATAATAATTATTTTCCATCCTTGGTTAAAACGTTGTTTTAGTGATAAAACTGTTTTTAAGTCGACTATGACAGAGATAAAATGACGTTTAGCTAGCATCATTCTAAATGTGGTAAAACACTGTTTTAAATCGACTATGACTACGGCCCAAAATTGTTAGCGATAAGCGAATTGGGACAATGGAGGAGACTAGTGCGTTCCTATCTGCGTATATTACAAGGAAGGACGAGTTTGTTCATGTACGAAGAAAAAAATTTGCAATGCAGAATGTCCTCTTGGATTTGGAAAGCCAACGTGTTGGTGTAGCTGAAGTAAAAGCGACATGTGGATAAAATGGTTATGATGAAGGCTCTCCTGGAGTCCAAAAAGTGAATTTTTTTTTAAATGTAAATAATGTGATATTTTTTGGTTGCAATGTAAATATGTAATTACAATGTAAATAGGTATTTTTTTTTTTTTTGTTAAAATGTAAAAATGTGATATGAAGTACTTTTTTTTTATTTTGTGTACATATAATTGTTTTAAGTGTATGTATATAGAGTAGTTTTAAGAACACTTTAAGTCTGAGATATTTATGTTATTTCGTGTATTAAGAGTAATCTTAAGAAATCTGTAGATATTTTTGCTATATCGCGTTTATAGAGTAGTTTTAAGAAATCTTGAAGTCCGCAATATTTTTATGTTTATAGAATAATCAAAGACATTTATGTGTTCACTTAATATTAAAAAAAAAAAAAAAAGAAAATAAAACTTGTATCTAAAATTGTATCTAGTCTGTAAGAAGTTTTGTAATCATAGACTTAATAAATTGAAATTGAAATTGAAAACGGCGAGAACCGTAAGCATCTGTTGATTTTAGATTTCTTCCGTATTCTTACGGCAATTTGAAAGTTCTCTTTGCTGTGACAAAACAGAATACCGTTAGCGTGATTCAACAATAAAGGTTTTCGCATGACGACATACCTTCATACATAGTGGGGCCAGAAGTGTCATGCAAAGAGGAATGTAGAAGAATTTGACAGATGTGGCCCCTATGGAAATGCTAGGGTGCGAGTGTGTGTCGTATATGTCAACAAAAAAAATGCCTGTGTTCGTGTGTTTATGAAGATTGAAGATGAAGTCAGCTGATCTTATGCATTCTCCTTTATTGTTCCTCCATGACCGTTAGCAAAAAATTTTTTTTAACATTTTATAAAATAAAAATGAGCGAATTCGAAGAGACTTAATAACGGCGTGCGTCCAGAGGCGGATTATCCCTAAGGCAAACTAGGCACTTGCCTAGGGGCGCGCGAGCTCAGAATTTTTAAACAAATAAAGAAAATAACATATCGACGATTAAGAATTAAAGCTGATCTATAATAGATCGATAATAGATAAATCGATTATATTGCACAAGCATCGATATATTGAGCAATATTGCGCGTTTGTTGCGTCGTCAGGCTTGCCAGTACTGGCGATTTGTCGCCAAATTGGCGATTTTTTACAAACTTTGGCGACCAATTTATGAAAATTGGCGATGGCGACTTTTTTGGCGATTATCAAAATATTAAATTATATTAATAAAAAAGCAATTACTTTTTCAAGCCTTTTTCTCAAATTTTGAAAGTTTCTTCATACAAATTTTTGTCAAATTACAAAAAAATTGAGAAATAGCAATTGCTTTTTGTTTATTAATACGACCCATTATCTCCACTTTGCCAATAAATCTTACGTTATGTAGAGATCTATTGAGAAAATAAATATATACTACATACTCTGGCAACCATTTTCTGCACACTTGAGTGCAAACCAAAATTTTGGTCTGCACACTCGCCTATCCACGATACGACGGAGGAGAATTTATCGCTCCATAACATAAGTACACTCTGTACGTCGGTTAACAGGTAGCCATTATTTTATTTCTTATAACAAAATAGCCATATTAAGCATTTTGAGATTAAGAAGGTTCACATTTTATGAGATATCTCCGAAGCCAGTTTAGGTATTGAAATTAATCAAATGGTTTATGGCAGCATTCATAAACACCTTTCGTTTGATACCCATATTGTACTAACACATTTTGGTGCACATATTGGCCGATAACTCCGAAACCGGTCGAGATATCGAAACAAATAATACCTTAAACTTTAAGTTGAGCGTCTAGCAATCCAATCCAAAAAGTTTCGTTCAATTCCATTCAGCACTTTTTGAGTGATACGGCCACAAACATACGGACAGAGAGACAGACAGACAAAAATTCTAAAAATGGTTGATTTGGATTCTACTGGCTTAATAATGCTTCTCCCAATCATTTTTTTCTCGATATCTGCAATGTACAGACATCGACCTGTTACAATTTTATTATATGTAGAGATTAACAAATTATCTAAGCTTTTACATCATCTATATCTACATCTACACTAATATTATAAAGAGGAAAGATTTTGATTGTTAAGGTGTAAAACCACTAGGTAGTTAAAATTTATAGTATTATGATGGCCATTTGGTTATTTGAGGCTATTGTCACCAATTGTCTAAATCATTCCATTTCCTCATCAATAGTAAGTTCACAGCATGGTTTCTGTAGGGGTAAATCAACTGTTACCAACTTACTAGAATTTACAACTCATGTCTCTAACGGTTTTAGGAATAATGCTAATACCGATGTAATTTATACTGACTTCAGCAAAGCCTTCGACAAGGTCAATCACGCGTTACTTATCCATAAACTTGATCTTCTTGGTTTTCAACCTATTCTGTTAAAATGGATTGCGTCATATGTCACTAATAGAACACAAAGAGTTGTTTTTAAAAATGCTTTTTCCAACATCATTAACGTATCTTCAGGAGTTCCACAAGGCAGCCATCTTGGTCCGACTCTGTTTTTGCTGTTTATAAACGACATTTCTTATGCTATTTGTAACTCAAAACTTCTGATGTATGCCGATGATGTGAAACTTTTCAATTCTTACTCTTCTTTGGAGGAAAGATCTGCCCTACAAAATGATTTAAATTGCTTCGCTACGTGGTGCAATATTAATCTTATGCCACTCAATCTTAGTAAATGTAAATTTATGAGCTTTTCACGGAAGATCCTTCAACCTGCGTCTTACACAATTAATAACTATAGTTTGGAACAGGTTTACGATTTTGTCGACCTAGGAATAAGATTTGATAGTAAGCTCCACTTTAACCTGCATATTAATGCTACAGTAAACAAAGCTAAAAGTATCCTAGCATTTGTAAAACGTTGGTCTAAGGAATTTAATGACCCTTACGTAACTAAAGCCCTGCACCCAGAAAAAAATAGTGTGAAATCAACCAAAAATCAACAAATTTTGTGGTTAATTTTTTTCAACATGATGCTTAATGTATGCCATCATGTAATCGTGTAAATTTAACACTACTGTCAAGTGTTAGTTTAACAGGATGACAACTGTAGAATTAACACTAAAAAGTATTGAGTGTTCCTGTTGATTTTACAATTTTAACTAGTTAATGTTACAATAAAAGCTGGTTAAATTAACACGAAATGGTCCTGTTGAATTAACAATAACATCTTTTTGATTTTACCTTAAATTTATTGTTAAATTAACTAGAAAGTCTTGTTGATTTTACAATTTATTTTTTTAAATAAAAAAACATATAAAACATAAAATATATAATCATCAGATCAATAAAGAATATTTGAGTACATCACCCACACAACGACCAAATTGAAAGCGTCCTTCTCATACGAATAGTTTATACATGGGCGATAGTACTTACTATCACTGGCACCGAGTAATGTTTGGCCGCTAATGCAACGGTATATGCACCGCATGCTGCGTGAAAGACTCCATTCGCTAAACATCTCTTCGTGGTAAAAATTGCAAACTATGAAGAGGAAAAAAATAAAATATTGAACATTAAAAACTTTTAGAAACAAAAATGCAACCCACTTTTAACTTACCTGCGAACTAAAAACATAGATGGGAAAACCATTATCACGCACTGCCAATGATGCTAAACTCCTATCATTGCCACGGCACAAAATTTTCTTTTTGTTAAAAAAAAATAATATTAGTTTGTGTTTTGCACGAACAGCAAAAAAACGAACGTTGAAAAAATTGTGTATGTTTCAAAATAGTTTTGACGTTCTTTTTAACACTTTTTTAGATTATATTGACACTATCATCGTGTTGAATAAACCAAAATTCCAAATGACGTTTATGTTTGAACATTGTTTCGTGTTATATCAACCAACTTTTATAGTTGTTTTAACATTTGTTTTCATGTTGTATTAACACTAAAATTGGGACGTCATTTTTCTAACATTTTTTTTAATTTACATTGACACTATCATCATGTTAAATAAACCAAATTCCAAATAACATTTAGGAATAAAATTTTATATTTGAATCATCTTGTATATTTTAAAATTTCTTCATGTTGTATCAACAATAAAATTTGGTTGAATTTACCAAATTTTCAGATGATAGTTACAAAGCCAAAATCATGTTTCAAACATCGTGTAATTTGAAAAAATTGTTGCTGTTCTATGTGTAAAGATCGATCGTGTTAATTTTACATGAATCGTGTTGATGATTTTTTTTCTGAGTGTGTTTACAACATTAGTACGACCTATACTAGAATACGCTTCAATAATCTGGAGTCCGCAATATCAAGTTCATTCCGATCGACTGGAATCAATTCAAAAACAGTTCTTACTTTTTGCGTTAAGGAACTTTCATTGGGACCCACGGACAAATCTTCCCTCGTACACTAGTCGCTTGAAGCTTATTAATCTTCCAACCTTATCAAGCCGCAGGGAAATGTTAGGTGTAATATTTCTGGTTAAACTACTGAAAGGATCCATAAGCAGTCAATTTCTCCTAGCCGAAATAAACTTAAATGTTCCTATTCGACCATCAAGACATTTTCAACCTATCTTTTTAAAGCAGTGTAGAACTAATTTTGAATTACACGAACCACTTCGTTGCTTATGTAAATCTTTTAATGATTATTCTACTCATTTCAATATATCAGACTCTATTTATCTGATAAGAAAAATTCTGTGACAACAAATCTCTCGCTCTAATTGACTATTCTATTTTTGTCTATTACTTTTATTTGTAGTTTTATATTTTATTCTATGTACACTTGTATATCCAGCTGATGGAATTATATTTTCTGTAGCTGAGCAGTATAAGTTCTCGACGTTTAATAAACTTCTACCACTCAACACCTTGGCCAAATTTTATTTTAAAATATCCGTACGTCATAAGGCATCGAATCCCGAAGCTTTTTGGCAATCCCGGGATTTCGGGATTTGAAAATGGCAACCCGGGATCCCGGGATTTTTCGGGATTACCTAAGAGACTGTTACCTTTGAAATTTTGTTTAAAAAACATACACATATGAGTACTTTAAAACATACCATTTATTTCATTTCAATGTTTTGTAGAAAAAATTAAAGCTTATTGAATTCAACTTTTGAAAAGAAAAAAAAAAAAGATTTGTATTGTATACTTTAACACAAATGTTATATACATAAATATATAATATAAAGGTACATATTTATTTCAAAAAGTATCTTAAAAATATAAAGCATAGCAGTTGAGCAATTTTAAACACAGGGGGTGTCTTGTGATTTAATATTGTAACTTTAAAAATAATATGGCAGAAACAACTTCATCAAAAACGTTGAATAATTTTTTTAAATTTCTACATATATGAAATCCCGCAAAATCCCGAAACCCCGGGATTCGAATAAAAACTATCCCGGGATTTCGGGATGAAAAAATTGTACGGGATGCCCGGTATTCGGGATCGGGATTTCCCGGCCTCGATGCCTTAGTACGTCATGCGGATGCGCCCCTCGTGCGGTTGGGTGGGTGGAGGGAAAACGTTGGGTTTATTATTATTATTATTATTATTATTATTATTATTATTATTATTATTATTATTATTATTATTATTATTTATGGTCGGTACAGGGGCGCCGAGAAAGTGGCTGCCTAGGGCGCTCTGGACCTTTAATCCGCCACTGAGGAAGGGATTTTTATTAACAAATGCAGGAAAAACTATTCACATTCTCATAAGAAATAGTAAATATATTTGTCAGTACACACTCCTACTACTCCTCTGAAATTAAGTGAAAAATTTTCAGTGGTTCAGAAATTATAAATATTGGCACGACGTATGAACTTGCAGCCCAAAAAATTTTATGGCGTTGCACAGAATTGCGGTGGGGACGGCTTTCTTGTCGGTGGCCAAATAATTAGATATATTCTAGCTGTCAAAAGAATAAGTGAAAATTTTAAAAATATAAATACACGCGCGACATCTGCTAGAAGATAGCGGTACTTAAAACCTAATCTCATTAGTAAATATGTTGCATATATTTAGGCAGCAGCTAGAAATTACATACATACATACGTACATACATACAGGTGAAGCTAATAAAAGCGTGTTAAAAATAACTCAAAAGTAGTGGAAAGCATATAATTCCCCTAGATATCGGGTATCAAAAACCTATTTGAAATAAAATATTAAGAGTATGAAAAACACTGCAACGCAGAATCGTTTCGGGAAGCTGCAAACATGAAGCAACTAGTAAAGGAGAATGCAAGTCAAGCAGAATGTCATGGAAACATGAATGTAAAATAATTTGACAGGACTTGACCCCTATGGAAATGCTAGTGTGTGTTTGTGTGTGTGGCATATGTTGACAAAAACAAAATGATAGTGTTTGTGTGTTATTGGAGATGGAAGAAGTCAGCTGATGATCCGTTGCTTAGAAAAATCGTCAGAATGACAAAATTGTCAATTCGGCAACGCTGGTAGCGTGTGCACTCCATTCCAGTGTTGTCACCGCCCAATTTTAAAGTGAAGTGAAGCGGCTGAAAAATCGAAGTGATTCGAAGTAAATCGAAGTGAAGCGCGGCTAAATGGTTTTTCATACGTTTCCCGCGAGGTGATGAAAATTTGGATCGTTAAAACGGAATAATATATGCATTTTGTTTTTAAGTATCATCTCAAAGAAAAACTATTAAAACTACATATAAAATAAAATGCTTAAATTTTTTAGCGATATGCAAAAAAACCCATCAAATTCAAATTCACGTACATATGTACATACATACATTATGTACATATGTATATATGAATGCAGCATATTCAATTGGTTATATTGGCTCATGTATATAAATACGAGATCCTTTTTATTCCTGGGCCCTCACTCTGTAGTTCTATTTGAAAGTGAAATTAGATTCGAAAGCACATTCGTAAACTTTAGAATACAGTTTATATGGAATATGGAATTTTCTTTCGAATCGAACTACAGAGAGAGGGCATTGGATAACGAGAATGTACTAAGTATTATTTTGTATACCTAAGTATGTACTCGTAAAATTATATTTTATTTAAGTATAACAGGTACTGGTTATAATTCATTCAGTATAAAAAAAAATTAAACCTGTACTCAAAATACCACACGGTAGGGTAGAACAAATTTTAATACGAAGGGCAGATCATTGCAGAATATCAAAGTTCAATGCTTCACTAACAAGTATCTGTCAACACCAAAATCGCCCAATGGTAACTTTTTGAGAAAACCGCGATTTTATATATTTCATGTTTTGGCGGAATCTAATATCCGCCACAGTTCGAATTTTTTCGATTGGTATACCTTTTCGGATAGCTTGAGGATGACAAAGTTAATTTTGACAATTCAATTTCTCCCACGGCTGCTGATTAGGTGCAGAAAAAAGTCGATTCCCCAACTATTTTGCACAAAATCAGTGTTATAAACCAAAGCAAAAAAGTGAAGTGGAAATTGTCAAAGTGTTAATTGTAGCAAGCATTTCGAAATTCGCTTTGCTTTAAAGTGAATTGTGCACGGGCTATTATTTGCCAATTTTTTTTTGCTTCGAACTCCGCTCCGGGGCCCTTTGTCAAACTCTTAAAAAAAAGCGATAAAACCCTAGAGATAAGAGAAGCTTTTAAAAAATCGATTATTCATCTCAATGGGGGATGCCATATCCAAGGTTTATCCAAATAGAGGTTATATTACTTCCGTTTTTATGTGTGTGTTTTCTTTAAAAATGTCAATGTGAAACAGAAGAGAAATGAATTTCAAGGTAAAATTTTTGCCAATTCGTTTTATCTGACATTCACACTTTTTAGTATACATACACAATTCCAATCAGCTTATCTACTGCGATATCCTTCTTTAGATAATTCTTGGCCATATCTTATAATTGTATAAATATTTACCTCTTGCACACTTGCATATGCAACGTTTATTAGAATTTGTAAGAATAAATTATAAAAGTAAGTTATTTCTGATTGGTCAAAATCGATGTGATTTGGGGAAAGAGGAAGTGTCGAAATGATGGGCATAAAAGTGAAGTGAAATACTTCGATCGAAGTGAAAATGACATCACTGCTCATTTCTCTTATTACTCCTCTATTATTATTATATTGTTATGCGTTCATTTTTATTGCATTCTGTATTGTGAATTTTCGTACATATGTATATTCGTGTACATGCTTATCCATAAAGACCCCTGTAGGGAAAATCTCTAGTTCCGCACTAGGTCGCTTCTAGTGTATTTTTCGACACTACTAGTGCGAGCTAAATCTCTTTTGCATGTTATCAACTGGCGAATTTAACACGGCGATGTCCTAGGCGGTGTCAATTGTCACCCTCTGCACTACATTTTCGATAGTTCCGAACTAGTACTAAATTCTACAGTTACACTAGTTCGTTTATTGGCACATTTTCGATAGTTCTGAACTAGCTACAAGTACCTACAAATTCTACAGTTTTACATCTGCCGCTTAAGTGCAGACTTTGACACACTTCATGCAAGTGGCGTGATGGCCCACTGGCTAACGCATGTGCCTTTCAATCTGAGGGGCGCGGGTTCGAATCCTGTCGGTGTCAAGGTGGATGATAATTTTTTTTTTAATTTTTTTTTTTGACTAATATTTTTTTATTTATTTATTTAATAAAATTTACAGTAATATTTAAAAAGTAATAAAACAAAAAAAATTAATAATAAGCCTGAGGGATCGGGAAAGCATAATTAGGGGAACATTTCATTTCATACAAGTTAAGATGCAAATAGAAAACTCTTTATATGAAACGCTTCACTAAACATCTGAGAATTGCAGAAATATACAAAGCCGACGGAAATTAAACGAACGAAAAATTTTCATAGAATTTTTGTCACTTCGAAATTGCATACAAATCAAAGTGTGTCTTATAATGGTCACTCAATTCACTCCTCCTGAACTGGTGAGGGTCTAACTACAATTGATCTAGTTCCCTTTTGACACCTTTTCGCTAGTTCGGAACTAGAAATTTTGCTCACTAGTTATTGAGTTCCCTGCAGGGACAATAAACGTAGTGGTGGTCTTGTGTGTATGCATAATTGTGTACAAAAATTCCAGTTTGGGCACAGTTTAGTAATGGGCGAGTCCGAGATGTTTAGACAATCGAGAGAATCGCCATCGTTGCAAAATCACAATCGAATCAAAAGTTGACTCGCTCCTCGAATACACAATCGAGATGTTTTTGCGATTGTTCCGAGTCGGCGAGTCTGGGGTTGTTTCGATGACATCTCGACTACACAAGCGAGATGTTTTTGCGATTGTTCCGAGTCGGCGAGTCGTAGGTTGTTTCGATGACATCTCGACTACACAAGCGAGATGTTTTTGCGACGGTTCCGAGTCGGCGGGCCGGCTGTTGTTTTGATGATTTGTTTTAGTTGATAAAATAAACTGAATGAGTGTTGTTGATGAAGAAAGTAGGATTTTTAATGGAAGTGAGGCAAATATATAAATAAATTAACCAAATTTAAAAATATGCTATACATAGACGCTGCATTATTTCAATCACAACTAAAGAGTGTCGTGCATAATAATAATAATTAACTATTTAAATATTAATAAATTTTCTGAAGTGAGACGCTTATGAAACAAATGAATTTTACGAGTAGCAACAACGGCAATAGATTTGTACCACTCTATATGTTTTTTAAAGCAATTGTAATATTCAAGCGGCAATAACAAATATGTATTTTTGCAGCGAGTCCGAGATGTTGTAGGGTTGCTTTGAAAACGAGAGGAATCGTTGGCGAGTCCGAGATGTTTTAGCGATTGTTCCGACTGACGGCCATTTATGGCCATTTACGACTTGACTCGAATACGAATGATTACCATCGAGAGCATTCGAGATGTTTCAACAATCGAGAGAATCGAATAAAACATCTCGGACTCGCCCATCACTAGCACAGTTTCTCTTAGCTCTTTTATATTTGAGGTAGTCAAAACTTTTTCGTGGCCAATTTTAAATTTTTTTAGCTTTATTCATGATTCAATAATAATAATAGTTCATGGCTTTATTTCATTAAATTATTTAAAAAGTATGATATGTACATATGTATAGATTTCTGGAGTTGTAGTGTCGATTGTGAAACATTCGCGATTTAACATTTCTATAACATTGTATATATGTATGTAGGTACATCCATACAAAATTTTGCACTGCGAGTGATTGTGAAATGAAAAAAATTGATATTTGCATCAAATACATACATATATATGCATTTATATTACATATGTATTTATATGTACATACATAATTTAGACTTTAATGAAAAAAACGAATTTGAGATTTTGCTATCAGCAGGTAAGGAATTTAAAGCGAATATTTATTTATGCACTATTGCTTCAACTTTCTATCTACTTCTCGACCAATTGAAATATTTCATGTACATATATACATACTTATTAAAAAAATATTTCCAAAGTTTGATATATGTACATATGTATGTACATATGTAAGTATTGCATGTAGCCTAATTTAAACGTACGGATGACAATCAAAATACCGAATTTGCAAGGGAAAATGCTAGGTACATATGTACATACATATATGTACATGCATACATGCATATGTACGGGCATAAGTAAAGGATACCGTCCGGTGAGCTACAAAAAAAACAAAAAGTGGGCATGGTCCGCCTTTTTGTCCTGAGTTCAGTGATATACTTCTTTTTGGGGCAAACGATTTTTTAGGGAGTTAGAGGGGGATGAAGTTAAAAAAAACTTTTTTTTAAAAAGCCTATGGCCCGGTTTCACCAACCGGTCTCAACTTAGTTAAGCCGATTTTTTTACGTTTTCAGTTTCACCATGCAACTAAGCTAAGTCACAAGTTAGTCAGCTTTTGCCTTGACTAAAACTAAACTAAGAATTTGAGTCGCTTTAGCAAATTCAACTACCAACAGAGCGAATTTGACAAAAAAATGAGCAAATACAGCAACCAAAACAACCAAAAAACGCAGTATTCGCCATAAAAGGTTGGTTACAAAGCTATTTTCTTAGACTATTTGGTGAAACCCAAAAGTAAGTTAGCCTCAAATCTGGGCTAAACTAAGTCAAAACTTAGTTTTAGCTTTAGTCACGTTGGTGAAACCGGGCCTAAGAAAATAGCTTTGTAACCAACCTTTTATGGCGAATACTGGGTTTTTTGGTTGTTTTGGTTGCTGTATTTGCTCATTTTTTTGTCATATTCGCTCTGTTGGTAGTTGAATTTGCTAAAGCGACTCAAATTCTTAGTTTAGTTTTAGTCAAGGCAAAAGCTGACTAACTTGTGACTTAGCTTAGTTGCATGGTGAAACTGAAAACGTAAAAAAATCGGCTTAACTAATGGCGTTTTCTTTTCTGACAAAAAATGTTGCCCTTTAATATCTCAATTATCGAATTACGTAATTTGACTTTCTATAAAATGGCTGAATTTGTAGTTAATGGTGCCCTCTTACTTAGTCAGAGGACAACATTCGTTGAAATCACCACACAAGCTTACAAAATGGCTAAGAAAATCAAACAGGGCAACATTTTTTCGAGAAAAGAAAACGGCATAAGTTGAGACCGGTTGGTGAAACCGGGCCCTAGACAAACTTTTTATGTATGGAATACGGGACAAAGAACTAAAGTGGTTTTGAACATACCTCGAGGGAAGGGCGCAAAGAACAAAAGTTAATAATAGCGTATCTGAATACATTGAAGTGCATACAGGAGTACCGCAAGGATCAGTGTTGGGTGCACTATTATTCATTATATATATAAATGACTTAGAAAAAATAATAGAACATAGTAAAATAGTACTCTACGCAGATGATACGTTAATATACATACACTGAAGGAAATAGTTATAAAACAAAAATTCTATATGATATAGAAAACGTGAATAAATGGTTAAAAATGAATAAATTAAAATTAAATGAAAGCAAAACAAAAATAATGGAAATAAATATAAATTCGAGTGCAGAAATAGTGATTAATAATGAAAGAATCGAAAGTGTAGAAAACTTCAAATACCTAGGAGTATTCATAGACAAGAATCTTAAATTTAAAACTCAGATTGACTATGTGTGCAAAAAAATCGGTAAAAAGATTAGTTTCTTTCGGAGAATAAGATCCAAAATCAATATAATGACCTCAATTAAAGTGTATAATGTTATTATTAAGCCTCATTTTGAATATTGTTCGACGATTCTATTCAATTGTTGTAACCAAGGTGCAATAGAAAGACTGCAAAAACTACAAAATAAAGCAATGAGAATAATATTAAAGTGCAATAGATATACGAGTGTAAATTACATGCTGCGAACATTGAAATGGTTATCAGTAGAACAAAGGCTAAGTTTAAATACATATATATTTGTTTTTAAAATAAAATATAGCATGGCACCGTTATACATGACCGATAGTATTACGTATGTGGGAGATACGCAAACCTACTCTCTGAGAAATGATAGAGATTTTAGGTTAGCGATGCATAAGAGAGCAGCAGCACAAAATTCCATATTCTATAAGGGACTGAGAATGTTTAACCAGTTACCAATAGATATAAAAATGGAAACAAATATTAAAAATTTTAAAAGACAGTGTATTGAGTTTATAAGAACAACATCAGACTTATAAAATAAGCGCAGTCATAAACATTTATTATTGTCATAAGTGTCATTAGTGTTTTTTTTAGTACTATAGGTTTAAGTAAGAGTATAAATTATACTCGTAAATATTCGCAAGGGCCACTTGAGGGTAGTGCGCTACCACAACGTCCTGCCTTATTATTATTATTATTATATTATTTTGTTAAAAAACAAAAAACTTGAATTTTGGTATTTTTTTTAGGGAAAAACTGTGATTTTTTTTTTTTTTTTGTGTTGTTAAGTATATTAAAAATTATATTCATTTAAAATAGCATAAAAATATCTTTCATTTCATATACTATTCTCTATAGCAAGACTTCTATATAATTAGCTATCGTGAAATGAAAAGATGTTTTAGTAGTTTTAGGTATACAGAGAACCATGAAAAAAGTTGTACAGTAGGCTTTTCTGACACACGAAGGGTGTACTACGCAGAAGGACATCACCGTGGCGGTAGCCACGGTTAGGGCACACGTCCGGACGGATGGCGTAGCCCAGGTTATTTTTTATAAGCGCGGCCGAAGGCCGCCAACGCAGAAAAGTGTTCTGCGCAAAAGCACTGTGGACCGGCCATAGATATTACTCCGGAAAGAGAATTCTGGCGGCTGAGGGTTATTTTTTTATAAACGCGGTTGAAGGCCCCAACGCAAAATCTGTTCTCCGCAAGTTTTTTCTTTATCTATCGTATTTATATGGAGAGTTACTAAACTTTAACCATAAATTCCTCGAAAACGAGGTACGTCCGGCGCATAAATTTTACGGATTCAGAACACCCTTCCCCTCCCCTACCCCCCGGTAGAAGTCGTTTTTTTTTTGGGGCGTGTGACATTATTGGAAAATTTCCCCCGAATATTTATTTATGCACTATTGCTTCAAAAAAAAAAATCAAAAAAAAAAAAAAAAAAAAAAAATCAGTGAGCCATTTACAATGTTACGATCAAATTTTGTAAATAAAACAAAATATCATGCAGAAATTTCATTAAGTATATAAATCTACCTTGGCTGTTATAGCAAGTTTAATATACCTAATATACCTACATGTTTATATTTATATCTTTTTATTGAATTAAGTTATAAGAATGGGGTTTTTACAGAAATATAGAGTTTTAAAAGGAGAATAATGTGGTATATGTAACTCAAAATCTTCTTAAGTCGACTTAAGCGGTTATTGCTTGTGGCCACAGATATAGATATATAAAGAGCTAGTGATTTTTAACTCCACTTCCAGCTTCTACCTGTAATTTGAGCTCCAGCTCCGCTCCGTGAAAAAGCCATAGCTCCTTAGCTCTTCGCTCCTTGACACGCTCCGTGGCCCTGCGAATCAGCTGTGAGCTTGACAAACGAAACAAGTTTGCCAACACGCTGGCAAATGAATTTTGTGTGTCAAATGTTGCCCAATGCGCTGGCAAACTACAATTTGAGTGTTTTCATATGGCTGTCATTTTATATGACAGCGAGTGGTCAAAACTGACTGCAAACGCATTTGACACAATATGCCAACCCGTTTTCATTTGTTTGACAATATTTGACGTCATATATGACCTAGTGAAAACCAGGCATTAGATTATTTTTAACTACGAATTATTGCTAAATTGACTATTTTACATTTAAACTAACAGAAAAATATTTACTTTAACTAAAAAAAGGTGTGATTCAACAAGAAATTGGTCGACATTGAAAAATGTAACATTGTCACCGTTGGGAGTTTTTTTACAATTGCCTTTTTCCCTCAGTGTAGAAGGGAAAGGTTTCCATATGTACATATGTATGTATGTATATACATACATATTATTTATGTATACGTATTCAATATTATCTCGGATTGCCTGCGATCAATATTGAATACGTATGCATAAATAATATGTATGTATATACATTAAGGTGGAGTGAAAGTTTTTTTTTTGAAATTCAACTTGTTCCAAAGCCAGAACGGCGCCTTTCTAGCCCAGTAATAAGCCTGTAAAATTTTATTGACCTACTCGCATGTTTAGAGGTGCCCCCAGCCCCACAAAGTTTAAAAATAGCACGATCTGATACAAATGTGAAATTTCTAAAAATATAAAATCAAAAAACGATGTATGAGGGTTGATAAAGATGGCTAAGCTGAGTACTAAAGTGAATTTTTTTTTTGGAAACAACAACAACAAAAGTTATTAAAGGTCAAAGTTTATATTGTGCATTTTTTAAATTGCAATTACTTAAAAACTGCCAAACCGATTTCGAATATTTTTATACCATTCGTTAGGTATTTTGATTCCCTTTAATTTGATATACATTTTATGTGGGTTCAATAACATCCCCCTGCGGGGGTCAACCCCCCTTTTACCCCTTTACTTTCCATATATAAAATGTATTTCAAATTAAAGGGAATCAAAATACCTATCGAATTTTATAAAAATATTCGAAATCGGTTCAGTAGTTTTCAAGTAATTGCAATTTAAAAAATGCACAATATAAACTTTGACCTTTAATAACTTTTGTTGTTGTTGTTTCCAAAAAAAAAAAAATTCACTTTAATACTCAGCTTAGCTATCTTTATAAATCCTCGTACTTCGTTTTTTGATTTTATAATTTTCAAAATTTCATATTTGTACCAGATGTTGTTGTTGTTGTATTAGCAGTACTAAGCCCTGCCTAGGCAACACACCTTTGTCATAAACTATCATCAATTTCATCTAACGGTAGACCGAATTCCCACGACAGCCGGTTCTACGTACCGGAATGACTCGGGGTTTCCCCGACCAAGGGCTGTCATTTCAGTCTAACCCTGCTTAGACCAGCACATTTGTACCAGATCGTGCTTATTGCTTTCAACTTTGCGGGGCTGGGGGCAGTTCAAAACGTCATCCCATCGCCATAAAATTTTGTGGGGTTCATTAACTCGTATAAAGGCAACTTTTCATTGCTGGTACGTTCAAAAAAAGAACAAAAAAAAATCTCCATATGTTTCCATTCCACCTTAATATACATACACATGTACATATGGAAACCATTCCCTTATACCCTGCAAAAAAGCCGAGTACTCCATGCACGCGTGTATAGAGTACTCGCTGTGGACCAACCGAGTACTCCTCAACCTGTCACATTTCATATAAAGAATATGGTCCATTTAACATGGCGATGTCCTAGGCAGGGATCACATACTCCGATTTCCGCATGACACCCGAGTAATCCAAGGAGTAACTACATGGGATTAATCCATGGAGTACCTACATGGGATTAATCCATGGAGTAGGTACTAAAATTAATGAAATTTAATAATCGCTGAACAGATTTGAACGACTGCCAATTCAATTTGATTATTAGGATTACATACATATATAAGTAAGCTTTTCTTTAATAAAAATAAAATAATAAAATTTTTCTAGCGCAATCGCCAACATGTTGTGTTGCGTTCAATGTCTATTTATTACTAGATCGTGCACGTTCAAACGAGCATGCATACATATGTACATACATACATACAAATGTACGCACTTGCTTACCATTAGAAAGGTATTAAAATCACCTTTTGAAAACACACACTGTAAAAATTCTATATTACATATTACATTGAAAAAAAATTTTCAAAATTTTTTTTTTTCAAACTGGGAGAACACTTCAAAGACCAAGCGATTTTGAAAAATAAGAATTTTTTTTAGAAAGGTCTATTTAATATATATAACATATGGGTGTTTCCAGCGTTACGGACGTTCCATGCTGCCACATTATTTTCAGTATAAACCCTATAGTAGGCTTTGGATCAGAATATTTTTTTTTGCCATATGTAGCCTTTGTACTCCTCTATCCAACGCTATCAAACTTTTTTTCTAGAGATGACACATTACCACTGTAGAAGGATTTAAAGTTGCCGTTCGGACGTTCCTCAAAAGTACCTCGTATTTGAGGTTACATCTGATTTCGTTAAAATTCTGCGAATTGGTTGATGCTACAAAAAAATGATGTATATACGACTAACAGGAATATACAAGGACTGTCACTACATTAAAGTTATATTTCTGTAGACGTTTTTTATTGGAGAAATTTCGGTTTTAAAATTGTTCGGACGTTCCCGTTCGGACGTTCCAAATTTTTCTATGAAGGAAAACAAAACTTTTTCATAACAAAACAAGTGTTGAGCACATATTTTATTGCAATTAAATCATGAATTCAAAATTTACATTACTTGCACATTCTGAGCACTAAAACGATATTTAATAATGTATAGTGGCAATGAATATAAAAAAACTGATGTAAGTACTAGTAAAATTTAATAAGAATAAACAAAGGTATTTTAAATATCGCGTTGCTTAGATGTGGCTGTACGTCCGGCAGTAATATGATGTCCATTTTCGCATGAGAAACTGTGTAATGATTGAAGGGCTGGTATTTGTTTTACTTTAAGCCATGGGTCTTCACTGCTAGCGCGCTTCCGCGCTTTTTGTTTTTGTGCCGCGCTTAAGCATAGGCAAGCGCGCCGAAAATCACCGCGACCGCGCATTCTATCCTCTCGCCTACAAACGAAGTTTAATGCTATACCCATTAGGAACAGCAGCGCAAAATTACTATTAATTCATGTAAAATTAGATATAAAGGAATAATTTTGGAATTTTTTTTGTATCAAACAATTTTTTCACTATCAGACATGGAAGACAAATTATGGTGTTAGTTTATTTTATTATATTGAACACTTTTAAAAGTATTTAATGAAACCTGAATTTTCAAAGCAATCAATTCCGACGGGGTTTGTGTACACGCCATTTTTGGCTTCCATTTTTCTTTTTTATTTTCTGCAGAAGCGGGCTACAGCGAGTCGCCGCCTACACACTGAGACAAATTGTTGTAAATTAAGATTTGATATGGAATTCAATAGTGTGATATGTATGTACTTATGTAGATTTTTTTAACACATTTTTATTAGCTTCACCTGTATGCATATGAGTTATTTCTTTGTGCCTAAAAATACGCAATATATTTGCTAATGAGATTAATTCAATCAGATGGCGCTGTTTTAGCTATAAAACTTATAGTATAAAATTTATAGTACCTATGTATAAATTAAACTTTAACTATTAAAGCGTGCGCTAATAATGAAAAATATAAAAACGCACAACCCCAGCACCATAAAAAAATATCAATTTATAAATTTTCGAAATTTTTCGGGTGTACTTTTAATAATGGAGGAAGTGGGCGGCCGCAATTTTTTTGCTCTTATTGTCGGCCATGATTTTTATTTTAAAGTAACGGTACCCGCGCTTCCATAAGGGCTTTGTGGAGATCACTGCTTTAAGCCATCGCATATATGTAGGTAGATTTTCAAGTTTTATGCGGCCAAAAATATTTTATTGTCTACATCTATTCCAATTGGAGCATTTTTACCTTCAACGGGTTTTTTTTTTTGTTTTTCCTAAAAATGTATTTTCTCTCTCTTTCTTTGTTTTTGAAATTCTTCCATTTCTGACCATCTTTCAAGAGGTTTAACCTCCACCTCATAGCCCTTTGAGCGGAATTCATTGCTAGATAGCTTTATAAGAAACAAAAAAAAATATCTGAAGAAAAAAAGTGTATACGTTCGGACGTTCCAATGTTTAATGTACTTACACTAAGGAATCCTTTTGATTTTGGGAAAAAAGTTAACGCTGCCCAAAGGAGCACCCAAAACTGTGTTTTGTCAAAAAAAATTTGAAAAATATAACAAAAGGTAAGTATGTTTTTTTTTACTGCAAAATATATTTTGCGTCCGAACGCTTGAAAAAAGCACTACTTTAGAATACACTTTATACAAGATTTGAAGTATTTTGTAAATGTATTTACACCCAGAAAAAATAGTGTGAAATCAACCAAAAATCAACAAATTTTGTGGTTAATTTTTTTCAACACGATGCTTAATGTATGCCATCATGTAATCGTGCAAATTTAACACTACTGTCAAGTGTTAGTTTAACAGGATGACAACTGTAGAACTAACACTAAAAAGTATTGAGTCATCCTGTTGATTTTAAAATTTTTACTAGTTAATGTTACAATTTAAGCTGGTTAAATTAACACGAAATGATCCTGTTGAATTAGCAATAACATCTTTTTGATTTTACCTTAAATTTATTGTTAAATTAACTAGAAAGTCTTGTTGATTTTACAATTTATTTTTATTTAATAAAAAACATATAAAACATAAATATAGAATCATCAGATCAATAAAGCATATTCGAGTTCATCACCCGCACAACCGACCAAATTGAAAGCGTCCTTCTCATACGAATAGTTTATACATGGGCGATAGTACTTACTATCACTGGCACCGAGTAATGTTTGGCCGCTAATGCAACGGTATATGCACCGCATGCAGGGTGAAAGACTCCATTCGCTAAACATCTCTTCGTGTAAAAATTGCAAACTATGAAGACGAAAAAGAAAATATTGAACATTAGAAACTTTTAGAAACAAAAATGCAATCCACTTTTAACTTACCTGCGAAATAAAAATATAAATGGAAAAACCACGCACTGCCAATGATGCTAAACTCCCATCATTGCCACGGCACAAAATTTTCTTTTTGTTAAAAAAAAAATAATATTAGCTTGTGTTTTGCACGAACAGCAGAACTTCAAACGTTGAAAAAATTGTGTATGTTTCAAAATAGTTTTGACGTTCTTTTTAACACTTTTTTGGATTATATTGACACTATCATCGTGTTGAATAAACCAAAATTCCAAATGACGTTTAAGTTTGAACATTGTTTCGTGTTATATCAACCAACTTTTATTGTTAATTGTGGTTCTTGTTGTTTTAACATTTGTTTTCATGTTGTATTAACACTAAAATTGGGACGTCATTTTTCTAACATTTTTTTAAGTTTATATTGACACTATCATCATGTTAAATAAACCAAATTCCAAATGACATTTAGGAATAAAATTTTATATTTGAATCATCTTGTATATTTTAAAATTCCTTCATGTTGTATCAACAATAAAATTTGGTTGAATTTACCAAATTTTCAAGTGACAGTTACAAAGCCAAAATCATGTATAAAACATCGTGTAATTTGAAAAAATTGTTGCTGTTCTATGTGTAAAGATCGATCGTGTTAATTTTACATGAATCGTGTTGATGATTTTTTTTCTGAGTGTATAGTGATATTCCCAGGTCTGACCCTTGGCTAAGTACTCGTAAACGCAATTTTTCTACCGGCGCTTTTGTTGCGAATTCGCGGATGTATTTCGGAAGTCATATACACTTAGCCAAACAAAAAAAATTTTATATGGTAGTGTGAAAGACGTAATTTTTGTAAGTAGCAGTGCTCGAATGTCCATAAAATTTTGTGGCGTGATAAAGGAAATACGTACCTATATAATGGTATCAAAAAGTTTGGAATAGGTGCATTTTTAAATTTTTCTCTTTGGTTGACCCATTTTCGGAAACACCCATATCTGAAAACTAAAAGGCCTTTTTTTAATTTTTTTTTTTTAAATTTATTTAAGTAAATGCATCTCTTGGCTTTCTTGTATTTTGATATCACGCGTAAACTAATCACCCGATTTCAAAAATTTTTATACTGTTAGAAAGGTATTAAAATCACCTTTTGAAAACACACACTGTAAAAATTCTGTATTACATATTATACTGAAAAAAATGTAATATAATAATAAAAATGTAATATAATAAATAATTCCCAACTTCGGGGAAGATGGAGCCCGAGAAAAACCCACCGATGATACAACAGCCACCGTTGCTACCAATCTCACTAAAAATACCCCGGGGAACACCACTGCTGCTGCCACTACCACCGCCACCGCTGCCAAAAAAAATTTGTATTTTTCAAAATCGCTTGATCTTTGAAGTGTTTTTTCAGTTTCAAATTTTATTTTGGAAAATCATTTTTTTTCAGTGTACTAAAACAAAAAAAAATTTTACAGTATATTTTTTTGAAAGCTAATTTCAATACCTTTCTAATGGTATGAAGATCTTTGAAATCGGTAAAGCCGTTCCCTAGTAATCACACCTATTACACAGGCCGACAAGAAATTTGACCATAAACCAGACCATACTTTCCTAAAGGTTTTCGATGCGCTGAATTCAAATCTGGACGCAGAATTGCTCTATCACGTCAGGATTTTGAGATATCCTAACCTAAATGTGCAAAAAACACCGTTTTTGCCTATTTTTGAGGTTATATATAAACGACAGCTTTTTTTTTGTTAAAAAAGCACATATAGCATTTTAAATAAGAAGTCTTTCTTTTACGAATGGCGTTGAGTTTGCTCAAATATATTTTTTTTTCGCTAAGATAGAGCAATTTAAAGTTTATGTGTTCATAGTTTGTGGGATTGTGTATTGTGGGGTTGTGGTGTTTAAGCATTTATAAATTTTAAATTGCTCTATCTTAGCGAAAAAAAAAGATATTTGAGCAAACTCAACGCCATTGGAGAAAGACTTCTTCTTTAAGATGATATGTGTGCTTTTTTAACAAAAAAAAATCTGTCGTTTATATATATCGTCAAAAATAGGCAAAAACGGTGTTTCTTGCACATTTAGGTTAGGATATCTCAAAATCCTGACGTGATAGAGCAATTCTGCGTCCAGATTTGAATTCAGCGCATCGAAAACCTTTAGGAAAGTATGGTCTAGTTTATGGTCAAAAAAATCGGTCTCATTTTGTTGGCCTGTGTTATCGTCATTTTTCGAATATTTTTGAATAATTCGATACCTTGCCACGCCCACAATTTTTCGAAAATGCAATTTCTGAAAATGAGGTTGTGTTTGGGTAGGTAAGATGTACCTCTGTGCAAAATTTCATCAAATTCTGAGGGGGTCGGGTTCAACGCATATTGGGTTTGATATGAAATTCATCATATATGTATATATATTAGGGCGGGTCGATTTAAAAATCGCTCCTTGCTCTGTGAAAATCGTATTCTAGGGATCAAAATAAGAAACTTTGCAGAAGGAACCATACCTCTAAAACGAATTCTGATGTCCCCCAATTTGGGTCGAACTTTTGGGTAGGAAATTTGGTATCTCAGTCACTAATATAGCTGGAGCGATGAAACTTTACCCACGTGTTGAGATCAGGCCCCTAAGAATAAATTTGACGAAATTTTGGAAAATGGGCGGTGCCACTCCCACTTATTAAGGGTCAAACATTGAAAGTTTTATATGTCATAACTCAGAAACCATTAAAGATATATCGATGAAATTTGGTACGCGTGATTTACTTACTTAGGCAAACGTTTGGACGGAAAATAGTTAAAATCGGTTCACGAGATATGGCTTAAAATGTTTTTATTAGGTCACTTTATAATACACATATATAAAGGTGGGCGTGGCCGTGAACCGATTTTAACTACATATTTTCCGTCCAAACGTTTGCCTAAGTAAGTAAATCACGCGTACCAAATTTCATCGATATATCTTTAATGGTTTCTGAGTTAATAATAATAATACAATGGCGCTATTATAACTCTGACGAGTTTTATGGCCGAGCTTCCCTCCCAATTCGAGGTGTGCTCCTTTTTGTTTTTCCTACTAATTGGGTGGACCTACAGTTTTATGCCGACTCCGAACGGCGAATGCATTTTTTGTTTGCCTAAGTAAGTAAATCACGCGTACCAAATTTCATCGATATATCTTTAATGGTTTCTGAGTTAATAATAATAATGCAATGGCGCTATTATAACTCTGACGAGTTTTATGGCCGAGCTTCCCTCCCAATTCGAGGTGTGCTCCTTTTTGTTTTCCTACTAATTGGGTGGACCTACAGTTTTATGCCGACTCCGAACGGCGAATGCATTTTTTGTGAGAAGCTTTTTCATGGCAGAAATACACTCGGAGGGTATGCCGCCCACAGCCGAGAGGTGACCGCTGCTCTTAAAAAACCCAATAATTGGATTTTTACTAATTAGAAAAATTTTTTTTTTTTGATTTTTTGCTCGGACTGAGATTTGAACCCGAGACCTCTGGCATAGCAGGCGAGCACTCTACCCACTGCACCACAGCGGTTTCTGAGTTATGACATATAAAACGTTCAATGTTTGACCCTTAATAAGTGGGCGTGACACCGCCCATTTTCCAAAATTTCATCAAATTTCTTCTTAGGGGCCTGAGGTCAACACGTGGGTTTCATCGCTCCAGCTATATTAGTGACTGAGATACCAAATTTCCTACCCAAAAGTTTGAACCAAATTGGGGGACATCAGAATTCGTTTTAGAGGTATGGTTCCTTCGGTAAAGTTTCTTATTTTAATCCCTAGAATATGATTTTCACAGAGCAATGGGCGATTTGTTTGCCTCCCCACAAATCATATTTTGGGTGGATAAAATTTTTATAAAATTTATTTATTTTCATAAATCATGCTCTCTACGCCCTTTTCCATGCACACAACATGCATACTTCGTGTATCAATACGTTTAATTTCAACTGGGGGCTAAAACTAGCACATTTAAAATTTCTGACGAAAGCTGGCAATTAAAAATGTCTGTACGAAAAGTAGCACATTTGACTTTTGGCCGACGAAAAGTAGCAGTAATTATATACTGTTTTTACATTCAAATTGTTGTTGTTTAAATGAAATTGATAGTTTTCGTCAGCCAAAAGTCGAACTTCTTACTTTTCGTCAGCCACAAAAAATCGTATGCTAGTTTTCGTATGGTACGACGATATATCGTAATACATTTAAAGTTTCTGGCAAAAGCTATCAATAAAAAAATTCTGTACGAAAAGTAACAAGTTCGGCTTTTGGCTGACGAAAAATAACAAGTTCGACTTTTGGCTGACGAAAAATAACAAGTTCGACTTTTGGCCGACGAAAAATAACAAAATCGACTTTTGGCTGACGAAAAGTATCAGTAAATATATACTGTTTTTACATTAAAATTGTTGTTGATTAAACGAAATTGATAGTTTTCGTCAGCCAAAAGTCTAACTTGTTACTTTTCGTCAGCCAAAAGTCGATTTTGTTATTTTTCGTCGGCCAAAAGTCGAACTTATTATTTTTCGTCAGCCAAAAGTCGAACTTGTTACTTTTCGTCAGCCACAAAAAATATGATGTTAGTTTTCGTATGGCACGACGATATGGAGTTTATTTTTACTAAGTTTGTGTTTCACTGCTTAAAACAATTATTATTTTTTTATTTCAGCCAATAACCTTGTCATTATGTAACTGAAATGCGGCATACATAAGTACATTGGAAAGAAAAATATGTAACTCCATTTCTTTGGTAAATATACTATATACATATGTATGTACATATCTAAAATAGCAGCAAAGTCTCATAAAAAGGCAAATCCACAAACGACAAAAGGGTGTTGAAAAATTTAAAGCAAACATATGTAACTTGAAACTATACAAAAGAAAAGATGTTTTCATTCCATAAACCAAGAGTTTACCGTTCGGCGGAGGGCTGTTGTATATGTCGTGCCAAATCAAGCAGCTCCAGATTTACCGATTCACGAAAATATGAGCAAGATTCAATTAAATGCTTCGATTTGAAATACCCACGCCATGGAGAAATTTGCAATGCTTGTGTATTATTGGTGAAGCGTTTCAAGCGTCTGCCAGTAGGATGTAATCGACATTGGGGACATGTAAGTTCAATATCTTTTTTTTGCAATACATCCATATGAATGTATAGTGGTAGGAACCGCTGTGGTATAGTGCTCGCCTATGCCAAAGGTCGCCTGTACGTATCGGGGCCGGGCAGCCGCTAAATTAAAATAGTTGATTTTTCTAATTAAATGAAATAAAAAGCGGTTTCTCACAAAAATGTTCATATTTGCTATTCGGACTTTGCACTGAATCAGTAGGAAAAGGGTCTTGAATTGGGATACCTTATTTTAGGAGACTTGTTTTTAGTTATATTCCCACCAGTATATGTATCATTTTATTTTTTGTTTTAGGTCGTTGACGCACGTGCTGGCCCTGGTACTAAATCCCTGGCGAAACAGAAAAAAAGTCGGGACGATAATGAAAATAAATCCCACATTACAACGATCACAAATACCGTAAATTCTCGTCGCACACAAAACAAATCGCTTTTGCCCGAAAAATTTACAAAAATATTCAAGAAAAATAAGAATCCCAAACCGGCAACAGAAGTTTTTGCTGAGCATAATAACGAACATAAAATAGTTATGGATGCTAGATCACAACAGAAATGGCACGACGGCCAGCACTTTACAACGCACGATTCCATGGATAGCGATTATGAAGATATACCTGATGGGAGAGGTGGTACAATTAGCAATGATGTGAGAAATATAAGCCCTTCTGTCCAATTTCAAACTCAAACACGGTCTTCTTCATATCACACGTTATCATACAAAAACGCTTTGTGTTTTAGTGGTAGTGGTGGTAGGAAGTATTCAATAAAAACAGGCAGTAAACGACGTAAATCTAAGCTACCTGTGAGGCATAGAGCCACATTGAAGTCTTTAGAAAATGATAATGTGCAATTCTTCGATGAATTGGAATGGCAAGAACGTATATCTTGCTGTGGTCGCATATATATATGCTCGTCATTAGCGAATACAATATTAGTTAATGCTAATGATTTTAAAATCTGCCCAGAGCATCGAAATAATAAAGCGATGGTGGGAAGTGTTGAAGAGAGCATTAAAACAAGAGAAGAACAGCAAGAGGAGAAACCGCTACAGCCAACAGCAACTCAACAAAGGGCAATCATCGCTACTTTACCAGCTGTGGTACAACAGTAGCCCAACAAAAACAGTTCGAAACTTCTTCGGTAGTTGCTATGAATTCGAGTCCAACTCCTGTGTTGAAGAAACATCATTTATTCTTCAAAAGACAATCAGAATGTTTTCCCCAATTGGACTTTTCAATAAATAAGTCTGACTTTGAGACATCAGCCGCTTTAGCAACCACAGCAATAATAAATCCACCAGTGATAATTAAGTCCAACAACGCGCATATCACAAAAAACAACAACAATGACGGCAATAAAAATAAAATAAAAAGTATGCAACAATCAACATCGACAACAGATTCAAAAAAAGTCTCTGGAACAGTGCCATTAGTGGTAAATGCTAACACCACTACTGCAACTGCTGTTGGTGCCATATCGACGACTATTTCCACTTCATCTAGTTCCACTGATGTAATGAGCTCATTACAAATGCCACGGCATTCCACAACCATTTCCCTGCCTTTACCAACCATGTCGGCCACAACAGCAATAACGACTAGTTTGACAAGCAGTAACAGGATATTACATAAAACTAAAACAGGAAAAGTACTTAAGAACTCACATGAGAAAAACGGCGTTATGTCTACGGCAGTAACAGTAGCATCGCCTGCAGCTACAAAAACTGGTGCTTTGCCAGATGTTGTAAAATCAATGATCCGCAGGGAAAGCGACAATAGAAGCGGGGGCTGCGCGTCAAAAACCTATGTCCTTGAGAAGCCAACAAGCGTACCCAGCAATAATATCGGTAAAAATAATCAACAGATTTCACCACATTATACACCCGGCTCGTCGCCAACGTCGACGTGCTCGAATGCCTCTGTCATTTCAATTGCATCTTCTGCCACATCGGCGGCACCAAAGTTTAGTGACAACTCTTCAGATTCGGGCTTTGATGAAAATCTGCAAGATCGCAAATCGGCAAGCCCCTTAGTAAGTTGAGAAATTAATTAATTTTGTTAAAAACTCGGTATATAGCATTTTATTTTAGCAGGATACTGAGATAAATATGGCGACACATATACCTGTAAGCAACGTGCATACGATGTTCGTGGCAAGTGGCGTTCAGATACAAGGTCAAAATCAGAATGTAATGGTAACAGGCAACGAAATTGCTGCCATAGTTCGACAAAATCGAAACCAGTTGGCGGCAAACGCCAGCAACAATATGGCATCGAGTCAAGACCATCAACAGCCGATAAATAATGTAAGTATAGGGTTTTTTACACGGCTATATAATAATAATAATAATAATAATAATAATAATAATAATAATAATAATAATAATAATAATAATAATAATAATAATAATAATAATAATAATAATAATAATAATAATAATAATAATAATAATAATAATAATAATAATAATAATAATAATAATAATAATAATAATAATAATAATAATAATAATAATAATAATAATAATAATAATAATAATAATAATAATAATAATAATAATAATAATAATAATAATAATAATAATAATAATAATAATAATAATAATAATAATAATAATAATAATAATAATAATAATAATAATAATAATAATAATAATAATAATAATAATAATAATAATAATAATAATAATAATAATAATAATAATAATAATAATAATAATAATAATAATAATAATAATAATAATAATAATAATAATAATAATAATAATAATAATAATAATAATAATAATAATAATAATAATAATAATAATAATAATAATAATAATAATAATAATAATAATAATAATAATAATAATAATAATAATAATAATAATAATAATAATAATAATAATAATAATAATAATAATAATAATAATAATAATAATAATAATAATAATAATAATAATAATAATAATAATAATAATAATAATAATAATAATAATAATAATAATAATAATAATAATAATAATAATAATAATAATAATAATAATAATAATAATAATAATAATAATAATAATAATAATAATAATAATAATAATAATAATAATAATAATAATAATAATAATAATAATAATAATAATAATAATAATAATAATAATAATAATAATAATAATAATAATAATAATAATAATAATAATAATAATAATAATAATAATAATAATAATAATAATAATAATAATAATAATAATAATAATAATAATAATAATAATAATAATAATAATAATAATAATAATAATAATAATAATAATAATAATAATAATAATAATAATAATAATAATAATAATAATAATAATAATAATAATAATAATAATAATAATAATAATAATAATAATAATAATAATAATAATAATAATAATAATAATAATAATAATAATAATAATAATAATAATAATAATAATAATAATAATAATAATAATAATAATAATAATAATAATAATAATAATAATAATAATAATAATAATAATAATAATAATAATAATAATAATAATAATAATAATAATAATAATAATAATAATAATAATAATAATAATAATAATAATAATAATAATAATAATAATAATAATAATAATAATAATAATAATAATAATAATAATAATAATAATAATAATAATAATAATAATAATAATAATAATAATAATAATAATAATAATAATAATAATAATAATAATAATAATAATAATAATAATAATAATAATAATAATAATAATAATAATAATAATAATAATAATAATAATAATAATAATAATAATAATAATAATAATAATAATAATAATAATAATAATAATAATAATAATAATAATAATAATAATAATAATAATAATAATAATAATAATAATAATAATAATAATAATAATAATAATAATAATAATAATAATAATAATAATAATAATAATAATAATAATAATAATAATAATAATAATAATAATAATAATAATAATAATAATAATAATAATAATAATAATAATAATAATAATAATAATAATAATAATAATAATAATAATAATAATAATAATAATAATAATAATAATAATAATAATAATAATAATAATAATAATAATAATAATAATAATAATAATAATAATAATAATAATAATAATAATAATAATAATAATAATAATAATAATAATAATAATAATAATAATAATAATAATAATAATAATAATAATAATAATAATAATAATAATAATAATAATAATAATAATAATAATAATAATAATAATAATAATAATAATAATAATAATAATAATAATAATAATAATAATAATAATAATAATAATAATAATAATAATAATAATAATAATAATAATAATAATAATAATAATAATAATAATAATAATAATAATAATAATAATAATAATAATAATAATAATAATAATAATAATAATAATAATAATAATAATAATAATAATAATAATAATAATAATAATAATAATAATAATAATAATAATAATAATAATAATAATAATAATAATAATAATAATAATAATAATAATAATAATAATAATAATAATAATAATAATAATAATAATAATAATAATAATAATAATAATAATAATAATAATAATAATAATAATAATAATAATAATAATAATAATAATAATAATAATAATAATAATAATAATAATAATAATAATAATAATAATAATAATAATAATAATAATAATAATAATAATAATAATAATAATAATAATAATAATAATAATAATAATAATAATAATAATAATAATAATAATAATAATAATAATAATAATAATAATAATAATAATAATAATAATAATAATAATAATAATAATAATAATAATAATAATAATAATAATAATAATAATAATAATAATAATAATAATAATAATAATAATAATAATAATAATAATAATAATAATAATAATAATAATAATAATAATAATAATAATAATAATAATAATAATAATAATAATAATAATAATAATAATAATAATAATAATAATAATAATAATAATAATAATAATAATAATAATAATAATAATAATAATAATAATAATAATAATAATAATAATAATAATAATAATAATAATAATAATAATAATAATAATAATAATAATAATAATAATAATAATAATAATAATAATAATAATAATAATAATAATAATAATAATAATAATAATAATAATAATAATAATAATAATAATAATAATAATAATAATAATAATAATAATAATAATAATAATAATAATAATAATAATAATAATAATAATAATAATAATAATAATAATAATAATAATAATAATAATAATAATAATAATAATAATAATAATAATAATAATAATAATAATAATAATAATAATAATAATAATAATAATAATAATAATAATAATAATAATAATAATAATAATAATAATAATAATAATAATAATAATAATAATAATAATAATAATAATAATAATAATAATAATAATAATAATAATAATAATAATAATAATAATAATAATAATAATAATAATAATAATAATAATAATAATAATAATAATAATAATAATAATAATAATAATAATAATAATAATAATAATAATAATAATAATAATAATAATAATAATAATAATAATAATAATAATAATAATAATAATAATAATAATAATAATAATAATAATAATAATAATAATAATAATAATAATAATAATAATAATAATAATAATAATAATAATAATAATAATAATAATAATAATAATAATAATAATAATAATAATAATAATAATAATAATAATAATAATAATAATAATAATAATAATAATAATAATAATAATAATAATAATAATAATAATAATAATAATAATAATAATAATAATAATAATAATAATAATAATAATAATAATAATAATAATAATAATAATAATAATAATAATAATAATAATAATAATAATAATAATAATAATAATAATAATAATAATAATAATAATAATAATAATAATAATAATAATAATAATAATAATAATAATAATAATAATAATAATAATAATAATAATAATAATAATAATAATAATAATAATAATAATAATAATAATAATAATAATAATAATAATAATAATAATAATAATAATAATAATAATAATAATAATAATAATAATAATAATAATAATAATAATAATAATAATAATAATAATAATAATAATAATAATAATAATAATAATAATAATAATAATAATAATAATAATAATAATAATAATAATAATAATAATAATAATAATAATAATAATAATAATAATAATAATAATAATAATAATAATAATAATAATAATAATAATAATAATAATAATAATAATAATAATAATAATAATAATAATAATAATAATAATAATAATAATAATAATAATAATAATAATAATAATAATAATAATAATAATAATAATAATAATAATAATAATAATAATAATAATAATAATAATAATAATAATAATAATAATAATAATAATAATAATAATAATAATAATAATAATAATAATAATAATAATAATAATAATAATAATAATAATAATAATAATAATAATAATAATAATAATAATAATAATAATAATAATAATAATAATAATAATAATAATAATAATAATAATAATAATAATAATAATAATAATAATAATAATAATAATAATAATAATAATAATAATAATAATAATAATAATAATAATAATAATAATAATAATAATAATAATAATAATAATAATAATAATAATAATAATAATAATAATAATAATAATAATAATAATAATAATAATAATAATAATAATAATAATAATAATAATAATAATAATAATAATAATAATAATAATAATAATAATAATAATAATAATAATAATAATAATAATAATAATAATAATAATAATAATAATAATAATAATAATAATAATAATAATAATAATAATAATAATAATAATAATAATAATAATAATAATAATAATAATAATAATAATAATAATAATAATAATAATAATAATAATAATAATAATAATAATAATAATAATAATAATAATAATAATAATAATAATAATAATAATAATAATAATAATAATAATAATAATAATAATAATAATAATAATAATAATAATAATAATAATAATAATAATAATAATAATAATAATAATAATAATAATAATAATAATAATAATAATAATAATAATAATAATAATAATAATAATAATAATAATAATAATAATAATAATAATAATAATAATAATAATAATAATAATAATAATAATAATAATAATAATAATAATAATAATAATAATAATAATAATAATAATAATAATAATAATAATAATAATAATAATAATAATAATAATAATAATAATAATAATAATAATAATAATAATAATAATAATAATAATAATAATAATAATAATAATAATAATAATAATAATAATAATAATAATAATAATAATAATAATAATAATAATAATAATAATAATAATAATAATAATAATAATAATAATAATAATAATAATAATAATAATAATAATAATAATAATAATAATAATAATAATAATAATAATAATAATAATAATAATAATAATAATAATAATAATAATAATAATAATAATAATAATAATAATAATAATAATAATAATAATAATAATAATAATAATAATAATAATAATAATAATAATAATAATAATAATAATAATAATAATAATAATAATAATAATAATAATAATAATAATAATAATAATAATAATAATAATAATAATAATAATAATAATAATAATAATAATAATAATAATAATAATAATAATAATAATAATAATAATAATAATAATAATAATAATAATAATAATAATAATAATAATAATAATAATAATAATAATAATAATAATAATAATAATAATAATAATAATAATAATAATAATAATAATAATAATAATAATAATAATAATAATAATAATAATAATAATAATAATAATAATAATAATAATAATAATAATAATAATAATAATAATAATAATAATAATAATAATAATAATAATAATAATAATAATAATAATAATAATAATAATAATAATAATAATAATAATAATAATAATAATAATAATAATAATAATAATAATAATAATAATAATAATAATAATAATAATAATAATAATAATAATAATAATAATAATAATAATAATAATAATAATAATAATAATAATAATAATAATAATAATAATAATAATAATAATAATAATAATAATAATAATAATAATAATAATAATAATAATAATAATAATAATAATAATAATAATAATAATAATAATAATAATAATAATAATAATAATAATAATAATAATAATAATAATAATAATAATAATAATAATAATAATAATAATAATAATAATAATAATAATAATAATAATAATAATAATAATAATAATAATAATAATAATAATAATAATAATAATAATAATAATAATAATAATAATAATAATAATAATAATAATAATAATAATAATAATAATAATAATAATAATAATAATAATAATAATAATAATAATAATAATAATAATAATAATAATAATAATAATAATAATAATAATAATAATAATAATAATAATAATAATAATAATAATAATAATAATAATAATAATAATAATAATAATAATAATAATAATAATAATAATAATAATAATAATAATAATAATAATAATAATAATAATAATAATAATAATAATAATAATAATAATAATAATAATAATAATAATAATAATAATAATAATAATAATAATAATAATAATAATAATAATAATAATAATAATAATAATAATAATAATAATAATAATAATAATAATAATAATAATAATAATAATAATAATAATAATAATAATAATAATAATAATAATAATAATAATAATAATAATAATAATAATAATAATAATAATAATAATAATAATAATAATAATAATAATAATAATAATAATAATAATAATAATAATAATAATAATAATAATAATAATAATAATAATAATAATAATAATAATAATAATAATAATAATAATAATAATAATAATAATAATAATAATAATAATAATAATAATAATAATAATAATAATAATAATAATAATAATAATAATAATAATAATAATAATAATAATAATAATAATAATAATAATAATAATAATAATAATAATAATAATAATAATAATAATAATAATAATAATAATAATAATAATAATAATAATAATAATAATAATAATAATAATAATAATAATAATAATAATAATAATAATAATAATAATAATAATAATAATAATAATAATAATAATAATAATAATAATAATAATAATAATAATAATAATAATAATAATAATAATAATAATAATAATAATAATAATAATAATAATAATAATAATAATAATAATAATAATAATAATAATAATAATAATAATAATAATAATAATAATAATAATAATAATAATAATAATAATAATAATAATAATAATAATAATAATAATAATAATAATAATAATAATAATAATAATAATAATAATAATAATAATAATAATAATAATAATAATAATAATAATAATAATAATAATAATAATAATAATAATAATAATAATAATAATAATAATAATAATAATAATAATAATAATAATAATAATAATAATAATAATAATAATAATAATAATAATAATAATAATAATAATAATAATAATAATAATAATAATAATAATAATAATAATAATAATAATAATAATAATAATAATAATAATAATAATAATAATAATAATAATAATAATAATAATAATAATAATAATAATAATAATAATAATAATAATAATAATAATAATAATAATAATAATAATAATAATAATAATAATAATAATAATAATAATAATAATAATAATAATAATAATAATAATAATAATAATAATAATAATAATAATAATAATAATAATAATAATAATAATAATAATAATAATAATAATAATAATAATAATAATAATAATAATAATAATAATAATAATAATAATAATAATAATAATAATAATAATAATAATAATAATAATAATAATAATAATAATAATAATAATAATAATAATAATAATAATAATAATAATAATAATAATAATAATAATAATAATAATAATAATAATAATAATAATAATAATAATAATAATAATAATAATAATAATAATAATAATAATAATAATAATAATAATAATAATAATAATAATAATAATAATAATAATAATAATAATAATAATAATAATAATAATAATAATAATAATAATAATAATAATAATAATAATAATAATAATAATAATAATAATAATAATAATAATAATAATAATAATAATAATAATAATAATAATAATAATAATAATAATAATAATAATAATAATA
Organism: Urophora cardui; assembly: GCA_960531455.1. NCBI lineage: Eukaryota > Metazoa > Arthropoda > Insecta > Diptera > Tephritidae > Urophora > Urophora cardui. Next base: position 169,595,454 of record OY482671.1, read on the forward strand.
ATAATAATAATAATAATAATAATAATAATAATAATAATAATAATAATAATAATAATAATAATAATAATAATAATAATAATAATAATAATAATAATAATAATAATAATAATAATAATAATAATAATAATAATAATAATAATAATAATAATAATAATAATAATAATAATAATAATAATAATAATAATAATAATAATAATAATAATAATAATAATAATAATAATAATAATAATAATAATAATAATAATAATAATAATAATAATAATAATAATAATAATAATAATAATAATAATAATAATAATAATAATAATAATAATAATAATAATAATAATAATAATAATAATAATAATAATAATAATAATAATAATAATAATAATAATAATAATAATAATAATAATAATAATAATAATAATAATAATAATAATAATAATAATAATAATAATAATAATAATAATAATAATAATAATAATAATAATAATAATAATAATAATAATAATAATAATAATAATAATAATAATAATAATAATAATAATAATAATAATAATAATAATAATAATAATAATAATAATAATAATAATAATAATAATAATAATAATAATAATAATAATAATAATAATAATAATAATAATAATAATAATAATAATAATAATAATAATAATAATAATAATAATAATAATAATAATAATAATAATAATAATAATAATAATAATAATAATAATAATAATAATAATAATAATAATAATAATAATAATAATAATAATAATAATAATAATAATAATAATAATAATAATAATAATAATAATAATAATAATAATAATAATAATAATAATAATAATAATAATAATAATAATAATAATAATAATAATAATAATAATAATAATAATAATAATAATAATGATAATAATAATGATAATGATAATAATAATGATAATAATGATAATAATAATAATAATAATATCCTATATAGCTATTTTGGCATTCGCAAGTCAATTTGTATACGCCTTGTTTGTCAAAGGGGTCTTCCTTGTTAATGTTGTTTCGTAGAAGTTTTTCCATGCTGTTCCTCGTTTTAAATGCTGCATTAATGTTATATTTTTGGAAAACTTTAGCCAACTTGTAAGATGTTGCTCCGGTATATGATAAGACTGCCCATTTCTTCTCTACCTTTTCTTTGTTTTCTGATTTCCTTGAAGTTATGTTTTTCTGTATTTTCTTCACCAAACTTTTTTGATATCCGTTGTTCTCCGCGATTGTGTATATTGTAATGAGTTCCTTGTTGTAAGCTTCCTTTTCTAACGGGGTCCGTTCAAGTCGTGTTAATAAATGTCTGAAAGCGGCGTTCTTGTGTTGTTGAGGATGGCTAGATTTATTGTGTATTGGTTTCCAATAATTCTAAGTTTATAGTTTTAAGCTTTTGAAGTTGGGATATTTAAAATAAAATTATCACTCTTTTTCATGTTAAAAATTGGTTTTGTTATGTTGCTCTGTCAGACTCAGTCAAATTAACCCTCGGACATGATATCTAGTACAATTATTAGTTTGCCGACAAAAAATTACGTCGCACAAAGCCGCACTTCCCTACAAGATACAGGGTTTTTCATATGTACCTACAATAATTTTCTTTTTGTGCTTTATATTTAATTTTAATGTTTATATTTCTAACGCATATCTTGGTTAATGTAGGTGATGCTCGAAAGTAACCCAGATATTTAGCAGCGATTATTGTTAACTTTTTAGGCAGTGTTTTTAGTATTTCCAATTTTTCAAAGTTAAGGGGCTAAGAATTATAAAGCTACATTTTTTAGAAGATTTTTGAGTATGCAATTTTGCAGCTCATTCAATTGTAATATAATAATATGCAACATTCAACTTTTTGAAAAATTTCATTGGCTTTTCGGAAATTTTAATTGGAACGGTTTCACGTACATATAACGCAAACACCCTACAGAAAAAATTACTAAAATCGACGGAAATTTTTACAGCATTGAGAATAGCACTTTTTACACTAAAATTGGTTGGCTACATAACAGTACACTTAGAAATCTCCTCAAAATCTTCTATAAATTCTGGCCGCGCTTTGAAATTTTTAATCCACTTTTAGAAATTTCTACGATTTTTCGAATTTTTTCCATAAGCTTAGAAATCCTGCTTAAGGCGATTTTTATTGAAAAATTGTTTACATTTTTAAACGAAAATAAGAGTCAAATTTTCGACAGAATTGTTTGAAATAAATTTAAAAACTCTGGCGTATGATTTTTTTTTTTGAGTCACTGTATATATTTTTCAATAAAATCGACTTTTAACTAGAGCCCTAGATACCCGGGTATCGAGCAATTCGATCTGATCGTTTTTGTTTGAAGCTCGTTTGTTGTTCAAATGCCCGTACAAACATTCGAGCATTCGAGCTTACAAACAAAAAAATGTGTATCGGAAAAACAAAAATAAAAAAAACTACATATAAAGAAAAAAAAAAATAATAAAAGAAAAAAAACAAACTTCAAAATACCCGAATTGTTCAAATGCCCGTACAAACATACGGGTAATAAACAAACAAACAACTCTTCGAGCATTTGAACAACAACTGTTCGGGCTACTCGAAAATGTTCAAAAAAAAATCGAGAGCTCTACTTTTAACACAAATTATTAAAATTTTGCATTAAACAAGCATTGAATAGATGTACACAATAAAATATTTCTACCTATGTGCTACGGTTATAAATAATAATTTTCTTATATAATTTAGTTTTTTAATATTCCATTTTGGGATATTTAAAAAAAAATTATCACTCTTTTTCATGTTAAAAATTGGTTTTGTTATGTTGCTCTGTCAGACTCAGTCAAATTAACCCTCGGACATGATATCTAGTACAATTATTAGTTTGCCGCCAAAAATTACGTCGCACAAAGCCGCACTTCCCTACAAGATACAGGGTTTTTCATATGTACCTACAATAATTTTCTTTTTGTGCTTTATATTTAATTTTAATGTTTATATTTCTAACGCATATCTTGGTTAATGTAGGTGATGCTCGAAAGTAACCCAGATATTTAGCAGCGATTATTGTTAACATTTTAGGCAGTGTTTTTAGTATTTCCAATTTTTCAAAGTTAAGGGGCTAAGAATTATAAAGCTACATTTTTTAGAAGATTTTTGAGTATGCAATTTTGCAGCTCATTCAATTGTAATATAATAATATGCAACATTCAACTTTTTGAAAAATTTCATTGGCTTTTCGGAAATTTTAATTGGAACGGTTTCACGTACATATAACGCAAACACCCTACAGAAAAAAATTACTAAAATCGACGGAAATTTTTACAGCATTGAGAATAGCACTTTTTACACTAAAATTGGTTGGCTACATAACAGTACACTTAGAAATCTCCTCAAAATCTTCTATAAATTCTGGCCGCGCTTTGAAATTTTTAATCCACTTTTAGAAATTTCTACGATTTTTCGAATTTTTTCCATAAGCTTAGAAATCCTGCTTAAGGCGATTTTTATTGAAAAATTGTTTACATTTTTAAACGAAAATAAGAGTCAAATTTTCGACAGAATTGTTTGAAATAAATTTAAAAACTCTGGCGTATGATTTTTTTTTTTGAGTCACTGTATATATTTTTCAATAAAATCGACTTTTAACTAGAGCCCTAGATACCCGGGTATCGAGCAATTCGATCTGATCGTTTTTGTTTGAAGCCCGTTTGTTGTTCAAATGCCCGTACAAACATTCGAGCATTCGAGCTTACAAACAAAAAAATGTGTATCGGAAAAACAAAAATAAAAAAACTACATATAAAGAAAAAAAAATAATAAACAAAAGAAAAAAACAAACTTAAAAATACCCGAATTGTTCAAATGCCCGTACAAACATACGGGTAATAAACAAACAAACAACTCTTCGAGCATTTGAACAACAACTGTTCGGGCTACTCGAAAATGTTCAAAAAAAAATCGAGAGCTCTACTTTTAACACAAATTATTAAAATTTTGCATTAAACAAGCATTGAATAGATGTACACAATAAAATATTTCTACCTATGTGCTACGGTTATAAATAATAATTTTCTTATATAATTTAGTTTTTTAATATTCCATTTTGGGATATTTAAAAAAAAATTATCACTCTTTTTCATGTTAAAAATTGGTTTTGTTATGTTGCTCTGTCAGACTCAGTCAAATTAACCCTCGGACATGATATCTAGTACAATTATTAGTTTGCCGCCAAAAATTACGTCGCACAAAGCCGCACTTCCCTACAAGATACAGGGTTTTTCATATGTACCTACAATAATTTTCTTTTTGTGCTTTATATTTAATTTTAATGTTTATATTTCTAACGCATATCTTGGTTAATGTAGGTGATGCTCGAAAGTAACCCAGATATTTAGCAGCGATTATTGTTAACATTTTAGGCAGTGTTTTTAGTATTTCCAATTTTTCAAAGTTAAGGGGCTAAGAATTATAAAGCTACATTTTTTAGAAGATTTTTGAGTATGCAATTTTGCAGCTCATTCAATTGTAATATAATAATATGCAACATTCAACTTTTTGAAAAATTTCATTGGCTTTTCGGAAATTTTAATTGGAACGGTTTCACGTACATATAACGCAAACACCCTACAGAAAAAAAATTACTAAAATCGACGGAAATTTTTACAGCATTGAGAATAGCACTTTTTACACTAAAATTCGTTGGCTACATAACAGTACACTTAGAAATCTCCTCAAAATCTTCTATAAATTCTGGCCGCGCTTTGAAATTTTTAATCCACTTTTAGAAATTTCTACGATTTTTCGAATTTTTTCCATAAGCTTAGAAATCCTGCTTATGGCGATTTTTATTGAAAAATTGTTTACATTTTTAAACGAAAATAAGAGTCAAATTTTCGACAGAATTGTTTGAAATAAATTTAAAAACTCTGGCGTATGATTTTTTTTTTTGAGTCACTGTATATATTTTTCAATAAAATCGACTTTTAACTAGAGCCCTAGATACCCGGGTATCGAGCAATTCGATCTGATCGTTTTTGTTTGAAGCCCGTTTGTTGTTCAAATGCCCGTACAAACATTCGAGCATTCGAGCTTACAAACAAAAAAAATGTGTATCGGAAAAACAAAAATAAAAAAAACTACATATAAAGAAAAAAAAAAATAATAAACAAAAGAAAAAAACAAACTTCAAAATACCCGAATTGTTCAAATGCCCGTACAAACATACGGGTAATAAACAAACAAACAACTCTTCGAGCATTTGAACAACAACTGTTCGGGCTACTCGAAAATGTTCAAAAAAAAATCGAGAGCTCTACTTTTAACACAAATTATTAAAATTTTGCATTAAACAAGCATTGAATAGATGTACACAATAAAATATTTCTACCTATGTGCTACGGTTATAAATAATAATTTTCTTATATAATTTAGTTTTTTAATATTCCATTTTGACAGACATTAAGTAAAATCTCAAGTTCAGATACTCTAATACATTGCATATTTATTCCCATTGTAGTTTATACTAATATTATTTGATTAAGATGATAAGTAAGAAAACTTGAAATTTAAATAATTGGCGTTACTTTTCTGTTATTAGCATGTTAATAACAGCAATACCGTATAATAATTGTAGCGTTTGTTGAGCCGTAGGGAAGTGCAGGAACCGTAGGAATTTTACCACAAAAGAGCGAATATAAGTACAAAGAATGTAAATTGTGGTAAAATTCCTGCGGTTCTTGCACTTTCCTACGGCTCAACAAACGCTAGAATTATAAGTAATACTTCGTGAAAAAGCGCTAAATTTCGAATTACCAATTTCGAAAAATGACTATTCTCATTGATTTTTTCCTGAAAAAGAAATGTATGCTAATAAAGTCAAAGATGGTTTTATGGTCAAAACGAATCTTTCGGGGGGGGTTTTGTCCCCAAAACCCCCCCGTTACTACGCCACTGCGTATATAGTCATATATGTATGTACATATGGTACGCAGGATATACATTTGCAACAAAAAAGCCGTTGACTGAACGAAGATACTTTTCTGCCAGTCAACGCGCCAACAAAGAAAGTTCAAATTTTCACTTGTTTTTCGACAGCGAGCCACAGCGGTGTTTCAAATCTCCATACATTTAAAATAGCTACATATATATCCAAACCAGGGTTTGAAATTGCTTAGCTACTTTTGCTGCATTTGCTTTTGCTTTGCTTTTGCTAACGAAAAGTAAATAAGCAAACTCGGCCAGCCAAGTATTCAGCTGAGCCGTGTTTGCTTGTATAGTTAAGCAAAGCAACGCGATTTGGGGGATTTCATTTTACTTCCAGCAATTAGTTGTGTCTTTGCATTTTTTCTGCTTTTGCTTATTTTGCTGAAACGATTTGTTTACGCATATTTCGATTTTTTATACATATTTACTTATGTGTATGTATGTATGTACACATAATATGTATGTACATATGTCCATTTGTAAACATCTTTTCATGTTGAATTTTGCTTAAAAACTTGTTTCAGCAAAATAAGCAACTGTAAGCAAAAATTTACTACTCAACTAATTGCTGGAAGTAAAAGCAACCCTCTCAAATTGAGTTGCTTGGCTTAACTATACAAGCAAACACGACTCAGCTGAAAACTGAAGCGAATGATTCGTGTTTTCGTTTTTGGCTCGGCTGAATTCAGCAATAAGCAAAAAACATCGGCTATTGCTGTTTTGCAGCAAGCAAATTCAAACCCTGATCCAAACATATAAATTTCCACAAATTTAATGTCCAATCATTAATTTTCACTTGTAAATAAAAGCCTGTCCATATTTAATACTAAAACCAACATTCTTTCTGATTTATTTTTCTTTCCATATTATTTCTGTCGAGGAAACCATTCCCCGCCAGAAACAGATAATGATAATGATAATACCCAACGGCTTATCCTCCATATCCCGCCCGACCGTCGCGAAGGGGCGCCAATCCGCAAGACGCACGGATATGTTTTTTATTTTTTTTTTGTGCCGAGTCGTACAGGAAGGGGTTTGTTAGGGGTCGAGATCTAAAACTATTCAGCTACAGAACAAAATTCATCAACTGATTGTATATTGTATTAAGTGAGGCTAGAACTAATTTTTTATAATAAAAAGCGAGTCTGAAGTGTCAAACGTGCTGGAATGATTATTAAAGTCATTGCATAAGCGGCGGAATGGTTAATTTAATTCGAAATTTGTTTTGCAAGGTTTCACAAATAGTGGCTTGAAATGCCTCGATACTCTACATGGAACGTTAAAATATAACTCACTTAGAAGGCATGGGCTATTTATAAGTCCAGTCATTAATTTAACCATAAAAACTTTACCAAGCATCTCTCTACGACTAGAAAGTGAAGGCAAATTAATGAGTTTTAAACGAGCAGTGTAAGGTGGAAGATTGTAATCTGAGTCCCAACGAAAGTTACGCAAAGCAAAAAGCAGGAACTGCTTTTGGACAGATTCTATTTTATCTGAATAACACTGGTAGTGGGGATTCCAAATAATATATGCGTATTCCAAGATATGTAGGTCTAACTAAGCTTATAAATAGAGCTTTTGTGACGTAAGGATCGTTAAACTCCTTAGACCATCGCTTTATAAATGCAAAGACAGCTTTAGCTTTGTTGACAGTGGAGTTTATATGGAGGTTGAAGGTGAGTTTGGAGTCCATTGTGACGCCAAGATCTATAAAATTAGTTACCTGTTCTAGATTATGCTGTGATATTTTATAAGAAGCTGGTTGTACTGTTCTTCGAGAAAAGCACATAACTTTAAATTTTTTTAAGTTTAGCGGCATGTAGTTTGCTTTACACCAATGAACAAGGTTGTTAAGATCTGCTTGTAAGAAAAATCTATCTTCTATAGAGGAAAATGATTTAAATAGTTTTACATCATCAGCATATAATAAGATCTTAGAATGTTTTATTACAGACGAAATATCATCAATGAATAGCAGGAACAGAATTGGCCCAAGGTGACTTCCTCGGGTAACGCCCGAAGGAAGGAAAATGAAATCGGAAGAACAATTTTTGAAAATAACTTTTTGAGTTCTACCATGTAGGTATGAAGATATCCATCGAATAAAACTGGGTTGAAGATCTATTAGACCTAGTTTCCTAGTTTACGGATGAGCAATGAATGACATACTTTGTCAAAAGCTTTACTAAAATCCGTGTAAATTACATCTATGTGAGCATTTTCTCTAAATCCATTTGAAACATAAGTTGTGAACTGCAATAAATTAGTTGTGGTAGATTTTCCAGCAGAAAACCCATGTTGAGATGGCGATATTGATGAGGAAATAGAGTACCTCAGATAATTAACAATGATCGCCTCAAATAAGACTACTTCCGGAGATATAACTGAGATATGAGTTAAATTGGATGGGATAAGTCTAAACGAATAATCACTACTTTTAGGAGAGTCCATAGAATAATTCGAACTAAAAAATTTTGCGAACATGTTAGCAATAAGTTGGCTGTCAGAAGACGCAGTGTTATTATTATTCATGGCGGACGGAAAACGTTTTGAGTTGACGAAGTTATAGAATGATTTGGGATCGTGAACCAGTTTTTTCTTCATTTTGCATAAGTATGATTTGTTTTTTTTTTTTGTTTAATTCCATGTAGCTATGCCGCAAGACTGAGTAACTACTTGACGTAATCTCTATGAAGACCAGATAACTGTGTTTGTTCTTCATTGACACTGCGTTTAGGAACATACTTTTGAAATAGGTTATAGATGGTGTTATTGAAATGTTCAACACAAAGGTTAATATCATCTACATATCAAACATAGCCAGGGAAAGTGCGACAACTCTTTATTTATTTTCCTGAAGTTCGCCTTTGCAAAAACAAATTGAACACTAGAATTGAAAGAATTTTTAGTTCCGTTTTGTTTAATAACTTCATAAGAGAACTCAATAGGAGGATGGTAAACATCCTCCGGAAGAACTAGAGGGTCACAGCGATTTAGGGAGAAGTTCGGAATATCATTAACGTATACTAGGTCTAATATCCTACCAAATTTATTTGAATTCAAGTTTATTTGGTTGAGGCAGAGTTCAGCCATTTCTTCAAGGAAAAAATTGTGATTATCTTTAGAAGAAACTTTGCTAAAGAGAGAAGCTAGTGAATAATAATATCAATAACAAGCAATTCAATTCATTTTCAGATAACAACGTTGTGCATTGGTACGACTGCACCGCCATCTATGAAAATCCCACAAGCCACACCAGCAACAATATCCACAATGCCAATCGTCCCCAATGCAAGGAATACATTTGGATCACATATGAAGACTGGGACAGCAACAGTAGCAGCAACAGCTCCATCAAATAGTGCAATTTACAAAAACAATGCAATAAGACATGAGAATGGTATAACAACAATTGTGCCGACATCTTTAGTCGCTACATCACAAATGGCGGTATTGAATGAGTTTGCTCCAAGTACCGTTACGATTACACCAGCACCAGCTCATCAATTGTTGACCGGGGCGGGGCCGGCAGGTAGTAATAATCCAAGCAGTATTTCGCACACTATCAATGGCGGCAAAGGCTCACACTTACACAATCCTCGATACTCTCCTATCCAATCCAATCCAAGTACTGCTATACTCCATCACCATCAAACTCATCTTCAACATAACCATAACCAACACCTACATCATCATAATGTAACAACAAATTTAAATCAAAAAGTGATTCTTTTAAAAGCATTGGGTTCTACAAAATACAATAATTTAACCGCATCAACAAGTATCAACGGTATCACTGGTGTTAATGCTAACACCAGTGTTAAGTTGGGTTCAGTAAGGACAAAGATAAATGCCGGAGTTTGTAAAAATTGACCAATTGTTAGTCGGAAGAGATTAACGCACGACGAAGCGTTAGAACCCAATATTTTAACGAATTTTTTTTTCGTACCTTTCAAATATTCAAGGCAAAGGAAAGAAGAAAACATATTCACCATATTGAAACCAAAATGATAATCGCTTTGCCTTATCGATCACCTTTCAGTGTTGCATATACATATGCACACATGTATAGACGGCATTTGATATGATGAACTTGATGACTGAATTAAATTAAATGCTTAGCGGATTGTTGCTGTAATTCTATTTAATTTTTAAACAATACTCCTATGAATGAAGAAATATCTATAAGTTTAATAGTGCATTTTCAAATATCTGACTTTTTTACAAATCTACTAGTGGCCGCTGTGGTGCAGTAGCTAGAGTGCTCGCCTGCGGGTTCTAACCCCAGTCCGGACAAACACCAACCAGGCTTCTCACAAAAAATGCATTCGCCGTTCGGAGCCGGCATAAAAAACTGTAGCTCCACCCAATTAGTAGGAAAAACCAAAAGTTAAGGAGCACACCTCGATTTGGTAGAGAAGCTCGGCTATAAAACTCGTCTGAGTTATAATAGCGCCAGGTTTTTTTGCATTAAAAAATCATAAAAAAACAATAATAAAAACATCATATCCATATTACATACGCACATTTAAAGTCAATACCCTGCAGTATTTATCAGCTGGAAAACAGCACATATTTCCGACTGAATATTCAGTAGAGATGTAAGGTTTGCGCACGATGAAATTAGTGCACAAAATATTTGCAATAACTTGTAAGTTAGATAATATATTAAAAGTTAATGCACGGGATTCTAAAATAAATTAAATTTATGTTTATAGTTATTAAACACATTTTTCAAATTAATGCGTTTTTATGCACAATTTAGCTTTTTTCAATATGCCTCCAATTAGCCTTCAAACTGTAACTTCGGAAACTTTTTTGCTTGAAGATAGCCATTTTTTTACAAAATTGTTAGTGGTTTCAGTAACTTGTTTTGTGCCCTTCATAATCCTTTTTACTAGAGCCAAATATCTTTCGATGGGTATGAGCTCCGGGCAGTTAGGCGGATTGGCTTGTTTGGGCACAACAACTATATGGTTCTTTTCATACCCCTGATCTACCGATTTGCTATAGTGGCACTAAGCTAAGTCAGGCCAAAAAAGTAGATACGTCATCCTGTCTTATGAATGGCAAAAGTCGTTTTTGCAAACACTCCCTTTTATATAATTCACTATTAATTGTTCCCATTGTAACAAAAGAGATGCTTCTTTTACCACAGCTACAAATGGCTTGCCAAACCAAAAATTCTTAGGAAACTTTGTTTTATTTTGGGTCTTGAACTCCTCCTGCACATTCCTCTACGGTCTACGGCAAAAAAGTCTCCAAGCACATACGTTTCAAATCAATCAAATATTTTGAGAAAATCTAAGTGTAGTGGTTTGGCCCGCTCTTTTGCCGTGTTGTTCTTTTTTGAATTTCTGTCAGGCACTTTCTGTACTTTATAAGACTTAAGCCCTTCCTCCTTCTTAACCTTCCTGATGAATGCCTGGGAGCATTACACTTTTTCAGCCACTTTTCTACCAGATATGTTGGGATTTTTCCTGAGAAGGGTTATAATCCTTTTGACGACGTTCAGATCTTTAAAGCCCTTGTTTTTACCACTTCCACCTTTCCTAACGACAGTTAGACGTTCATTATATGTTTTGATAACACGCGACCCTGTACTTCTGGAAACCTTTAGTTTCCTAGCGATTTTTTTAAATGTCCAGTTCGGATTTTCGTTATGAAATCCAATTATTTTTTCACGCACTTCTATTTCTCTGTTCATATTTGCCACAAAACGTTTTTGAATCTTTAGAAATTTGGCACTAGTATTTGTATACATTTAGTAAAACCATCTTATGTTACAAAAAAACTAAATTTGGAGGTTGAAAATTTTTACAAGTCGAAATGTATGCACTAATTTCATCGTGCGCAAACCTTAGTTCTAAAATCTGAAATTTCCCTTTCGTTTTTATATAAAGGTGGCGTCGAAAATCAACTACCTAAAAACTGCTGAACGAGAAGGGAGAGTTTCTGTAGGAAAAAAGGCCTGAATACGCAGGGAGAACTTCCATAGCATGTATTTCAGTACACCTGATGTCTTCACTGCGTGTTCAGTTATTTTTTCAGCAATGAATTTTGAACTTAGTTTCAGGGTATTTTTCATAATGAATATTCTACTGAATATGCACCTCCTTACCTCAAATTCTGCTGGGTATGTTCTACATATGTATGTATTTAGGTTCTTATTGTTGCTATATTTAAAATCAATTTGTACAAAAATATCCTTTACAATGACTTCTATTTTTTTATATTTCACTACAACAAATCAAGGCAAATTCATTCATATGGTAATGGTAAGTGAACAGCTGACTTCTTCTCGTTTTTAACTCGTCGAGTACAGAAGAATGTAATACAAAGAAATATTTGACTGAGTTTGACTTCTAATGGACAAAAGCGAATCGAGGCGAATATTTCCGAATTCGCCCTGCCATTATCATATAATGAATTTGCCTTGAACAAATCTATATCCCAAATTTAATTGAAATTGAAAAAATGTGAGAATGAAAATTCTTATACATACATACCAGAGCTGTAAAAAGCTGCAATCATTCGTCCCAGCAATCATTGATTGTTCTTCCAATTTTATTGCAATGAAAATTTATTGCAGTTTTTTGATTGCAAAAATTGGAATTTGAAATAATTTGTGTTCCATAGATTGCAATAAACATTTATATAAAATTTTTGATTGTAAAATAACTACAATCAGCAATAATTTACCTTCCATTTATTGCAATAAATGTTTATTGAAATTTTTGGGGATCAAGTTCATTGCAATAAAATTTATTGAAATTTTTTGATTGTACAAATTTTCAATACAATAATTTACAAAAATTTCATTGCAATAAACATTTCTCATAAATCATTTTCACTGTAAAAATTACAATAGCAATAATTGTATTGTAATAAATTTTCATCGTAAATCATATTGATTGAAAAATGTTTGATTGCAAGGCTTGCAATAGCAATCATTTTCCTCATAACTTTATACGAATGTATTGGGCCTGATGAAAGGCAAGCGCTTGGGTAATTCCAGCAATACCCGGCATTCATATAACACGGTTTGCGCGTAATAACACATTTCCCGGGCACATATGTATGTATGTATGTACATTACGGTGTCCTTAAAATCAGATTAGCGATTTTCTTCGACCTCACCCCCTACATCGTTAACAGCATGATCAAAGATACCATAAATAATTTTTGGTCCCGATCGGAGACGGTAAAGGGGTGTCGCAAAGGGGTAAAATTTTAGATAACCAAATGCTACCCCGGGCGACACCCTTTAACCCTCTCCGATCAGGACCAAAATTTATATTTGGTATCCTTGAGTACAAGACTATCGACTTTGGCCATTAGATAAAAAAAATTAATTAAATTTTTTGGTCTTTATATGGTAGTCTGAACTTTGATCCCTCTGCGACAACCCTTAACCACCTCCGATCGAGATCAAAATTTGAATTTAGTATTTTTGAGTACAGGACAATCGATTTGCGCATTAGATATGCAAAAAACTAAACTTAAATTTTTGAGCCTCGATAGAGTTTTCTGGAGTTTGGCACCTGTGCGACACCCCTTAACGGTTTTCGATCGGGACAAAAATTTATATGTGGTATCTTAGACTATATTAGCATCGACCTAGGGGGTGAGGTTGAGAAAATATGCTATGTACCCTAATGTGCATATTGGCACACGGTACTGGTAATATTTGCAGTCGTCAATTTGTATAAAGTCTAGATGATAAGATGATGAGAAAAAGTTGAGGGTGCGGATTAGTGATGAGCGATATATCGCAAACGGTGATTTTTTCACTGTGAATAAAAAATCGCAAATCGCAATTGCGATCACTTTTTCAAAATAGCAGTTCACTACTTATTGGGAACTGCTATCGATGTACCAAGTAATGGCCTGGTTATGCTACCAATCAAGCTGGTCGAGCACCGTGTAATTGTTGTTGTGCACTCCGACGGTGAGAGAATTTTCGGACTCTCACATCCAGCAAACTTGCTGTGTGAAACAGGCAGCCAGCAAACGAGGTTTCAGAGGTAATAATGTGTTATGTTGTGTATGTGCTCAGTAATTATCACGTGTTATGTTGTGTATGTGCGCTCCAATCACCAATGTAAGCATAACCACCTCTCACCAATCACGAAATGTTTCCGATTTTGATTGGCAATGTTTATTGGTACCATAACCACAGCATAAGCAGTTCACCTATGTGAATCGCAATCGCAAAAGCATTATAAATTTCTTTTTGTTTACACTTTTGAGCAGACCACATACGTACATATATAGAAATATAAGAAAAAAAAATTATTGAATTTACGATTTGTCTTTGAAAAATATTTACAAACAGCGATATTACTGCGGAATACGTTGTTATTGCTATCATTTTGTTAACATAAAAGAAAGACAGGTTATATCGCTCAGAAAACGCAAAATTAATCTCTACCGGTAACTGATGATTTTATACCAGTCCATGAAATCGCAATAGCAGTTTAAAATCACAGTGATTTAAAAATAGCAATCACCGAAATCACAGATATCGAAAAATCGCAGTTTCACTCATCTCTAGTGCGGATGGGTATAAGGATAAAGATATGGATAAAATTGAATATGAGGATGGGGATAAGTATATATATATTTATGTTAAACAATCATACATATGTATGACAGTAATGAGATATCCGGGAGTAAATGAAAAAGCAAATGGTACAAAAATAAATATATGTATATCCTTATCCCCATCCACACCCTCATCCTCTTTCTCATCATCTTATCATCCAGACTTTATATGTACATATTGAAGACTGCAAATATTGCCAGTACCGTGTGCCCGGCAGCATCCAATATGTACATAACTACGTACATATGTATGTACCCAGGACATGGGTTATAACGCGGCTACGCGTGTGATATAAGTGCCGGGTATTACTCGCATTACCCAGGCGCTTGCCTTTCATCAGTCCCAATGCATGCGTATAAAGTTATGAGGAAAATGATTGCTATTGCTAGCCTTGCAATCAAACATTTTTCAATCAAATTTGATTTACGATAAAAATTTATTACAATACAATTATTGCTATTGTAATTTTTACAATGAAAATGATTTACGTTTGAAGTTCATTGCAATGAAAAATTTTGTAAATTATTGTAATGAAATGATTTACGAGAAAAGTGTATTGCAATGAAATTTTTTTAAATTATTGTAATTGTAATTTTTACAATTAAAATGATTTACGGTCAAAGTTGATTGCAATGAAACTTTTGTAAATTATTGCAATTCTAATTTCTGAAATCAAAATGATTGATGGTGAAGGTCGATTGCAATAACATACTTCTAAATTTTTGAAATTTTTATTTTTACGATCAAAAAATTTACTAGCAATATGATTTACAATCAAAGCTGCTTACAATAATATACACTTTTTATGATTGCAATAGAATCTGATTGCAGCTTTTTACAGCTCTGATACATACATACATATATGATAATAATAAGCTATTTTTCCCTGCAGTAAAAATCCGCAATGAATCCTTAATGAATCACTGATGCAATTCACCTATGACGAGGAGGCATCAGTGAATACTTTCATATAAAGACTGCTGAATTTTTCATATAAATGGTTTGCTTTCCTCAGAAAAAAAAAAAACAAAAACAAATAAAAATATACTGAATTATGACGACAGTGATGAATATTCAACAAAGAATCATCACTGATCCTTCAGCAGTGAAACAAATTTACTGCAGGGTTAATGTGCAACATAACAAAAAAAATAATTTTAATTGGGATAGCAAAAGCAGTTTTGTACATACATTTGTTGTGCATAGTTTTGTAGTACTAAAATTAAATTTATTGTAGAGGCAATATATGTAAATACATAATAAGTACATATGTATCTACATCTGTGTACATATATACATATATATGTGTACGAAAACCAAGCATTATAGTATGTACATATATACATAAGTATGTACCCATCACATTTCCGAAATAATTCTAATTTTTTAAATAATAGTTTGTTATTAGATAAAGAGAAAGGAATGAACTACATAATAGAGCCCAGTTTACATAAAGCTTAAGCGCAGTGACTAATATTTTTAAAGTTAAATTTGCACGTTACATTGTATGTAATAAATAAAATTACTTACGCATATATGGGTATGTTCAGAAACGCAGCATGAAACGCAACAGCGGCAGTAATTTTTTGATGATTGTGATGAGCGACGCTTCATGCAAAATTTACGTTTATGAACGCTCTGCTTGCACTACAAAAGCAGGTTGCGCTTCAAACTGAGTTTCTGAACAAAGCCTTAGTCTGTACATTAGGCCGGGGTGATTTGTATGGACCCAGCTAACAAATTTACCCGAAATCTGTTAGATATCTATAAGATTTTCGGCAAAAAACACCGAAATCAATAAGATTTCCGACTTCTGCAAGAGAAATGTATGGAGACGTTGACAGGAATTCTTACAGACATAAAAAATTATGAGGAAGTTTACAGCAACAATAAGCACACAAACTGAGTAAGTTTGTTAATTTATAAATTATTTCAACGAAGACCAGAAGATATGTATAAGCAATGCCGGTACGCTCTACATTTTCCTTCACTTACCAGACCTACTATTCGGACATAACGATGAATCCAGCCTTATGGCGTTTTCTTTTCTCGAAATAATGTTGCCCTGTTTAATTTTTTTTAGCCATTTTATAGCTTTGTTTGGTCATTTCAACGAATATTAAACTCTAACGAAGTGAGAGGATACCGTTATCAACAAATTCAGCCATTTTATAGAAAGTCAAGTTACGTATTTCAATAATTGGAATATAGGAGGGCAGCATTTTTTCGTAGAAAAGAAAACGCCATTACTTCTTTGTTAAATGCTCTGTCTGCTGTATTGCGTAAGGCTTTGTATTAAATATTCGAGCCAAACACTTCCCACTTTCCACACCCCTTTTAATAATATATGACTTTCTTTGATAATTTCTGAGCTTTCTTCAACTAAAACTAAAATTACCAAAATTTTCTTCTTCGGGGAAGTTTGTTTTTTTCTCTTGTTTGATATCGTGCCATCGAAATTGGGATTCCTGCCATTTTTCGGAGTAGAAGACTCGTCCACGATATTTGGCTAAAAAAATTTTTATGTTCCGGAATTTGGTTATTATCGACCACGACGAATGTGAGAACCAAATAAAAAAAGGTACCCTCAATTTTTTAACGATGAGGCGACGTCGGCTATTTATCGAGACCAAATGAGGCTTCAGACAAGAAATTTTGCAAAGATTCCAATCGAAACCCCTTAGAATGATTGTAAATGCACCCTACTACGTCACGAACGACCGACTACATCGTGATCTAAAGATTCCTACTATCGCTCAAGAAATCAGGAAGTATGCTGCATCATATAAAACGAGACTATTAGCTCACCCCAACCCACTCGCTCCAGCCCTGACGCACAATGGGGTATTTCATGGGCATTTTGGCGATTAATTCAAAAACCGAAATGTACCGTTTTCTTGCAATATGCTCCCGAAGTCACTTTTTTCATTTGTAGTGCATAAAATGAAAATCGAGAATTTAACTTTAATTGTTCAAGCTATTTATAAAGCATAGTACTGAGTTCGAGTTTCACGTGAAACTGCTGTCAAAATCCATACAAAAAAACACGACAAGTTGTACTGAGTTTCTGTCGTGAAAACGTTGTGCAACATGCTAGCAACATCATTCCAGCAACATTTTTTCACGAAAATTTAAATATACAGCCTAGTACTGAGTTCACCGTGAAATTTCGCCAGCAACATGCATTTATTTTGCCGTGAAATTTTTCAAGTTTTGTCAAGTGAGAATAAATGCCAAAACGAAAACTGAGCAAATGTAAAAAGAAAAAATTTGGAGCATCGCCTCAGAACCAACTTTCAAATTTTGGCCAATAAAAAAATTTTATACAAAATATAAATTTCATTTTCAGCAAATGTCACTTTTCACTCGAAAATAAATAGCATTGTATATTTTAATTGTCGTGAAAAAATGTTGCTGGCATGATGTTGCGCAACTTTTCACGGCAGGAACTCAGTACAACTTTGTCGTGAAATATCTGTGAAATTTCACACATGTTTCACAACCAGTTTTTTTGTATGGATTTTGACAGCAGTTTCACGTGAAACTCGAACTCAGTACTATGCTTACAATGCCATTTATTTTCGAGTGAAAAGTGACATTTGTTGAAATTGAAATTTATATTTTGTATACAAATTTTTTTATTGGCCAAAATTTGAAAGTTGGTTCTGAGGCGATGCTCCAAATTTTTTTCTTTTTACATTTCCTCAGTTTTCGTTTTGGTATTTATTCTCATTTAACAAAAAAAAGTTCTTGAAGTATTTCACGGTAAAATAAATGCATGTTGCTGGTGAATTTTCACGGCTGTGAACTTAGTAATAGGCTTAAGTTGTTAAAAAGTGAGATGGAAAAACAACAATGGAACCTTCTTTTTCACGTATTTAGGCAACAGAAAGTGATAATATTTTGTTTTTATGTTATTTCTAAGTTTTTTTTGTGTTTTTCTTAAAGCTTAAAAAGGGAGGTTTTTCCACATATACATTGACATATAGTTGAAAAGTGAGCGAGTGCGAGCAAAACTGATTTCATGTACAAATACTTTGGACATTGTACTTTCATTCCATAAAAAAAGCTGCGCTATGTTTCGCCCGCTCGAAATAAATCGATTTATATGGCACAACCTCACACACCCCTGCTTGAAAATGTACCATTTTCTTGAATATGCATTAGGGGATAATTACTCCATTTGAGCAGATAAGAACGCGAAGCTTTACAATCTTCCTTCCCATGTACAAATGAACAATCTCAGTGAAAATCATTGAAATCAGATGAATATGACATATAGCTGCCATACAACCGATTGTTCAGATTTTTACACATTGGGGTATAACTTCGTCATTTAGGTAGATAAAGACACGATACTTCGCAGTCATTGTATTCATGTCCAAATACATAATCTCAGTGGAAGTCATCAAAATCGGATGACTATTGCATATAGCTGCCATACAACCCTAGATATGCACATATTTATACATTGGGGTATAACTTCGCCATTTTAGTAGGTAAAGACGTGAAGCTGACAGTTGTTGTTGTTGTTGTTATAGCAGTACTAAGCCCTGCTTAGTCGGCACGATAGGCTCATAGATCGTCGTCAGGCTCACTTAACGGGAGGCCCAGGAATGAGGCAGCATTTTTTGGGCTAGTCCATAGGGACAGGGGGGTTAAGTGAGTAGGTTTGAGTGGACATGAGAAGAGATGCTGTGTGTCATGTGGCGTCTCTCCACATGCCGGACATGTATTAGGTATTTCGGGATCGATTCTGGCCCTATATGAGTTCAGGCGGCTGCAAAAGCCTGATCGTAGTTGCGCTAGGGTAACGCGTGTTTCTCTCGGCAGCTCCAATTCTTCTTCTGCTATGGGGGGTGGTTGGTCTCTCAATATTCTGTATGACGGACGGACTGAAACGAATGTGGTGTGTATCTCCTTTAATGCCTGCCTGTAAGCTGACAGTCATTGTTTTTGTCTAACTACATGATCTCGGTGAAAATCATCAAAATCTGATGACTAGTATATATAGTACTCATGCAAAGTGATTGTTCAGATATTTACACATTGGGGCATAAGGGTTCAATTAGTTATGCGTTAACTTTATTTCCATTATAGTAACAGTATCGGTATTAATTTGGTCGATTATTGGTGTAGTAGCAGTAAACAGCTGAACAGTGATCATAGCCCAATAAAGGTGGCCATGCAATAGAGTCGCTCTTCTTCTTTTGGGTTTTTAGGTTGCGAAATTATCATATTTTGTATTAACGCTAATTGCGTGTTCTCTTTTGATTGCTACGACCATATTATTATTGGGCCATGACAGTGAACAACTGAAACAAACAATCGATCAGCTGGTTAGCGTTACGGCTGAAAACCAAAATTCATTTGGTTGTTACCGATAGCGTTACCGCCTAGCGAATCACTAATCAAATACATTGTTTCTCATAAGGTTGGTTGATCAGCTGTTTTATAACGATACTGTTACTGCATAACTAATTTGAGCTTAACTTCGCCATTTGGGCAGATAAAGACATGCAACTAGGATGTCGTTGTTGTCTTGTCTAAGTACATAATCTATGTGAAAATCATTAAAATCGCCTAATTATTACATATAGCTGCCATACAACCTGTGATATGCAGATACTTACACCCTAGCTTCGCCATTTGAGCCGATAAAAGCATGCAACTTTGTAGTTTTCATATATACGACGCTATTCACGCAAATCAAAAACATTTTTCTTAATTAAACCTACGTACGAATTAATCGCCAAAACGGCTATCACTTACCCAACTGTGTGACGGCAAGACCAACTAATTTCGTACGCCCCAAAAGAAAATCGTTTACAGATCTTTATTGATGCACCATAATAAATGGATGCAGTGCTGAGAATAATCCATACATGCTCACCAAGTTTATTAAGTCATTATTAATTACTTTTAACGAACCACAAAATTGTTAGATGTATTTTATTTGTACAGTTGGCAAAATATATTGGATGCTAAAAAAAAAATTAGGCTGCAGACAAGGTGACTTCTTCAACTTTCGTGTGACTTCTTCAACTTGATGCTGGAAAAGATAATACGATCTGCAGAACTACAGAAGCATCTTATAGCACAAGAGTGTGCAACTGCTGGCGTACGCCGACGATATCGACATCATTGGCACTAACACTCGCGCCGTAGGTTCTGCCTTCTCCGAGCTGGATAAAGAGGCTAAGAAAATGGGCTTGACGGAGGAAAGTTTTTCGGAGGATTTATGGATCTTTGCGCGTTGGCGAGGGCGAGTATCGACGGAGATATAACGATGAGCTGTACGCAGACATCAACATTCTTCAGCGAGTAATGCAGCCCGTTAACCATACAACCCATTAAACACTGAAAAGGAAATTCTCAAACGTTTGAGAAAGTATTGTTTCTGCATTTGAGAATCAGCCAGCGATGCCGTTCCAAATTTTATGAACGGAGTGTTTCGGAGTGACGGACGAAACAGAGGAGTGAAATTGCGGAGTGATGTCAAAAATAAGCAAATCAAAAAAGAAATGTGAATATGGGAAAGCAAACGCAAATTTTGTTTTCGAATTTACGAACATATTTATTAGAAATGAATTTAATTAAATTAAAATTTGTGTTTTTATTCATAACGCATTTGTTTATAAACTTTTGTATACATAAATTATTGGATGTTATGCATTAGATATCATGCCTTGGATATAAAGGTACAAGTTTATGTACATAAGCAACTTTTTTGTATTTGGTCCAGGGCAAACTCAT
This sequence comes from Urophora cardui, assembly GCA_960531455.1. Lineage (NCBI taxonomy): Eukaryota > Metazoa > Arthropoda > Insecta > Diptera > Tephritidae > Urophora > Urophora cardui. The sequence continues at coordinate 169,616,798 of OY482671.1, forward strand.
GGTGAAATAAGAGAAAAGGTGTTTGCAATAAAACAAAATGGCGGTGCATTTTGACAACACTCGCACTCTTATAAAACAATGTTCCCCTCTTGGCTTTTTTCTTTACAAATCGTACCGAAATTCCATACGAAAATTATTTATTGACTCCCATTTTAGTATTTTATTGAGTAGGCATTACTGTTTTTATATTTTTGTTTTGTTTTGAAATTTTGGTATACATATATTTTCAATAATACATATGTAAATGAGAAAAATTTTATAACATTTCGAAATTCCGCGACGAAACAAGAATTAATTAACAGCCCCGTTGATTGTTTTTTTGGTGCCTTCGTCTCACCATTCTTACCATCGCGTTTTACAGGTAAGCTGAAGATCGCAATGACGAGACTTCTTTTCCTCTAATCCCAATTCTTTTATTCAGTTACATTTTGAAATACCGTGGCGAAATCTAATTTACAATTATTAACCAATCGATTACACAATATTGGTTAAGGCGTATGCAACAACAAACGCTACAAGTCCGGTTTGTGGCATTGTTGGTGGTGGAGTTGGTGCAGCTCGCAATGATGGTAACATGTATGTGAAAGCAGGTGGAACTGCAAGGGTGAAATCATCGCCGCCCGATGACTTGGCTGCATCTTTTCAACCGGTAATGGTGTTGCTGAACAAGCCAGGCGACGAATATCCATCGACAACGTATGCGTCATCACAGAAATTGCGTCGGCAAACGCAATCAATGGAGCCGCGCAGGAATGTTATTAAGCCACGTCAACCGATCAAAACGTTGCAACAGCGTTAAAACGAATACGGAGAAGCACGTTTGCGTATATTGGTTCGGCGAAAAATCTCGAAGATGGTGTGGGGTGAGTTCGGTGAAATTTGGCTCCTTTATTTTTCTTATTACAGATTTTTTTTTTTTTGTTTATGCAGAATATCAAATTCTACGAATGTACCGTCCACTTCCAACAACCGCAGTTTCTATCAGTACAACTGCCAGCGCAAACAATGATAACAAAGGCAACAAAATAGCAGCAATGCCAATGCCACCAAATGGAAATCAGCTTGGCATGAATGGCGGCGGTGTCGGAGGTGGTGACAGTGGTGGTTGTGGTCTCGATAGCGGTGTTACTTGTGGACGATTTTGGCCCTAGAAATTCTGGTTCACCTTTAAGTCCATACAATAATTATTATAATCGACTGCAACAACAACAACAGTCACCCTATCTCATGCAGCTGCAGCAAAAAATATACCAACCGCTTATAATGTCGTTCAATGTCAGCGCTGTTGCCGTTACCGCTTCCATTAGCAACTACGCTGCAACATCAGCAACAGCAACAACAATATCAAATACATCAAACTTGGTCGTCTGTTGTTGGTGGCAGCGTATCGTTCGCAGCATTAAGGCAACAGCAGCACTATCAACACCAACAACAACAAGAAAGCATCTTAAGTTTGCCCAGAGAACTTATAAAACCAGAGAAGGTCCACGAACGGACAGGCGTGTAAATTGCTAATAACGCACAATTCTGGGGTAGGTAATTCACCACATGAGCTTAACAGTGCTAAAATTAGTAACAGAAAATTAACATTGATGAGCACGGCTCTGTAGAATCGAATGTTATTAATTTTCTGCACTTTTGCTGATATAAATAAAGCAATTTTCACAATTTTCATAACTTCCACAATTTTTGCTATTTTCAAAAAAAAATTTCAAAATACATAATAAAAAAATTTAAAAAATCCGAAAAAACAAATTTCAGTACTATGACTTGGTCCAGATGAGGCTCGATCGCCCGAATTTTGGATTAGTCAATGACTTGATTCAATTGAATTTTCATATTTTTCATTATTTTCAAATGAATTTTTGCAAAATACGTAATAAAAAAATTAAAAAAAAAAAACGAAAATAAAATTTTCAAAAATATGACTTCGTGATACTCGATCGGCAGACTTTTGGATCAGTTGATTCATTTGGGAAAACTTTTATGCACATGCATACATACATACATATGTATGTACATACATGCATATGTACCTATTTTGGTAAATAATATGCCCGGTTGGTGTATAGGTAGGTACATGCATAATTAAATAAAAAATACGTAAAAAATTAAATATGTAAATAAAAAATAACTACATACACATGTATGTATGCATAACTTACATATATTGCGCGTAATCAATATATTGGTATGTACATATATGTACATATTTTATTTTGCAACAAATATCTGTGCATACATATCGAGCCGTATGCGCCGGAAAGATGTAAAGGCCATGATTCCCGATTTTCACTTTTTTGTAGAAATAGCTTACTTGTCATCACCCACACCTTCTCCAGAAATTTTATGTCTTAAAAATGTACCGTTATGAAAAGCAATTTTGATGTAAGTACATAAGTTCAGTTTGTTTACTTTTTTTGTGAGTACGAAGTGGCTTTTACATCTTTTTTGCTTTTCAAATTATTGAAGACTAGTTACAAATAAACAAATTTAACGGGGTTTTGTTGGAATTTAACCAAGGGTTTTATCACTTTGAAGACTTCTACTTTGTATTTTATTACATATCGATGACCAATATGGTTTTCTTGTGCGGCATATTGCACTTTATTGCTCTATAATTTTGGAATAAAGTTCTAACGATATCACGATAGTTAGGGTCCCTTTTGTTACTGCTTAGAGCAGTTTTAAACAAACTGGTTGTGTATTTCTAAAATTTCGCCAAAATTAATTTCTTGAATCTCGATAATTTCCCTCCAAACGTAGATGCTGAAAGTGATGAAAATGGCGAGAGATTTCATCAGAACTTTTTGACAGGCGATATCAAGGATCTTGGAACAAGGATATGATGGGAGACAAATCCAGAAAAGTGCAAAAGAATAGCCAAAAGTACTTACATCCGTCATTATTTATCCTATCGCGAAATTCATTAATTTTTTTATTCAATTAATTCTTTATCCTATTGATCACTGTTTTGAGAGATATTGTGCACTTCAAAACTCATAATAAATGGAAAGAAATAATGTTACTCCTTAATAAAGTTTTATAAAGAAACGGAAAATGCTAGGTTAAGAACTCTCAATAAAAATAGGTAAATATAAATACTGATACATCCCATTATTGCAAAAGTAGTCTCAAAATGTTCGCATTTAAATTCTTTATGGGATAGATAGGAGTCGGATCTGAAATTCCTTATACAAACTTAGATTTTTTCATTCCTTTTGCCATTGTAACCAAACTACTTGACCAATTTTTAAGTGCAAAGGCAAAAAATGTTTGTTGGGGTTCTCTTTACCAGTTCTTATTAGATGCCAAATCGCTACGGTGGTTAACACCATTTTTTATGCACTTATGTATGTATGTCATGCAATGTCTTGTATATACGGTTTTTTCTACATTTTTACCGATATCTCAGAAACAGGGTCTGCCACAAAAAATGGATATGCTTTCGGGATCAGCGTTAAATTTCGTTTTAGAAAAGTATAGTTTTATATTTTTGGTGGTTAAAGTTGATTAAAAATTGTCGAAAAGCAAAGAAGAAAAAGAAATCGAAATAAAGAAATGAAAGTAAAAAAATTTTTAAAAAACCTTCTCCTGAACATTTTTGAATTTGGCCTTTACATCTTTCCGGCGCATACGGCTCGATATGTACAACCACGACTGTCCACCAAACCTTACAAACAACTTATGTACAATAATATGTACAATTTTTCATTCATAAAATCAAGTGAAATGTGACAACTTATAAAACCAGAGAAGGTCCAACCACTACGAATAGTGTGAGGAGGACGAGGTGGTAGGTAATTCACCATCCTAAAATTTGATGGTGAATTACCTACGCTAAACAGCAGAATTCTGTTTTTAGCATAGGTAATTGAGAATTTTTATGTTATTTAGTATAGATTGAGAAAATATAGCTGCAGCTGTGATGTTATTTGCACCACAGAACTCACATTCTCTGTTTTATATGCATTACACCGATGCCATCGGTGCACCAATTTCTTACAACCACTAAATTTTTTCAAAATTTTCCTATCGAATTTTAATTTAGGAATTTAAAAAAAACGATAAAAAATAATTTAAAAAAACTTTAAATATGACTTTGCTGTGACTCGAACCCGCAATCCCTTGCATTTTCTATACTAAAAATGATTAAATAAGATGTTGGTGTGCATACAACAAAGCATCAATTAGATGAAACTGGTGTTTTTTTTATCGAATTATCAATTGTAATTAAATTTGCGAAATTTTGAACATATAAAATTATGTTGTCCATAAAAATATGTAATTTCATGTCCATTTGTTGATGACCAACCATCAACCATCAGAAGTCATCGATTACATACATATGTACATACATATGTGTGTATGTAATTAATTACATAGCAAATCCAAACCGCCGTCGGCATTTCACATTACTTTATATTTGTTTAAATCAAGGCTCGGCGTTTCATAGATCTTAAGATCAGACAAACAAGTTACGCTCTTCACACAGACAGGTTGCGCTCCTTGTTTAAAAAATGATTTATAGCCCCGACACATAGCATACGTCAATCCGTCTACGTCGACGTATGTGACTGACAGCTCAGTAAAATGTCGGCATTTAAACGTACGTCGTCACACGTACGACGGATCCGGCGCCGCAACGTACCGAAGTTGCCCAAAAGTCAACTTTTGGTATACGTCAATCCGTCGCTATGTCAGCTGATTGCTTTTGATTGTTAACCTTTAGCTACTCTTGAATTTCACTTTTTTTGCAATTTGCTTTTCGAGTTTTTTCTCATTTGTATAACATTCCTCCATTAAACAAAATGGTCAAGAATTATCAGGAGATGTGAAGTTACTGAAAACTGAATTTCAATAGGGCAACTTAAAAGAGAAATTACAAAATATTCTAAAGAGTTAAATTTTTGCCACCACCTCTGTAGTTAAAGGTTAATCAAACAGCTGATTTGTGTATATCCGCCAACGTTTCCTATGTGGCGACCTCTCCGTCAAGTACGTGAGCTGTCAGTCACATACGTCGACGTAGACGGATTGACGTATGCTATGTGACGGGCCTATTAGTCGTCGCTGAACAAGTGGCCAAACAACATCGTGTGTGGCTATTAGCCATGGGTAATGGCGCAATTTTTTTGGCGCTGATACAATAACACCAGCGCCAACCGTGGCGCCGCGCACTGTGCTGGCGCAATAACACCTTTAGCGCAATTGCCATGGAATAATGGATAAATAACACTTGTTCGCTTCTTACTGTTTACCATCCCCGTTTTATTTCTTTTGGCGCAAAATTAATTTTAATTTTCATAATCAATTGGAAACATATTCCGTATATTTGTGAAAATATGCTGGAAATTAAAATCACTTACATCACTATCAAGCATACATAAGTGTGACGGTGTCATATACGCTGTGCTGTTATTGGCTTTGTGGTGCTGCCATTTTACACTAGCGCTATATTGGTGCTGGTGTTAGCGCACGAAATTGAGTCGGTTTTATATTGCAAAATTGAGTTGGCGCAATATTGAGTTGGCGCTATATTGGGTTGGCGCTATATTGAGTTGGCGCATTTCCCAAATCGGAGTTAGCGCAATAACGCCAGGGTTGGTGTTAGCGCAATTGCGCCGCGCAGCGCAGTGTTACCCATGCCTAGTGGCTATCGCATGTTTGCGCAGCGAATGTTAAAAATGTGCATGTACGTATGTAGATATATGCATGTATGTATGTTTGTTCGCCATACCTTGCAAAAAAATTTGCGATTAATCCCGAAAGAGATTTGTCCCGGATTCATCTCTTTCGGGAACAATCGGTCCACAATTAGTCCCCGATTGTTCCCGCACGGGTATAAATGTACTATACAAAAATATTCAATGTATGAATTAAAAAAAAAATTATAATAATAGGTAAAACTGAACACCCTTTCTTTTAATAACAATGATGAATAATAATTTCAACAAAATGTTACCAAAAATTCCTATTGGAAAATCAATTACAATTATAAACTCAATATTGACTATGTAAAAAAAATTTTATTTATTGATTATTATTATTTTTTACAAACGTAAAACTTATTGTATAATCTTTACTTAAATAGGCACGAACATTTATAAATTTTAAAGATTTTTACGACTCCCGCCAATTAACTTTTTTTTCTAAAAAATTCAATAATTTATATGTATAAATACTGCGCCCCTTATTTTTAATACCCTTGCCCCCCCTAATTTACGTAAAATATATTCATTTTATAACACCAATTTGGTGAATGCGCTAATCGAATAAACTTTCTTCTAACATTTATAGCAATTAATAATTTTTACATTTTCATAAAAAATAGCCTTGGCTTACAACTTTGGATGAAAGCGATTAATCTACATTTGTACCTGTTTGGGTATACAAATTGAACAATTAGTCTCTTCACAGGATATTCTCGAAAAAAATGCAATCAATTCGCCCCATATAAAGGGATGTAAAATTGTACTAGTCGCACGCTCCCTTGCGGTTGATCCCGGACACGTCCCGTATTAATCGAATTTTTTGCAGGGTAGCGATCAAAGCGCTCTCACTTATACACTTGCATTTACAAATTTGCCGAGCCTTGGTTTAAATCACTGGTGGGCAAATGCGACTCATGTGAGCAATGAGAGTAAGCACTTGTGTACGTATACACACCGATTGTCACTACTACAGACAAATAAAGAGCGTAAAACGAGCGCTTACGATGGGACTAGGCCATTGGTGGGCAAATGAAATGTAAGCATGTATTGGTAACCGCGAGCGTAAAGTGGCTACCATGGGACAAAGAACATTTGCAGTCAGTTGATTAACAAACAACAGCGAAGCAACATCGTGCACCGCTTGATTGTTTTATGATACTATTTATGTGCGTACCTACATATGTATATGTGTTTGTTCACTGCTTGTTAAATGCTTTCATTCATTAAATAGCGCATAATTTACTATTGCATAAAAAATAAAAGCAAAGCGACGATACGTGTCACCCCTTTGCTTGCTGAAACACAACTGACATGAAAATTCTGTTCTAACACCACTGTGACTCAATTGATTTTTCGCTCTCAACAGCAACTGAAATAAGAGCGTAAGAATACGTGTGCTGAGAGTAACGCTCATATGAGTCAAAATGCCCACCATTGGTTTAAATATATACATACATACATATATATGTATGTATGTATGAATGTACTTGCAAAAGTACATATCCTATTCACAAACTCATCAAAGCATGCGTACATCCATATACATATACATACATACATACATAAATGCATACAAACATATGTGCAATCCAAACGCAAACCCTACTGTTCTCCAAATTATCAAAAACAGCAATAACAATTTCATTCATAACTCAATCACAAAAAATCAAGAGAAAACTGGCAACATTGTCTTCGCGCAAATCGACGACAATTTCAATAATTTTTTCTAGTCCAACTCGACTTGAAATAAATTCATAGGGAAGGAGACAAGGTGACAAGGGGCAAACGTTATGACATTTTGTTATTGTACAATGTTCATACTCCTCAACAAGTGCTGCGTTTCCTTGCCCCGCTACATTTCGCTGTTGTCCATCACTTTTCACAAAACGAAGCAATTTTGTAAAATTTTAACTCCAAATAGCTTTCAGATCAAGTCGGTGGACATGCGGGTAATTCAAAAGTGATAAACCTCGCGCACAATGGCAATGGTTCAACACCTGCTTATGTGCGCATTCATATCAACAACTTGCAACAATCGGGCCTGCGAACCGTCAGCAAGCCATTCCATTGCGGAGGTTAGATTTGTTTGTCATATTTCGCTGATCAGAAGGAATAACCAACAACAACAAGAATAAAATACTCTGCGCAACGATATCGCTGTTGACAGTGAACAGGCCGCAATTTTAGCGGGCGCCCTGTCAATTGCTATTAATTTACATGTACTGCTGTAGCAGTCGAACTTTCTGCAAAGGGCGATGACAATGGCTGAGTGCCTTACCCGTCATGATTTGAAATCGAGCCGAACTTGAAATTTCTGTGATTTATGAAAAGAATCTGCTTTGCCAAATTTTGTACTGAGAACATTTGGACAACAGCGCAATGTAGAGGGGCGAGCAGAGTATGAGCTCGTCGGTATGTAAGGGAATATGTATGAATGTTTGTATGTAGACACGGTCATGAATTTCTGCAAATCGACGCGACCGTCGAATGTGACATAGCGTGTGCTTGACTTTTGTCAGCTTTTGTTGAGCTGTACAAATAAAAAACAGTATGTCGCTCGTCCCCTCACACTTTTATACCTTGCCAATGAATTTTGTTGGAGTCTAGTTGGACTAGAAAATTATTGAAATTGATGTCGTTTTGCACGACGACAATGTTGTCACATTTCACTTGATTTTATGAATGAAAAATTGTACATATTATTGTACATATTTTGTAAGGTTTGGTGGACAGTCGTGGTTGTACATATGTATGCACAGATATTTGTTGCAAAATAAAATATGTACATATATGTACATACCAATATATTGATTACGCGCAATATATGTAAGTTATGCATACATACATGTGTATGTAGTTATTTTTTATTTACATATTTAATTTTTTACGTATTTTTTATTTAATTATGCATGTACCTACCTATACACCAACCGGGCATATTATTTACCAAAATAGGTACATATGCATGTATGTACATACATATGTATGTATGTATGCATGTGCATAAAAGTTTTCCCAAATGAATCAACTGATCCAAAAGTCTGCCGATCGAGTATCACCAAGTCATATTTTTGAAAATTGTATTTTCGTTTTTTTTTTTAATTTTTTTATTACGTATTTTGCAAAAATTCATTTGAAAATAATGAAAAATATGAAAATTCAATTGAATCAAGTCATTGACTAATCCAAAATTCGGGCGATCGAGCCTCATCTGGACCAAGTCATAGTACTGAAATTTGTTTTTTCGGATTTTTTAAATTTTTTTATTATGTATTTTGAAATTTTTTTTTGAAAATAGCAAAAATTGTGGAAGTTATGAAAATTGTGAAAATTGCTTTATTTATATCAGCAAAAGTGCAGAAAATTAATAACATTCGATTCTACAGAGCCGTGCTCATCAATGTTAATTTTCTGTTACTAATTTTAGCACTGTTAAGCTCATGTGGTGAATTACCTACCCCAGAATTGTGCGTTATTAGCAATTTACACGCCTGTCCGTTCGTGGACCTTCTCTGGTTTTATAAGTTCTCTGGTACGACATAATGCATGCCAATTACAGTGTCAGCCTTCATTGCTAAGATTCGATAAGAATTTACAATTTGCAAATACTGGCGGTATTTTCTTTTTAATTTTATGTATCAATTTTATTTCTTAAAGCAAAAAATATGTGTATGTACCAGAGCTGGGCGATAAGGATTACGATTCCAAGATGATTACGATTACGGTAATCGTAATCTTAGAAATTTTGAAATTACGATTACTGTAATCGTAATCGTAAGAAACTTGAAATTACGATTACTGTTCTCGTTTTCTGGGATTACAATGTGTAAAAAACAGTGATATACTTACCCAACATCGTTTTCCAAGAAATTATAATAATTTTTACATACATACATACATATCGACGCTTCCAAACAAAACTGTACTAAGTCTGAAAACTGTGTTTTGCAGGAGAAGCTCTCAAAGTTTAAACTCGATATGAAACTTCGGTTGTATGCTAAGTATATTTTCACTTATAACTTCTTTTTGGATTGAACGATCAACACCAAAACTCGACAATATCAAGTCAGGGTACGCTTTATATAAAACCGTAAGAAAAAATAAAAATTTGCTACGTGGTTTTTCATGGCAAGCTCTCAAAGTTTTTATTCTGTAAAAATCTCGAGTTGTATTATATATACACTTTTGCTTATAACTTTTGATTGGATTGTCCGATTGATACCAAAATTAGACAGCATCTAAATTAAGATACGCTCTACTTGAAAACGCCAAAAACGGGAAAATGTACTAAGTCGACTTAGTACAGTATTGTTTGGAAGCGTCGATATGTGTTTATTTCTCACACATTAAGTAAACAATTAAAACTGGGATGTGTATTAAGAAGAGAGAAAATTAGCGGAAATAATAAAGATACAAAATTAAGACTGCTGTTTGGATCATTTACATTCAATAATATTCAATATTAGCCTTAAGCAGAACTAATTTTTCAAAAGAAACATCGTAAAGTACATGGCGTCGAGGACTGTTTATAATGCCCGCCAACGAAAAAATAGCCTTTCCACAGGTGCTGACGATGTAAGCAGGGTGCTGAATCTTAAAGATGCTTTCTTTATCAGAGGATATATTTTAAAACAGCCATGGCTACTATCAGCATCGTTCAAACAGCTCTGAACAGCTACATTTGACAACTATGTATCATTGCGGCGAAAAAAATTACATATCAGCTCGTCTGCCGATACCACCTTTCTAGTTGCATCATGGCTTACGTAATAAGCATTTTAAAAATATTCCCCTTTCACAATTTTAATCATATAAAAACACACCAAAGTAGTAAAAAAGTACTAAACTACTCCTAAATTTGTCCCCCTTTTCTACTCCCTTCAAATGCATGACCGGAATAAGAGTGAGACGTTAAACTGCTGTCATTGGCCGTGATATCACCTTTTTTATTTCACCATGGGGCAAACTTTCCTGATGAAAACAAAAAAATGTAAAAACCAGCTAATGAGTTTTTATAATTTATACTCACCTGTTGATTTTAGCGAATTTGGTTTGCAATTTTCCATGGAATCGCGCACAAAACAAAGATCAAAATGTGAAAAGTTGTCAATGTGTGAGTTTCTAAGACAGAGCTGTTGTGCAACTGTTGAGTGTTTGTCTTAGAAACGCACTGTTGAGTAATTCAGCTCAGCTTAACAGTTGGCAACTTTTCGCCATTTTTTCCATCACAAATTTTATTCGCTACTTCAGCTCAACATGTTGTGTAAAGCCAAACAGCTGATAAATTCATCAAGCCGTTTCTAAGACGTAACTGTTTAACGCAACTGCTACACAACTGTTGAGCTCAACAGTTACGGAGCAGCTTTGTCTTAGAAACTCACCCAATGCTTGTTTAGATAGTCGATAAGTATTGCCACTTTGGCAGAATTATAAGACGTAAACAATAACGATGCCAGATTGTAATTTTATGCATACAAAATTGTGGTCACAAGCCATAACCGCCTAAGTCGACTTAAGACAAAATTGAGTTACATCAGAGAACTTATAAAACCAGAGAAGGTCCACGAACGGACAGGCGTGTAAATTGCTAATAACCAGAGAACTTATAAAACCAGAGAAGGTCCACGAACGGACAGGCGTGTAAATTGCTAATAACGCACAATTCTGGGGTAGGTAATTCACCACATGAGCTTAACAGTGCTAAAATGAGTAACAGAAAATTAACATTGATGAGCACAGCTCTGTAGAAACGACTGCTATTAATTTTGTGCACTTTTGCTGATATAAATAAAGCAATTTTAACAATTTTCGTAACCTCCACAATTTTTGCTTTTTAAAAAAAAAATGTCAAAATACATAATAAAAAAAATTAAAAAATCTGAAAAAACAAATTTCAATAATATGACTTGGTCCAGATGAGGCTCGATCGCCCAATTTTGGATTAGTCAATGACTTGATTCAATTGAATTTTCATATTTTTCATTATTTTCAAAATATTTTTTTGCAAAATATATAATAAAAAAATTAAAAAAAAAATCGAAAATACAATTTTCAAAAATATAACTTGGTCAAGGTGATACTCGATCGGCAGACTTTTGGATCAGTCAATCAGTTGATTCATTTGGGAAAACTTTTATGCACATGCATACATGCATACATATGTACTAGACATATACGCCGACAGTGATTCCGGCGGCGGCGGCGCTATTCCAAAAACATTTCGGCGGCGGCGGCGACGCCGGCGTGCTTTTTCGCGCCGGCGCGCCTGCCCCAAATTACAAATCACAATCCTTATTCAAATATTAATTTTATTTAGTTACCTTAATAGCGCTGGCTGAATGGAATAAATAAAATAATTTCCACCTTAAATTGTTGAAACTTTTTTATTAACAGCAAAAAACAATTGTTACATAAACTAAAATATAAAATAAAGAAAATAAATATTAAAGAATATACACAAATCCATATGTAAGGGTAAATTTAAATTCATTTGCTTATTTTGTATGATAATAAACATGCATACATATATAAATATGTACATATTTATATATATATATATATAAGGCACTTTAAAATAAATATATGTATATACAGTGTTGGAAAAAATAATAGGGACAAAATTTTGCAATTCTCATTTATTTCATTTTAAGACCAAATAATAATTACCATATATTGATGCTTACACGGAGAGGACATGCTTCAATAACTCTGGGGTGGTTTTTGTATAATAATTTAATTTTTATGAATAAAAATAATGAAATGTATAATTTAAGTTGGAAATAATAATAGGGACAAACTTTAAATTCGATTGTTTTTTCAAATAAACTACAATATTACTGCTGCAGCTAGATTTAAACTAATGTTTAGTTGAAGCTCCTTTATTTTTTATAACTTCCTTACTTCATCGTGACATAGGGTTGACCAAATCAGCGCAATTTGCAACTGGTATTAAGTACCAAGCTTCTTTAATTTTTTTTCCATAACTCTTGCTTATTTTTCCATTTTTGATCCCCCATCGTCTTCTTTAATATTCCCTATAGGGCTGAGGTTCGACAACTGTGAGGGCTACTCAAAAACAGCAACTTTCTTACGTTCAAACTATGAGTTTTCGATTCTGGAGGCATGTTTGGGATCATTTTCGGCATCTAATGATATCAAGGAGGGTTGAAATGGTGCAGTTTTGAGTAGAACAATTAGAAACAGACCTCGAGAAGTAGGACTAAATGGAAGAGATCCCAGAAAAGTTCCGTATCTGAGAAAAAATTATGTAAGCCAACGAACTGAAATTTTCCAGTAGCTTAAATTCTTTAGGACCGAGGCTAGTAAAGTAGGGTACAGCCAAAGTTTTTTTTAATAACTTTTAACCGGCAAAAAACAAAACATTTCCGCATTCAGCTTCGTGTTCCTGAGGTCAAAACACGTCGATTGCTTCCTTTTTTTTTTAATTTTGAAGAACTTTAGCAGTTAGCAAAACTAGGAAAATATATACACATCTCGCTTCATACGGGTATGGCGCGCCAGCGCACGCCGCCGCGCCGATACGCCGATTTCACGGATTATGGCGGCGGCGGCCGATTATGAAGGTAATCGGCGCGGCGGCAGCGGCGTCAATCGGCGGCGTATATGTCTAATATGTACATACATGCATATGTACCTATTTTGGTAAATAATATGCCCGGTTGGTGTATAGGTAGGTACATGCATAATTAAATAAAAAATACGTAAAAAATTAAATATGTAAATAAAAAATAACTACATACACATGTATGTATGCATAACTTACATATATTGCGCGTAACCAATATATTGGTATGTACATATACATATTTTATTTTGCAACAAATATCTGTGCATACATATGTACAACCACGACTGTCCACCAAACCTTACAAAATATGTACAATTTTTCATTCATAAAATCAAGTGAAATGTGACAACATTGTCGTCGTGCAAAACGACATCAATTTCAATAATTTTCTAGTCCAACTAGACTTCAACAAAATTCATTGGCAAGGTATAAAAGTGTGAGGGGACGAGCGACATACTGTTTTTTATTTGTACAGCTCAACAAAAGCTGACAAAAGTCAAGCACACGCTATGTCACTTTCGACGGTCGCGTCGATTTGCAGAAATTCATGACCGTGTCTACATACAAACATTCATACATATTCCCTTACATACCGACGAGCTCATACTCTGCTCGCCCCTCTACATGGCGCTGTTGTCCAAATGTTCACAGCACAAAATTTGGCAAAGCGATTCTTTTCATAAATCACAGAAATTTCAAGTTCGGCTCGATTTCAAATCATGACGGGTAAGGCACTCAGCCATTGTCATCCCCTTTGCGGCAGGTTCGACTGCTACAGCAGTACATGTAAATTAATAGCAATTGACAGGGCGCCCGCTAAAATTGCGGCCTATTCTCTGTGAACAGCGATTTCGTTGCCCAGAGTATGTTTTATTCTATGAAAATTCAATTGAATCAAGTCATTGACTAATCCAAAATTCGGGCGATCGAGCCTCATCTGGACCAAGTCATAGTACTGAAATTTGTTTTTTCGGATTTTTTAAATTTTTTTATTATGTATTTTGAAATTTTTTTTTGAAAATAGCAAAAATTGTGGAAGTTATGAAAATTGTGAAAATTGCTTTATTTATATCAGCAAAAGTGCAGAAAATTAATAACATTCGATTCTACAGAGCCGTGCTCATCAATGTTAATTTTCTGTTACTAATTTTAGCACTGTTAAGCTCATGTGGTGAATTACCTACCCCAGAATTGTGCGTTATTAGCAATTTACACGCCTGTCCGTTCGTGGACCTTCTCTGGTTTTATAAGTTCTCTGGTACGACATAATGCATGCCAATTACAGTGTCAGCCTTCATTGCTAAGATTCGATAAGAATTTACAATTTGCAAATACTGGCGGTATTTTCTTTTTAATTTTATGTATCAATTTTATTTCTTAAAGCAAAAAATATGTGTATGTACCAGAGCTGGGCGATAAGGATTACGATTCCAAGATGATTACGATTACGGTAATCGTAATCTTAGAAATTTTGAAATTACGATTACTGTAATCGTAATCGTAAGAAACTTGAAATTACGATTACTGTTCTCGTTTTCTGGGATTACAATGTGTAAAAAACAGTGATATACTTACCCAACATCGTTTTCCAAGAAATTATAATAATTTTTACATACATACATACATATCGACGCTTCCAAACAAAACTGTACTAAGTCTGAAAACTGTGTTTTGCAGGAGAAGCTCTCAAAGTTTAAACTCGATATGAAACTTCGGTTGTATGCTAAGTATATTTTCACTTATAACTTCTTTTTGGATTGAACGATCAACACCAAAACTCGACAATATCAAGTCAGGGTACGCTTTATATAAAACCGTAAGAAAAAATAAAAATTTGCTACGTGGTTTTTCATGGCAAGCTCTCAAAGTTTTTATTCTGTAAAAATCTCGAGTTGTATTATATATACACTTTTGCTTATAACTTTTGATTGGATTGTCCGATTGATACCAAAATTAGACAGCATCTAAATTAAGATACGCTCTACTTGAAAACGCCAAAAACGGGAAAATGTACTAAGTCGACTTAGTACAGTATTGTTTGGAAGCGTCGATATGTGTTTATTTCTCACACATTAAGTAAACAATTAAAACTGGGATGTGTATTAAGAAGAGAGAAAATTAGCGGAAATAATAAAGATACAAAATTAAGACTGCTGTTTGGATCATTTACATTCAATAATATTCAATATTAGCCTTAAGCAGAACTAATTTTTCAAAAGAAACATCGTAAAGTACATGGCGTCGAGGACTGTTTATAATGCCCGCCAACGAAAAAATAGCCTTTCCACAGGTGCTGACGATGTAAGCAGGGTGCTGAATCTTAAAGATGCTTTCTTTATCAGAGGATATATTTTAAAACAGCCATGGCTACTATCAGCATCGTTCAAACAGCTCTGAACAGCTACATTTGACAACTATGTATCATTGCGGCGAAAAAAATTACATATCAGCTCGTCTGCCGATACCACCTTTCTAGTTGCATCATGGCTTACGTAATAAGCATTTTAAAAATATTCCCCTTTCACAATTTTAATCATATAAAAACACACCAAAGTAGTAAAAAAGTACTAAACTACTCCTAAATTTGTCCCCCTTTTCTACTCCCTTCAAATGCATGACCGGAATAAGAGTGAGACGTTAAACTGCTGTCATTGGCCGTGATATCACCTTTTTTATTTCACCATGGGGCAAACTTTCCTGATGAAAACAAAAAAATGTAAAAACCAGCTAATGAGTTTTTATAATTTATACTCACCTGTTGATTTTAGCGAATTTGGTTTGCAATTTTCCATGGAATCGCGCACAAAACAAAGATCAAAATGTGAAAAGTTGTCAATGTGTGAGTTTCTAAGACAGAGCTGTTGTGCAACTGTTGAGTGTTTGTCTTAGAAACGCACTGTTGAGTAATTCAGCTCAGCTTAACAGTTGGCAACTTTTCGCCATTTTTTCCATCACAAATTTTATTCGCTACTTCAGCTCAACATGTTGTGTAAAGCCAAACAGCTGATAAATTCATCAAGCCGTTTCTAAGACGTAACTGTTTAACGCAACTGCTACACAACTGTTGAGCTCAACAGTTACGGAGCAGCTTTGTCTTAGAAACTCACCCAATGCTTGTTTAGATAGTCGATAAGTATTGCCACTTTGGCAGAATTATAAGACGTAAACAATAACGATGCCAGATTGTAATTTTATGCATACAAAATTGTGGTCACAAGCCATAACCGCCTAAGTCGACTTAAGACAAAATTGAGTTACATCAGAGAACTTATAAAACCAGAGAAGGTCCACGAACGGACAGGCGTGTAAATTGCTAATAACCAGAGAACTTATAAAACCAGAGAAGGTCCACGAACGGACAGGCGTGTAAATTGCTAATAACGCACAATTCTGGGGTAGGTAATTCACCACATGAGCTTAACAGTGCTAAAATGAGTAACAGAAAATTAACATTGATGAGCACAGCTCTGTAGAAACGACTGCTATTAATTTTGTGCACTTTTGCTGATATAAATAAAGCAATTTTAACAATTTTCGTAACCTCCACAATTTTTGCTTTTTAAAAAAAAAATGTCAAAATACATAATAAAAAAAATTAAAAAATCTGAAAAAACAAATTTCAATAATATGACTTGGTCCAGATGAGGCTCGATCGCCCAATTTTGGATTAGTCAATGACTTGATTCAATTGAATTTTCATATTTTTCATTATTTTCAAAATATTTTTTTGCAAAATATATAATAAAAAAATTAAAAAAAAAATCGAAAATACAATTTTCAAAAATATAACTTGGTCAAGGTGATACTCGATCGGCAGACTTTTGGATCAGTCAATCAGTTGATTCATTTGGGAAAACTTTTATGCACATGCATACATGCATACATATGTACTAGACATATACGCCGACAGTGATTCCGGCGGCGGCGGCGCTATTCCAAAAACATTTCGGCGGCGGCGGCGACGCCGGCGTGCTTTTTCGCGCCGGCGCGCCTGCCCCAAATTACAAATCACAATCCTTATTCAAATATTAATTTTATTTAGTTACCTTAATAGCGCTGGCTGAATGGAATAAATAAAATAATTTCCACCTTAAATTGTTGAAACTTTTTTATTAACAGCAAAAAACAATTGTTACATAAACTAAAATATAAAATAAAGAAAATAAATATTAAAGAATATACACAAATCCATATGTAAGGGTAAATTTAAATTCATTTGCTTATTTTGTATGATAATAAACATGCATACATATATAAATATGTACATATTTATATATATATATATATATAAGGCACTTTAAAATAAATATATGTATATACAGTGTTGGAAAAAATAATAGGGACAAAATTTTGCAATTCTCATTTATTTCATTTTAAGACCAAATAATAATTACCATATATTGATGCTTACACGGAGAGGACATGCTTCAATAACTCTGGGGTGGTTTTTGTATAATAATTTAATTTTTATGAATAAAAATAATGAAATGTATAATTTAAGTTGGAAATAATAATAGGGACAAACTTTAAATTCGATTGTTTTTTCAAATAAACTACAATATTACTGCTGCAGCTAGATTTAAACTAATGTTTAGTTGAAGCTCCTTTATTTTTTATAACTTCCTTACTTCATCGTGACATAGGGTTGACCAAATCAGCGCAATTTGCAACTGGTATTAAGTACCAAGCTTCTTTAATTTTTTTTCCATAACTCTTGCTTATTTTTCCATTTTTGATCCCCCATCGTCTTCTTTAATATTCCCTATAGGGCTGAGGTTCGACAACTGTGAGGGCTACTCAAAAACAGCAACTTTCTTACGTTCAAACTATGAGTTTTCGATTCTGGAGGCATGTTTGGGATCATTTTCGGCATCTAATGATATCAAGGAGGGTTGAAATGGTGCAGTTTTGAGTAGAACAATTAGAAACAGACCTCGAGAAGTAGGACTAAATGGAAGAGATCCCAGAAAAGTTCCGTATCTGAGAAAAAATTATGTAAGCCAACGAACTGAAATTTTCCAGTAGCTTAAATTCTTTAGGACCGAGGCTAGTAAAGTAGGGTACAGCCAAAGTTTTTTTTAATAACTTTTAACCGGCAAAAAACAAAACATTTCCGCATTCAGCTTCGTGTTCCTGAGGTCAAAACACGTCGATTGCTTCCTTTTTTTTTTTTAATTTTGAAGAACTTTAGCAGTTAGCAAAACTAGGAAAATATATACACATCTCGCTTCATACGGGTATGGCGCGCCAGCGCACGCCGCCGCGCCGATACGCCGATTTCACGGATTATGGCGGCGGCGGCCGATTATGAAGGTAATCGGCGCGGCGGCAGCGGCGTCAATCGGCGGCGTATATGTCTAATATGTACATACATGCATATGTACCTATTTTGGTAAATAATATGCCCGGTTGGTGTATAGGTAGGTACATGCATAATTAAATAAAAAATACGTAAAAAATTAAATATGTAAATAAAAAATAACTACATACACATGTATGTATGCATAACTTACATATATTGCGCGTAACCAATATATTGGTATGTACATATACATATTTTATTTTGCAACAAATATCTGTGCATACATATGTACAACCACGACTGTCCACCAAACCTTACAAAATATGTACAATTTTTCATTCATAAAATCAAGTGAAATGTGACAACATTGTCGTCGTGCAAAACGACATCAATTTCAATAATTTTCTAGTCCAACTAGACTTCAACAAAATTCATTGGCAAGGTATAAAAGTGTGAGGGGACGAGCGACATACTGTTTTTTATTTGTACAGCTCAACAAAAGCTGACAAAAGTCAAGCACACGCTATGTCACTTTCGACGGTCGCGTCGATTTGCAGAAATTCATGACCGTGTCTACATACAAACATTCATACATATTCCCTTACATACCGACGAGCTCATACTCTGCTCGCCCCTCTACATGGCGCTGTTGTCCAAATGTTCACAGCACAAAATTTGGCAAAGCGATTCTTTTCATAAATCACAGAAATTTCAAGTTCGGCTCGATTTCAAATCATGACGGGTAAGGCACTCAGCCATTGTCATCCCCTTTGCGGCAGGTTCGACTGCTACAGCAGTACATGTAAATTAATAGCAATTGACAGGGCGCCCGCTAAAATTGCGGCCTATTCTCTGTGAACAGCGATTTCGTTGCCCAGAGTATGTTTTATTCTTGTTGTTGTTGGTTGTTCATTCTGGTCAGCGAAATATGACAAACAAATCAAACCGCCGCTTGCTGACAGTGCGCAGGCCCGATTATTGCAAGTGGTCGCGCTTGTTGATATGAATGCGCACATAAGCAGGTGTCGAACCATTGCCATTGTGCGCGAGGTTCATCACTTTTGAATTACCCGCATGTCCACCGACTTGATCTGAAAGCTATTTGGAGCTAAAATTTTACAAAATTGCTTCGTTTTGTGAAAAGTGAAGGACAACAGCGAAATGTAGCGGGGCAAGGAAACGCAGCACTTGTTGAGGAGTATGAACATTGTACAATAACAAAATGTCATAACGTTTGCCCCTTGTCACCTTGTCTCCTTCCCTATGAATTTATTTCAAGTCGAGTTGGACTAGAAAAAATTATTGAAATTGTCGTCGATTTGCGCGAAGACAATGTTGCCAGTTTTCTCTTGATTTTTTGTGATTGAGTTTATGAATGAAATTGTTATTGCTGTTTTTGATAATTTGGAGGACAGTAGGGTTTGCGTTTGGATAGCACATATGTTTGTATGTATGTATATGTATATGGATGTACGCATGCTTTCAGGAGTTTGCGAATGGGATGTATGAGCACATATCATATATATAATACTTCTATATTGCTAGTATTCACTTGTTTTGTTCGTCAAACATCACAGTAACGATATACTGTTAGAAAGGGAAGCAAGATTCCATGGGCGCCGTTAAACTTTTGTTTCCAAAAACAAGGGGAACCACAGAAAAATGTTGATACTATGAAATAGGTATTTTATTTAACAAAGATAAGTCCGAATTTTATTAATTTGTACATATGAATGTACATACATATATATGTGTGTACATACCCAAGAAACATTTTAGTTGGAAATTGATTTGAGGTCGAATGGATATTCAACTCGTTTCCCAAATTCAAATTAGATTCAAATGAAAAAATATTACTTACTAATAATTTTACTTGTGCATATTGGGTATACATACATGAATAAAATGAAATAAAAATGAAATTCCAAAGAGCGTTCATTGGACGTTCACGAGCATGTAGGTATGCATGTTATTTGGTTGTGAAATACGTTGAAATAATAAATACATTATTTTGTTTTCGAAAGGTTGGCATTTCATTGTTTAATCTACTGCTTTGTGTTTTTATAACGATCATGAAAATTTTATATGAAGGGAATAACGACCCCTTTGAAACCCCCTTCTGTTTTTTTTTTTTGTAATGCTACTACAATTTTACAAATGTGTATGTGACATATATTCACATACACGACTTTTGCTTGTGTTGACGCATGCGCACAAATTACATATGCAGAACCGAGTTCATGAATAGCGTAACTGAAACACATTGATTAGATAGATTGTTAGCAATATAGAAGTATTACATATATGGCACATATGTACTTTTTTTTGAAAACAGGGCTTCGGAGCGGAAGTTTTGGGTGCATTTAGAAATCGTGAATTTTTGGGTGCATTTAGAAATCGTGAATTTTTGGGTGAATTTAGAAATCGTGAATTTTAAAGGTGATCGGAGCAAAATTTTTATAAAAACGATTTTGGAGCATATGCGTGACACATGTACGCATCTAAGGGCCTTCGACCTGAATTTTTTTGACAAGGGCTTCGGTGCGAAATTTAGGTTAAAAATTTTTAAACACGATTTTTTCAGTGATCGGAGCTAAATCTGTGACACATGTGGCATGAACAGGTTATCGGAGGAAAAAATTTTGAAAACAGGGCTTCGGAGCGGAAGTTTTGGGTGCATTTAGAAATCGTGAATTTTTGGGTGAATTTAGAAATCGTGAATTTTAAAGGTGATCGGAGCAAAATTTTTATAAAAACGATTTTGGAGCATATGCGTGACACATGTACGCATCTAAGGGCCTTCGACCTGAATTTTTTTGAACAGGGCTTCGGTGCGAAATTTAGGTAAAAAATTTTTAAACACGATTTTTTCAGTGATCGGAGCTACATCTGTGACACATGTGGCACGAACAGGTTATCGGAGGAAAAAATTTTGAATACAGGGCTTCGGAGCGGAAGTTTTGGGTGCATTTAGAAATCGTGAATTTTTGGGTGAATTTAGAAATCGTGAATTTTAAAGGTGATCGGAGCAAAATTTTTATAAAAACGATTTTGGAGCATATGCGTGACACATGTACGCATCTAAGGGCCTTCGACCTGAATAATTTTGAACAGGGCTTCGGTGCGAAATTTAGGTTAAAAATTTTTAAACACGATTTTTTCAGTGATCGGAGCTAAATCTGTGACACATGTGGCATGAACAGGTTATCGGAGGAAAAAATTTTGAAAACAGGGCTTCGGAGCGGAAGTTTTGGGTGCATTTAGAAATCGTGAATTTTTGGGTGAATTTAGAAATCGTGAATTTTAAAGGTGATCGGAGCAAAATTTTTCAGGGCTTCGGTGCGAAATTTAGGTTAAAAATTTTTAAACACGATTTTTTCAGTGATCGGAGCTAAATCTGTGACACATGTGGCATGAACAGGTTATCGGAGGAAAAAATTTTGAAAACAGGGCTTCGGAGCGGAAGTTTTGGGTGCATTTAGAAATCGTGAATTTTTGGGTGAATTTAGAAATCGTGAATTTTAAAGGTGATCGGAGCAAAATTTTTATAAAAACGATTTTGGAGCATATGCGTGACACATGTACGCATCTAAGGGCCTTCGACCTGAATTTTTTTGAACAGGGCTTCGGTGCGAAATTTAGGTTAAAAATTTTTAAACACGATTTTTTCAGTGATCGGAGCTAAATCTGTGACACATGTGGCATGAACAGGTTATCGGAGGAAAAAATTTTGAAAACAGGGCTTCGGAGCGGAAGTTTTGGGTGCATTTAGAAATCGTGAATTTTTGGGTGAATTTAGAAATCGTGAATTTTAAAGGTGATCGGAGCAAAATTTTTATAAAAACGATTTTGGAGCATATGCGTGACACATGTACGCATCTAAGGGCCTTCGACCTGAATTTTTTTGAACAGGGCTTCGGTGCGAAATTTAGGTTAAAAATTTTTAAACACGATTTTTTCAGTGATCGGAGCTAAATCTGTGACACATGTGGCATGAACAGGTTATCGGAGGAAAAAATTTTGAAAACAGGGCTTCGGAGCGGAAGTTTTGGGTGCATTTAGAAATCGTGAATTTTTGGGTGAATTTAGAAATCGTGAATTTTAAAGGTGATCGGAGCAAAATTTTTATAAAAACGATTTTGGAGCATATGCGTGACACATGTACGCATCTAAGGGCCTTCGACCTGAATTTTTTTGAACAGGGCTTCGGTGCGAAATTTAGGTTAAAAATTTTTAAACACGATTTTTTCAGTGATCGGAGCTAAATCTGTGACACATGTGGCATGAACAGGTTATCGGAGGAAAAAATTTTGAAAACAGGGCTTCGGAGCGGAAGTTTTGGGTGCATTTAGAAATCGTGAATTTTTGGGTGAATTTAGAAATCGTGAATTTTAAAGGTGATCGGAGCAAAATTTTTATAAAAACGATTTTGGAGCATATGCGTGACACATGTACGCATCTAAGGGCCTTCGACCTGAATTTTTTTGAACAGGGCTTCGGTGCGAAATTTAGGTAAAAAATTTTTAAACACGATTTTTTCAGTGATCGGAGCTAAATCTGTGACACATGTGGCATGAACAGGTTATCGGAGGAAAAAATTTTGAAAACAGGGCTTCGGAGCGGAAGTTTTGGGTGCATTTAGAAATCGTGAATTTTTGGGTGAATTTAGAAATCGTGAATTTTAAAGGTGATCGGAGCAAAATTTTTATAAAAACGATTTTGGAGCATATGCGTGACACATGTACGCATCTAAGGGCCTTCGACCTGAATTTTTTTGAACAGGGCTTCGGTGCGAAATTTAGGTTAAAAATTTTTAAACACGATTTTTTCAGTGATCGGAGCTAAATCTGTGACACATGTGGCATGAACAGGTTATCGGAGGAAAAAATTTTGAAAACAGGGCTTCGGAGCGGAAGTTTTGGGTGCATTTAGAAATCGTGAATTTTTGGGTGAATTTAGAAATCGTGAATTTTAAAGGTGATCGGAGCAAAATTTTTATAAAAACGATTTTGGAGCATATGCGTGACACATGTACGCATCTAAGGGCCTTCGACCTGAATTTTTTTGAACAGGGCTTCGGTGCGAAATTTAGGTTAAAAATTTTTAAACACGATTTTTTCAGTGATCGGAGCTAAATCTGTGACACATGTGGCATGAACAGGTTATCGGAGGAAAAAATTTTGAAAACAGGGCTTCGGAGCGGAAGTTTTGGGTGCATTTAGAAATCGTGAATTTTTGGGTGAATTTAGAAATCGTGAATTTTAAAGGTGAACGGAGCAAAATTTTTATAAAAACGATTTTGGAGCATATGCGTGACACATGTACGCATCTAAGGGCCTTCGACCTGAATTTTTTTGAACAGGGCTTCGGTGCGAAATTTAGGTTAAAAATTTTTAAACACGATTTTTTCAGTGATCGGAGCTAAATCTGTGACACATGTGGCATGAACAGGTTATCGGAGGAAAAAATTTTGAAAACAGGGCTTCGGAGCGGAAGTTTTGGGTGCATTTAGAAATCGTGAATTTTTGGGTGAATTTAGAAATCGTGAATTTTAAAGGTGATCGGAGCAAAATTTTTATAAAAACGATTTTGGAGCATATGCGTGACACATGTACGCATCTAAGGGCCTTCGACCTGAATTTTTTTGAACAGGGCTTCGGTGCGAAATTTAGGTTAAAAATTTTTAAACACGATTTTTTCAGTGATCGGAGCTAAATCTGTGACACATGTGGCATGAACAGGTTATCGGAGGAAAAAATTTTGAAAACAGGGCTTCGGAGCGGAAGTTTTGGGTGCATTTAGAAATCGTGAATTTTTGGGTGAATTTAGAAATCGTGAATTTTAAAGGTGATCGGAGCAAAATTTTTATAAAAACGATTTTGGAGCATATGCGTGACACATGTACGCATCTAAGGGCCTTCGACCTGAATTTTTTTGAACAGGGCTTCGGTGCGAAATTTAGGTTAAAAATTTTTAAACACGATTTTTTCAGTGATCGGAGCTAAATCTGTGACACATGTGGCATGAACAGGTTATCGGAGGAAAAAATTTTGAAAACAGGGCTTCGGAGCGGAAGATTTGGGTGCATTTAGAAATCGTGAATTTTTGGGTGAATTTAGAAATCGTGAATTTTAAAGGTGATCGGAGCAAAATTTTTATAAAAACGATTTTGGAGCATATGCGTGACACATGTACGCATCTAAGGGCCTTCGACCTGAATTTTTTTGAACAGGGCTTCGGTGCGAAATTTAGGTTAAAAATTTTTAAACACGATTTTTTCAGTGATCGGAGCTAAATCTGTGACACATGTGGCATGAACAGGTTATCGGAGGAAAAAATTTTGAAAACAGGGCTTCGTAGCGGAAGTTTTGGGTGCATTTAGAAATCGTGAATTTTAAAGGTGATCAGAGCAAAATTTTTATAAAAACGATTTTGGAGCATATGCGTGACACATGTACGCATCTAAGGGCCTTCGACCTGAATTTTTTTGAACAGGGTTTCGGTGCGAAATTTAGGTTAAAAATTTTTAAACACGATTTTTTCAGTGATCGGAGCTAAATCTGTGACACATGTGGCATGAACAGGTTATCGGAGGAAAAAATTTTGAAAACAGGGCTTCGGAGCGGAAGATTTGGGTGCATTTAGAAATCGTGAATTTTTGGGTGAATTTAGAAATCGTGAATTTTAAAGGTGATCGGAGCAAAATTTTTATAAAAACGATTTTGGAGCATATGCGTGACACATGTACGCATCTAAGGGCCTTCGACCTGAATTTTTTTGAACAGGGCTTCGGTGCGAAATTTAGGTTAAAAATTTTTAAACACGATTTTTTCAGTGATCGGAGCTAAATCTGTGACACATGTGGCATGAACAGGTTATCGGAGGAAAAAATTTTGAAAACAGGGCTTCGTAGCGGAAGTTTTGGGTGCATTTAGAAATCGTGAATTTTAAAGGTGATCAGAGCAAAATTTTTATAAAAACGATTTTGGAGCATATGCGTGACACATGTACGCATCTAAGGGCCTTCGACCTGAATTTTTTTGAACAGGGTTTCGGTGCGAAATTTAGGTTAAAAATTTTTAAACACGATTTTTTCAGTGATCGGAGCTAAATCTGTGACACATGTGGCATGAACAGGTTATCGGAGGAAAAAATTTTGAAAACAGGGCTTCGGAGCGGAAGATTTGGGTGCATTTAGAAATCTTGAATTTTTGGGTGAATTTAGAAATCGTGAATTTTAAAGGTGATCGGAGCAAAATTTTTATAAAAACGATTTTGGAGCATATGCGTGACACATGTACGCATCTAAGGGCCTTCGACCTGAATTTTTTTGAACAGGGCTTCGGTGCGAAATTTAGGTTAAAAATTTTTAAACACGATTTTTTCAGTGATCGGAGCTAAATCTGTGACACATGTGGCATGAACAGGTTATCGGAGGAAAAAATTTTGCAAACAGGGCTTCGTAGCGGAAGTTTTGGGTGCATTTAGAAATCGTGAATTTTAAAGGTGATCAGAGCAAAATTTTTATAAAAACGATTTTGGAGCATATGCGTGACACATGTACGCATCTAAGGGCCTTCGACCTGAATTTTTTTGAACAGGGTTTCGGTGCGAAATTTAGGTTAAACATTTTTAAACACGATTTTTTCAGTGATCGGAGCTAAATCTGTGACACATGTGGCATGAACAGGTTATCGGAGGAAAAATTTTGAAAACAGGGCTTCGGAGCGGAAGTTTTGGGTGCATTTAGAAATCGTGAATTTTTGGGTGCATTTAGAAATCGTGAATTTTTGGGTGAATTTAGAAATCGTGAATTTTAAAGGTGATCGGAGCAAAATTTTTATAAAAACGATTTTGGAGCATATGCGTGACACATGTACGCATCTAAGGGCCTTCGACCTGAATTTTTTTGAACAGGGCTTCAGTGCGAAATTTAGGTTAAAAATTTTTAAACACGATTTTTTCAGTGATCGGAGCTAAATCTGTGACACATGTGGCATGAACAGGTTATCGGAGGAAAAAATTTTGAAAACAGGGCTTCGGAGCGGAAGTTTTGGGTGCATTTAGAAATCGTGAATTTTTGGGTGAATTTAGAAATCGTGAATTTTAAAGGTGATC
Organism: Urophora cardui; assembly: GCA_960531455.1. NCBI lineage: Eukaryota > Metazoa > Arthropoda > Insecta > Diptera > Tephritidae > Urophora > Urophora cardui. The sequence goes on from OY482671.1 coordinate 169,643,520, forward strand.
GGAGCAAAATTTTTATAAAAACGATTTTGGAGCATATGCGTGACACATGTACGCATCTAAGGGCCTTCGACCTGAATTTTTTTGAACAGGGCTTCGGTGCGAAATTTAGGTTAAAAATTTTTAAACACGATTTTTTCAGTGATCGGAGCTAAATCTGTGACACATGTGGCATGAACAGGTTATCGGAGGAAAAAATTTTGAAAACAGGGCTTCGGAGCGGAAGTTTTGGGTGCATTTAGAAATCGTGAATTTTTGGGTGAATTTAGAAATCGTGAATTTTAAAGGTGATCGGAGCAAAATTTTTATAAAAACGATTTTGGAGCATATGCGTGACACATGTACGCATCTAAGGGCCTTCGACCTGAATTTTTTTGAACAGGGCTTCGGTGCGAAATTTAGGTTAAAAATTTTTAAACACGATTTTTTCAGTGATCGGAGCTAAATCTGTGACACATGTGGCATGAACAGGTTATCGGAGGAAAAAATTTTGAAAACAGGGCTTCGGAGCGGAAGTTTTGGGTGCATTTAGAAATCGTGAATTTTTGGGTGAATTTAGAAATCGTGAATTTTAAAGGTGATCGGAGCAAAATTTTTATAAAAACGATTTTGGAGCATATGCGTGACACATGTACGCATCTAAGGGCCTTCGACCTGAATTTTTTTGAACAGGGCTTCGGTGCGAAATTTAGGTTAAAAATTTTTAAACACGATTTTTTCAGTGATCGGAGTTAAATCTGTGACACATGTGGCATGAACAGGTTATCGGAGGAAAAAATTTTGAAAACAGGGCTTCGGAGCGGAAGTTTTGGGTGCATTTAGAAATCGTGAATTTTTGGGTGAATTTAGAAATCGTGAATTTTAAAGGTGATCGGAGCAAAATTTTTATAAAAACGATTTTGGAGCATATGCGTGACACATGTACGCATCTAAGGGCCTTCGACCTGAATTTTTTTGAACAGGGCTTCAGTGCGAAATTTAGGTTAAAAATTTTTAAACACGATTTTTTCAGTGATCGGAGCTAAATCTGTGACACATGTGGCATGAACAGGTTATCGGAGGAAAAAATTTTGAAAACAGGGCTTCGGAGCGGAAGTTTTGGGTGCATTTAGAAATCGTGAATTTTTGGGTGAATTTAGAAATCGTGAATTTTAAAGGTGATCGGAGCAAAATTTTTATAAAAACGATTTTGGAGCATATGCGTGACACATGTACGCATCTAAGGGCCTTCGACCTGAATTTTTTTGAACAGGGCTTCGGTGCGAAATTTAGGTTAAAAATTTTTAAACACGATTTTTTCAGTGATCGGAGCTAAATCTGTGACACATGTGGCATGAACAAGTTATCGGAGGAAAAAATTTTGAAAACAGGGCTTCGGAGCGGAAGTTTTGGGTGCATTTAGAAATCGTGAATTTTTGGGTGAATTTAGAAATCGTGAATTTTAAAGGTGATCGGAGCAAAATTTTTATAAAAACGATTTTGGAGCATATGCGTGACACATGTACGCATCTAAGGGCCTTCGACCTGAATTTTTTTGAACAGGGCTTCGGTGCGAAATTTAGGTTAAAAATTTTTAAACACGATTTTTTCAGTGATCGGAGCTAAATCTGTGACACATGTGGCATGAACAGGTTATCGGAGGAAAAAATTTTGAAAACAGGGCTTCGGAGCGGAAGTTTTGGGTGCATTTAGAAATCGTGAATTTTTGGGTGAATTTAGAAATCGTGAATTTTAAAGGTGATCGGAGCAAAATTTTTATAAAAACGATTTTGGAGCATATGCGTGACACATGTACGCATCTAAGGGCCTTCGACCTGAATTTTTTTGAACAGGGCTTCGGTGCGAAATTTAGGTTAAAAATTTTTAAACACGATTTTTTCAGTGATCGGAGCTAAATCTGTGACACATGTGGCATGAACAGGTTATCGGAGGAAAAAATTTTGAAAACAGGGCTTCGGAGCGGAAGTTTTGGGTGCATTTAGAAATCGTGAATTTTTGGGTGAATTTAGAAATCGTGAATTTTAAAGGTGATCGGAGCAAAATTTTTATAAAAACGATTTTGGAGCATATGCGTGACACATGTACGCATCTAAGGGCCTTCGACCTGAATTTTTTTGAACAGGGCTTCGGTGCGAAATTTAGGTTAAAAATTTTTAAACACGATTTTTTCAGTGATCGGAGCTAAATCTGTGACACATGTGGCATGAACAGGTTATCGGAGGAAAAAATTTTGAAAACAGGGCTTCGGAGCGGAAGTTTTGGGTGCATTTAGAAATCGTGAATTTTTGGGTGAATTTAGAAATCGTGAATTTTAAAGGTGATCGGAGCAAAATTTTTATAAAAACGATTTTGGAGCATATGCGTGACACATGTACGCATCTAAGGGCCTTCGACCTGAATTTTTTTGAACAGGGCTTCGGTGCGAAATTTAGGTTAAAAATTTTTAAACACGATTTTTTCAGTGATCGGAGTTAAATCTGTGACACATGTGGCATGAACAGGTTATCGGAGGAAAAAATTTTGAAAACAGGGCTTCGGAGCGGAAGTTTTGGGTGCATTTAGAAATCGTGAATTTTTGGGTGAATTTAGAAATCGTGAATTTTAAAGGTGATCGGAGCAAAATTTTTATAAAAACGATTTTGGAGCATATGCGTGACACATGTACGCATCTAAGGGCCTTCGACCTGAATTTTTTTGAACAGGGCTTCGGTGCGAAATTTAGGTTAAAAATTTTTAAACACGATTTTTTCAGTGATCGGAGCTAAATCTGTGACACATGTGGCATGAACAGGTTATCGGAGGAAAAAATTTTGAAAACAGGGCTTCGGAGCGGAAGTTTTGGGTGCATTTAGAAATCGTGAATTTTTGGGTGAATTTAGAAATCGTGAATTTTAAAGGTGATCGGAGCAAAATTTTTATAAAAACGATTTTGGAGCATATGCGTGACACATGTACGCATCTAAGGGCCTTCGACCTGAATTTTTTTGAACAGGGCTTCGGTGCGAAATTTAGGTTAAAAATTTTTAAACACGATTTTTTCAGTGATCGGAGCTAAATCTGTGACACATGTGGCATGAACAGGTTATCGGAGGAAAAAATTTTGAAAACAGGGCTTCGGAGCGGAAGTTTTGGGTGCATTTAGAAATCGTGAATTTTTGGGTGAATTTAGAAATCGTGAATTTTAAAGGTGATCGGAGCAAAATTTTTATAAAAACGATTTTGGAGCATATGCGTGACACATGTACGCATCTAAGGGCCTTCGACCTGAATTTTTTTGAACAGGGCTTCGGTGCGAAATTTAGGTTAAAAATTTTTAAACACGATTTTTTCAGTGATCGGAGCTAAATCTGTGACACATGTGGCATGAACAGGTTATCGGAGGAAAAAATTTTGAAAACAGGGCTTCGGAGCGGAAGTTTTGGGTGCATTTAGAAATCGTGAATTTTTGGGTGAATTTAGAAATCGTGAATTTTAAAGGTGATCGGAGCAAAATTTTTATAAAAACGATTTTGGAGCATATGCGTGACACATGTACGCATCTAAGGGCCTTCGACCTGAATTTTTTTGAACAGGGCTTCGGTGCGAAATTTAGGTTAAAAATTTTTAAACACGATTTTTTCAGTGATCGGAGCTAAATCTGTGACACATGTGGCATGAACAGGTTATCGGAGGAAAAAATTTTGAAAACAGGGCTTCGGAGCGGAAGTTTTGGGTGCATTTAGAAATCGTGAATTTTTGGGTGAATTTAGAAATCGTGAATTTTAAAGGTGATCGGAGCAAAATTTTTATAAAAACGATTTTGGAGCATATGCGTGACACATGTACGCATCTAAGGGCCTTCGACCTGAATTTTTTTGAACAGGGCTTCAGTGCGAAATTTAGGTTAAAAATTTTTAAACACGATTTTTTCAGTGATCGGAGCTAAATCTGTGACACATGTGGCATGAACAGGTTATCGGAGGAAAAAATTTTGAAAACAGGGCTTCGGAGCGGAAGTTTTGGGTGCATTTAGAAATCGTGAATTTTTGGGTGAATTTAGAAATCGTGAATTTTAAAGGTGATCGGAGCAAAATTTTTATAAAAACGATTTTGGAGCATATGCGTGACACATGTACGCATCTAAGGGCCTTCGACCTGAATTTTTTTGAACAGGGCTTCGGTGCGAAATTTAGGTTAAAAATTTTTAAACACGATTTTTTCAGTGATCGGAGCTAAATCTGTGACACATGTGGCATGAACAGGTTATCGGAGGAAAAAATTTTGAAAACAGGGCTTCGGAGCGGAAGTTTTGGGTGCATTTAGAAATCGTGAATTTTTGGGTGAATTTAGAAATCGTGAATTTTAAAGGTGATCGGAGCAAAATTTTTATAAAAACGATTTTGGAGCATATGCGTGACACATGTACGCATCTAAGGGCCTTCGATCTGAATTTTTTTGAACAGGGCTTCGGTGCGAAATTTAGGTTAAAAATTTTTAAACACGATTTTTTCAGTGATCGGAGCTAAATCTGTGACACATGTGGCATAAACAGGTTATCGGAGGAAAAAATTTTGAAAACAGGGCTTCGGAGCGGAAGTTTTGGGTGCATTTAGAAATCGTGAATTTTTGGGTGAATTTAGAAATCGTGAATTTTAAAGGTGATCGGAGCAAAATTTTTATAAAAACGATTTTGGAGCATATGCGTGACACATGTACGCATCTAAGGGCCTTCGACCTGAATTTTTTTGAACAGGGCTTCGGTGCGAAATTTAGGTTAAAAATTTTTAAACACGATTTTTTCAGTGATCGGAGCTAAATCTGTGACACATGTGGCATGAACAGGTTATCGGAGGAAAAAATTTTGAAAACAGGGCTTCGGAGCGGAAGTTTTGGGTGCATTTAGAAATCGTGAATTTTTGGGTGAATTTAGAAATCGTGAATTTTAAAGGTGATCGGAGCAAAATTTTTATAAAAACGATTTTGGAGCATATGCGAGACACATGTACGCATCTAAGGGCCTTCGACCTGAATTTTTTTGAACAGGGCTTCGGTGCGAAATTTAGGTTAAAAATTTTTAAACACGATTTTTTCAGTGATCGGAGCTAAATCTGTGACACATGTGGCATGAACAGGTTATCGGAGGAAAAAATTTTGAAAACAGGGCTTCGGAGCGGAAGTTTTGGGTGCATTTAGAAATCGTGAATTTTTGGGTGAATTTAGAAATCGTGAATTTTAAAGGTGATCGGAGCAAAATTTTTATAAAAACGATTTTGGAGCATATGCGTGACACATGTACGCATCTAAGGGCCTTCGACCTGAATTTTTTTGAACAGGGCTTCAGTGCGAAATTTAGGTTAAAAATTTTTAAACACGATTTTTTCAGTGATCGGAGCTAAATCTGTGACACATGTGGCATGAACAGGTTATCGGAGGAAAAAATTTTGAAAACAGGGCTTCGGAGCGGAAGTTTTGGGTGCATTTAGAAATCGTGAATTTTTGGGTGAATTTAGAAATCGTGAATTTTAAAGGTGATCGGAGCAAAATTTTTATAAAAACGATTTTGGAGCATATGCGTGACACATGTACGCATCTAAGGGCCTTCGACCTGAATTTTTTTGAACAGGGCTTCGGTGCGAAATTTAGGTTAAACATTTTTAAACACGATTTTTTCAGTGATCGGAGCTAAATCTGTGACACATGTGGCATGAACAGGTTATCGGAGGAAAAAATTTTGAAAACAGGGCTTCGGAGCGGAAGTTTTGGGTGCATTTAGAAATCGTGAATTTTTGGGTGAATTTAGAAATCGTGAATTTTAAAGGTGATCGGAGCAAAATTTTTATAAAAACGATTTTGGAGCATATGCGTGACACATGTACGCATCTAAGGGCCTTCGACCTGAATTTTTTTGAACAGGGCTTCGGTGCGAAATTTAGGTTAAAAATTTTTAAACACGATTTTTTCAGTGATCGGAGCTAAATCTGTGACACATGTGGCATGAACAGGTTATCGGAGGAAAAAATTTTGAAAACAGGGCTTCGGAGCGGAAGTTTTGGGTGCATTTAGAAATCGTGAATTTTTGGGTGAATTTAGAAATCGTGAATTTTAAAGGTGATCGGAGCAAAATTTTTATAAAAACGATTTTGGAGCATATGCGTGACACATGTACGCATCTAAGGGCCTTCGACCTGAATTTTTTTGAACAGGGCTTCGGTGCGAAATTTAGGTTAAAAATTTTTAAACACGATTTTTTCAGTGATCGGAGCTAAATCTGTGACACATGTGGCATGAACAGGTTATCGGAGGAAAAAATTTTGAAAACAGGGCTTCGGAGCGGAAGTTTTGGGTGCATTTAGAAATCGTGAATTTTTGGGTGAATTTAGAAATCGTGAATTTTAAAGGTGATCGGAGCAAAATTTTTATAAAAACGATTTTGGAGCATATGCGTGACACATGTACGCATCTAAGGGCCTTCGACCTGAATTTTTTTGAACAGGGCTTCAGTGCGAAATTTAGGTTAAAAATTTTTAAACACGATTTTTTCAGTGATCGGAGCTAAATCTGTGACACATGTGGCATGAACAGGTTATCGGAGGAAAAAATTTTGAAAACAGGGCTTCGGAGCGGAAGTTTTGGGTGCATTTAGAAATCGTGAATTTTTGGGTGAATTTAGAAATCGTGAATTTTAAAGGTGATCGGAGCAAAATTTTTATAAAAACGATTTTGGAGCATATGCGTGACACATGTACGCATCTAAGGGCCTTCGACCTGAATTTTTTTGAACAGGGCTTCGGTGCGAAATTTAGGTTAAAAATTTTTAAACACGATTTTTTCAGTGATCGGAGCTAAATCTGTGACACATGTGGCATGAACAGGTTATCGGAGGAAAAAATTTTGAAAACAGGGCTTCGGAGCGGAAGTTTTGGGTGCATTTAGAAATCGTGAATTTTTGGGTGAATTTAGAAATCGTGAATTTTAAAGGTGATCGGAGCAAAATTTTTATAAAAACGATTTTGGAGCATATGCGTGACACATGTACGCATCTAAGGGCCTTCGACCTGAATTTTTTTGAACAGGGCTTCGGTGCGAAATTTAGGTTAAAAATTTTTAAACACGATTTTTTCAGTGATCGGAGCTAAATCTGTGACACATGTGGCATGAACAGGTTATCGGAGGAAAAAATTTTGAAAACAGGGCTTCGGAGCGGAAGTTTTGGGTGCATTTAGAAATCGTGAATTTTTGGGTGAATTTAGAAATCGTGAATTTTAAAGGTGATCGGAGCAAAATTTTTATAAAAACGATTTTGGAGCATATGCGTGACACATGTACGCATCTAAGGGCCTTCGACCTGAATTTTTTTGAACAGGGCTTCGGTGCGAAATTTAGGTTAAAAATTTTTAAACACGATTTTTTCAGTGATCGGAGCTAAATCTGTGACACATGTGGCATGAACAGGTTATCGGAGGAAAAAATTTTGAAAACAGGGCTTCGGAGCGGAAGTTTTGGGTGCATTTAGAAATCGTGAATTTTTGGGTGAATTTAGAAATCGTGAATTTTAAAGGTGATCGGAGCAAAATTTTTATAAAAACGATTTTGGAGCATATGCGTGACACATGTACGCATCTAAGGGCCTTCGATCTGAATTTTTTTGAACAGGGCTTCGGTGCGAAATTTAGGTTAAAAATTTTTAAACACGATTTTTTCAGTGATCGGAGCTAAATCTGTGACACATGTGGCATAAACAGGTTATCGGAGGAAAAAATTTTGAAAACAGGGCTTCGGAGCGGAAGTTTTGGGTGCATTTAGAAATCGTGAATTTTTGGGTGAATTTAGAAATCGTGAATTTTAAAGGTGATCGGAGCAAAATTTTTATAAAAACGATTTTGGAGCATATGCGTGACACATGTACGCATCTAAGGGCCTTCGACCTGAATTTTTTTGAACAGGGCTTCGGTGCGAAATTTAGGTTAAAAATTTTTAAACACGATTTTTTCAGTGATCGGAGCTAAATCTGTGACACATGTGGCATGAACAGGTTATCGGAGGAAAAAATTTTGAAAACAGGGCTTCGGAGCGGAAGTTTTGGGTGCATTTAGAAATCGTGAATTTTTGGGTGAATTTAGAAATCGTGAATTTTAAAGGTGATCGGAGCAAAATTTTTATAAAAACGATTTTGGAGCATATGCGTGACACATGTACGCATCTAAGGGCCTTCGACCTGAATTTTTTTGAACAGGGCTTCGGTGCGAAATTTAGGTTAAAAATTTTTAAACACGATTTTTTCAGTGATCGGAGCTAAATCTGTGACACATGTGGCATGAACAGGTTATCGGAGGAAAAAATTTTGAAAACAGGGCTTCGGAGCGGAAGTTTTGGGTGCATTTAGAAATCGTGAATTTTTGGGTGAATTTAGAAATCGTGAATTTTAAAGGTGATCGGAGCAAAATTTTTATAAAAACGATTTTGGAGCATATGCGTGACACATGTACGCATCTAAGGGCCTTCGACCTGAATTTTTTTGAACAGGGCTTCAGTGCGAAATTTAGGTTAAAAATTTTTAAACACGATTTTTTCAGTGATCGGAGCTAAATCTGTGACACATGTGGCATGAACAGGTTATCGGAGGAAAAAATTTTGAAAACAGGGCTTCGGAGCGGAAGTTTTGGGTGCATTTAGAAATCGTGAATTTTTGGGTGAATTTAGAAATCGTGAATTTTAAAGTGATCGGAGCAAAATTTTTATAAAAACGATTTTGGAGCATTATGCGTGACACATGTACGCATCTAAGGGCCTTCGACGTGAATTTTTTTAAACAGGGCTTCGGTGCGAAATTTAGGTTAAAAATTTTTAAACACGATTTTTTCAGTGATCGGAGTTAAATCTGTGACACATGTGGCATGAACAGGTTATCGGAGGAAAAAATTTTGAAAACAGGGCTTCGGAGCGGAAGTTTTGGGTGCATTTAGAAATCGTGAATTTTTGGGTGAATTTAGAAATCGTGAATTTTAAAGGTGATCGGAGCAAAATTTTTATAAAAACGATTTTGGAGCATATGCGTGACACATGTACGCATCTAAGGGCCTTCGACCTGAATTTTTTTGAACAGGGCTTCGGTGCGAAATTTAGGTTAAAAATTTTTAAACACGATTTTTTCAGTGATCGGAGCTAAATCTGTGACACATGTGGCATGAACAGGTTATCGGAGGAAAAAATTTTGAAAACAGGGCTTCGGAGCGGAAGTTTTGGGTGCATTTAGAAATCGTGAATTTTTGGGTGAATTTAGAAATCGTGAATTTTAAAGGTGATCGGAGCAAAATTTTTATAAAAACGATTTTGGAGCATATGCGTGACACATGTACGCATCTAAGGGCCTTCGACCTGAATTTTTTTGAACAGGGCTTCGGTGCGAAATTTAGGTTAAAAATTTTTAAACACGATTTTTTCAGTGATCGGAGTTAAATCTGTGACACATGTGGCATGAACAGGTTATCGGAGGAAAAAATTTTGAAAACAGGGCTTCGGAGCGGAAGTTTTGGGTGCATTTAGAAATCGTGAATTTTTGGGTGAATTTAGAAATCGTGAATTTTAAAGGTGATCGGAGCAAAATTTTTATAAAAACGATTTTGGAGCATATGCGTGACACATGTACGCATCTAAGGGCCTTCGACCTGAATTTTTTTGAACAGGGCTTCAGTGCGAAATTTAGGTTAAAAATTTTTAAACACGATTTTTTCAGTGATCGGAGCTAAATCTGTGACACATGTGGCATGAACAGGTTATCGGAGGAAAAAATTTTGAAAACAGGGCTTCGGAGCGGAAGTTTTGGGTGCATTTAGAAATCGTGAATTTTTGGGTGAATTTAGAAATCGTGAATTTTAAAGGTGATCGGAGCAAAATTTTTATAAAAACGATTTTGGAGCATATGCGTGACACATGTACGCATCTAAGGGCCTTCGACCTGAATTTTTTTGAACAGGGCTTCGGTGCGAAATTTAGGTAAAAAATTTTTAAACACGATTTTTTCAGTGATCGGAGCTAAATCTGTGACACATGTGGCATGAACAGGTTATCGGAGGAAAAAATTTTGAAAACAGGGCTTCGGAGCGGAAGTTTTGGGTGCATTTAGAAATCGTGAATTTTTGGGTGAATTTAGAAATCGTGAATTTTAAAGGTGATCGGAGCAAAATTTTTATAAAAACGATTTTGGAGCATATGCGTGACACATGTACGCATCTAAGGGCCTTCGACCTGAATTTTTTTGAACAGGGCTTCGGTGCGAAATTTAGGTTAAAAATTTTTAAACACGATTTTTTCAGTGATCGGAGCTAAATCTGTGACACATGTGGCATGAACAGGTTATCGGAGGAAAAAATTTTGAAAACAGGGCTTCGGAGCGGAAGTTTTGGGTGCATTTAGAAATCGTGAATTTTTGGGTGAATTTAGAAATCGTGAATTTTAAAGGTGATCGGAGCAAAATTTTTATAAAAACGATTTTGGAGCATATGCGTGACACATGTACGCATCTAAGGGCCTTCGACCTGAATTTTTTTGAACAGGGCTTCGGTGCGAAATTTAGGTTAAAAATTTTTAAACACGATTTTTTCAGTGATCGGAGCTAAATCTGTGACACATGTGGCATGAACAGGTTATCGGAGGAAAAAATTTTGAAAACAGGGCTTCGGAGCGGAAGTTTTGGGTGCATTTAGAAATCGTGAATTTTTGGGTGAATTTAGAAATCGTGAATTTTAAAGGTGATCGGAGCAAAATTTTTATAAAAACGATTTTGGAGCATATGCGTGACACATGTACGCATCTAAGGGCCTTCGACCTGAATTTTTTTGAACAGGGCTTCGGTGCGAAATTTAGGTTAAAAATTTTTAAACACGATTTTTTCAGTGATCGGAGCTAAATCTGTGACACATGTGGCATGAACAGGTTATCGGAGGAAAAAATTTTGAAAACAGGGCTTCGGAGCGGAAGTTTTGGGTGCATTTAGAAATCGTGAATTTTTGGGTGAATTTAGAAATCGTGAATTTTAAAGGTGATCGGAGCAAAATTTTTATAAAAACGATTTTGGAGCATATGCGTGACACATGTACGCATCTAAGGGCCTTCGACCTGAATTTTTTTGAACAGGGCTTCGGTGCGAAATTTAGGTTAAAAATTTTTAAACACGATTTTTTCAGTGATCGGAGCTAAATCTGTGACACATGTGGCATGAACAGGTTATCGGAGGAAAAAATTTTGAAAACAGGGCTTCGGAGCGGAAGTTTTGGGTGCATTTAGAAATCGTGAATTTTTGGGTGAATTTAGAAATCGTGAATTTTAAAGGTGATCGGAGCAAAATTTTTATAAAAACGATTTTGGAGCATATGCGTGACACATGTACGCATCTAAGGGCCTTCGACCTGAATTTTTTTGAACAGGGCTTCGGTGCGAAATTTAGGTTAAAAATTTTTAAACACGATTTTTTCAGTGATCGGAGCTAAATCTGTGACACATGTGGCATGAACAGGTTATCGGAGGAAAAAATTTTGAAAACAGGGCTTCGGAGCGGAAGTTTTGGGTGCATTTAGAAATCGTGAATTTTTGGGTGAATTTAGAAATCGTGAATTTTAAAGGTGATCGGAGCAAAATTTTTATAAAAACGATTTTGGAGCATATGCGTGACACATGTACGCATCTAAGGGCCTTCGACCTGAATTTTTTTGAACAGGGCTTCGGTGCGAAATTTAGGTTAAAAATTTTTAAACACGATTTTTTCAGTGATCGGAGCTAAATCTGTGACACATGTGGCATGAACAGGTTATCGGAGGAAAAAATTTTGAAAACAGGGCTTCGGAGCGGAAGTTTTGGGTGCATTTAGAAATCGTGAATTTTTGGGTGAATTTAGAAATCGTGAATTTTAAAGGTGATCGGAGCAAAATTTTTATAAAAACGATTTTGGAGCATATGCGTGACACATGTACGCATCTAAGGGCCTTCGACCTGAATTTTTTTGAACAGGGCTTCAGTGCGAAATTTAGGTTAAAAATTTTTAAACACGATTTTTTCAGTGATCGGAGCTAAATCTGTGACACATGTGGCATGAACAGGTTATCGGAGGAAAAAATTTTGAAAACAGGGCTTCGGAGCGGAAGTTTTGGGTGCATTTAGAAATCGTGAATTTTTGGGTGAATTTAGAAATCGTGAATTTTAAAGGTGATCGGAGCAAAATTTTTATAAAAACGATTTTGGAGCATATGCGTGACACATGTACGCATCTAAGGGCCTTCGACCTGAATTTTTTTGAACAGGGCTTCGGTGCGAAATTTAGGTTAAAAATTTTTAAACACGATTTTTTCAGTGATCGGAGCTAAATCTGTGACACATGTGGCATGAACAGGTTATCGGAGGAAAAAATTTTGAAAACAGGGCTTCGGAGCGGAAGTTTTGGGTGCATTTAGAAATCGTGAATTTTTGGGTGAATTTAGAAATCGTGAATTTTAAAGGTGATCGGAGCAAAATTTTTATAAAAACGATTTTGGAGCATATGCGTGACACATGTACGCATCTAAGGGCCTTCGACCTGAATTTTTTTGAACAGGGCTTCGGTGCGAAATTTAGGTTAAAAATTTTTAAACACGATTTTTTCAGTGATCGGAGCTAAATCTGTGACACATGTGGCATGAACAGGTTATCGGAGGAAAAAATTTTGAAAACAGGGCTTCGGAGCGGAAGTTTTGGGTGCATTTAGAAATCGTGAATTTTTGGGTGAATTTAGAAATCGTGAATTTTAAAGGTGATCGGAGCAAAATTTTTATAAAAACGATTTTGGAGCATATGCGTGACACATGTACGCATCTAAGGGCCTTCGACCTGAATTTTTTTGAACAGGGCTTCGGTGCGAAATTTAGGTTAAAAATTTTTAAACACGATTTTTTCAGTGATCGGAGTTAAATCTGTGACACATGTGGCATGAACAGGTTATCGGAGGAAAAAAATTTTGAAAACAGGGCTTCGGAGCGGAAGTTTTGGGTGCATTTAGAAATCGTGAATTTTTGGGTGAATTTAGAAATCGTGAATTTTAAAGGTGATCGGAGCAAAATTTTTATAAAAACGATTTTGGAGCATATGCGTGACACATGTACGCATCTAAGGGCCTTCGACCTGAATTTTTTTGAACAGGGCTTCAGTGCGAAATTTAGGTTAAAAATTTTTAAACACGATTTTTTCAGTGATCGGAGCTAAATCTGTGACACATGTGGCATGAACAGGTTATCGGAGGAAAAAATTTTGAAAACAGGGCTTCGGAGCGGAAGTTTTGGGTGCATTTAGAAATCGTGAATTTTTGGGTGAATTTAGAAATCGTGAATTTTAAAGGTGATCGGAGCAAAATTTTTATAAAAACGATTTTGGAGCATATGCGTGACACATGTACGCATCTAAGGGCCTTCGACCTGAATTTTTTTGAACAGGGCTTCGGTGCGAAATTTAGGTTAAAAATTTTTAAACACGATTTTTTCAGTGATCGGAGCTAAATCTGTGACACATGTGGCATGAACAGGTTATCGGAGGAAAAAATTTTGAAAACAGGGCTTCGGAGCGGAAGTTTTGGGTGCATTTAGAAATCGTGAATTTTTGGGTGAATTTAGAAATCGTGAATTTTAAAGGTGATCGGAGCAAAATTTTTTTAAAAACGATTTTGGAGCATATGCGTGACACATGTACGCATCTAAGGGCCTTCGACCTGAATTTTTTTGAACAGGGCTTCGGTGCGAAATTTAGGTTAAAAATTTTTAAACACGATTTTTTCAGTGATCGGAGCTAAATCTGTGACACATGTGGCATGAACAGGTTATCGGAGGAAAAAATTTTGAAAACAGGGCTTCGGAGCGGAAGTTTTGGGTGCATTTAGAAATCGTGAATTTTTGGGTGAATTTAGAAATCGTGAATTTTAAAGGTGATCGGAGCAAAATTTTTATAAAAACGATTTTGGAGCATATGCGTGACACATGTACGCATCTAAGGGCCTTCGACCTGAATTTTTTTGAACAGGGCTTCGGTGCGAAATTTAGGTTAAAAATTTTTAAACACGATTTTTTCAGTGATCGGAGCTAAATCTGTGACACATGTGGCATGAACAGGTTATCGGAGGAAAAAATTTTGAAAACAGGGCTTCGGAGCGGAAGTTTTGGGTGCATTTAGAAATCGTGAATTTTTGGGTGAATTTAGAAATCGTGAATTTTAAAGGTGATCGGAGCAAAATTTTTATAAAAACGATTTTGGAGCATATGCGTGACACATGTACGCATCTAAGGGCCTTCGACCTGAATTTTTTTGAACAGGGCTTCGGTGCGAAATTTAGGTTAAAAATTTTTAAACACGATTTTTTCAGTGATCGGAGCTAAATCTGTGACACATGTGGCATGAACAGGTTATCGGAGGAAAAAATTTTGAAAACAGGGCTTCGGAGCGGAAGTTTTGGGTGCATTTAGAAATCGTGAATTTTTGGGTGAATTTAGAAATCGTGAATTTTAAAGGTGATCGGAGCAAAATTTTTATAAAAACGATTTTGGAGCATATGCGTGACACATGTACGCATCTAAGGGCCTTCGACCTGAATTTTTTTGAACAGGGCTTCGGTGCGAAATTTAGGTTAAAAATTTTTAAACACGATTTTTTCAGTGATCGGAGCTAAATCTGTGACACATGTGGCATGAACAGGTTATCGGAGGAAAAAATTTTGAAAACAGGGCTTCGGAGCGGAAGTTTTGGGTGCATTTAGAAATCGTGAATTTTTGGGTGAATTTAGAAATCGTGAATTTTAAAGGTGATCGGAGCAAAATTTTTATAAAAACGATTTTGGAGCATATGCGTGACACATGTACGCATCTAAGGGCCTTCGACCTGAATTTTTTTGAACAGGGCTTCGGTGCGAAATTTAGGTTAAAAATTTTTAAACACGATTTTTTCAGTGATCGGAGCTAAATCTGTGACACATGTGGCATGAACAGGTTATCGGAGGAAAAAATTTTGAAAACAGGGCTTCGGAGCGGAAGTTTTGGGTGCATTTAGAAATCGTGAATTTTTGGGTGAATTTAGAAATCGTGAATTTTAAAGGTGATCGGAGCAAAATTTTTATAAAAACGATTTTGGAGCATATGCGTGACACATGTACGCATCTAAGGGCCTTCGACCTGAATTTTTTTGAACAGGGCTTCAGTGCGAAATTTAGGTAAAAAATTTTTAAACACGATTTTTTCAGTGATCGGAGCTAAATCTGTGACACATGTGGCATGAACAGGTTATCGGAGGAAAAAATTTTGAAAACAGGGCTTCGGAGCGGAAGTTTTGGGTGCATTTAGAAATCGTGAATTTTTGGGTGAATTTAGAAATCGTGAATTTTAAAGGTGATCGGAGCAAAATTTTTATAAAAACGATTTTGGAGCATATGCGTGACACATGTACGCATCTAAGGGCCTTCGACCTGAATTTTTTTGAACAGGGCTTCGGTGCGAAATTTAGGTTAAAAATTTTTAAACACGATTTTTTCAGTGATCGGAGCTAAATCTGTGACACATGTGGCATGAACAGGTTATCGGAGGAAAAAATTTTGAAAACAGGGCTTCGGAGCGGAAGTTTTGGGTGCATTTAGAAATCGTGAATTTTTGGGTGAATTTAGAAATCGTGAATTTTAAAGGTGATCGGAGCAAAATTTTTATAAAAACGATTTTGGAGCATATGCGTGACACATGTACGCATCTAAGGGCCTTCGACCTGAATTTTTTTGAACAGGGCTTCGGTGCGAAATTTAGGTTAAAAATTTTTAAACACGATTTTTTCAGTGATCGGAGCTAAATCTGTGACACATGTGGCATGAACAGGTTATCGGAGGAAAAAATTTTGAAAACAGGGCTTCGGAGCGGAAGTTTTGGGTGCATTTAGAAATCGTGAATTTTTGGGTGAATTTAGAAATCGTGAATTTTAAAGGTGATCGGAGCAAAATTTTTATAAAAACGATTTTGGAGCATATGCGTGACACATGTACGCATCTAAGGGCCTTCGACCTGAATTTTTTTGAACAGGGCTTCGGTGCGAAATTTAGGTTAAAAATTTTTAAACACGATTTTTTCAGTGATCGGAGCTAAATCTGTGACACATGTGGCATGAACAGGTTATCGGAGGAAAAAATTTTGAAAACAGGGCTTCGGAGCGGAAGTTTTGGGTGCATTTAGAAATCGTGAATTTTTGGGTGAATTTAGAAATCGTGAATTTTAAAGGTGATCGGAGCAAAATTTTTATAAAAACGATTTTGGAGCATATGCGTGACACATGTACGCATCTAAGGGCCTTCGACCTGAATTTTTTTGAACAGGGCTTCGGTGCGAAATTTAGGTTAAAAATTTTTAAACAAGATTTTTTCAGTGATCGGAGTTAAATCTGTGACACATGTGGCATGAACAGGTTATCGGAGGAAAAAATTTTGAAAACAGGGCTTCGGAGCGGAAGTTTTGGGTGCATTTAGAAATCGTGAATTTTTGGGTGAATTTAGAAATCGTGAATTTTAAAGGTGATCGGAGCAAAATTTTTATAAAAACGATTTTGGAGCATATGCGTGACACATGTACGCATCTAAGGGCCTTCGACCTGAATTTTTTTGAACAGGGCTTCGGTGCGAAATTTAGGTTAAAAATTTTTAAACACGATTTTTTCAGTGATCGGAGCTAAATCTGTGACACATGTGGCATGAACAGGTTATCGGAGGAAAAAATTTTGAAAACAGGGCTTCGGAGCGGAAGTTTTGGGTGCATTTAGAAATCGTGAATTTTTGGGTGAATTTAGAAATCGTGAATTTTAAAGGTGATCGGAGCAAAATTTTTATAAAAACGATTTTGGAGCATATGCGTGACACATGTACGCATCTAAGGGCCTTCGACCTGAATTTTTTTGAACAGGGCTTCGGTGCGAAATTTAGGTTAAAAATTTTTAAACACGATTTTTTCAGTGATCGGAGCTAAATCTGTGACACATGTGGCATGAACAGGTTATCGGAGGAAAAAATTTTGAAAACAGGGCTTCGGAGCGGAAGTTTTGGGTGCATTTAGAAATCGTGAATTTTTGGGTGAATTTAGAAATCGTGAATTTTAAAGGTGATCGGAGCAAAATTTTTATAAAAACGATTTTGGAGCATATGCGTGACACATGTACGCATCTAAGGGCCTTCGACCTGAATTTTTTTGAACAGGGCTTCGGTGCGAAATTTAGGTTAAAAATTTTTAAACACGATTTTTTCAGTGATCGGAGCTAAATCTGTGACACATGTGGCATGAACAGGTTATCGGAGGAAAAAATTTTGAAAACAGGGCTTCGGAGCGGAAGTTTTGGGTGCATTTAGAAATCGTGAATTTTTGGGTGAATTTAGAAATCGTGAATTTTAAAGGTGATCGGAGCAAAATTTTTATAAAAACGATTTTGGAGCATATGCGTGACACATGTACGCATCTAAGGGCCTTCGACCTGAATTTTTTTGAACAGGGCTTCAGTGCGAAATTTAGGTTAAAAATTTTTAAACACGATTTTTTCAGTGATCGGAGCTAAATCTGTGACACATGTGGCATGAACAGGTTATCGGAGGAAAAAATTTTGAAAACAGGGCTTCGGAGCGGAAGTTTTGGGTGCATTTAGAAATCGTGAATTTTTGGGTGAATTTAGAAATCGTGAATTTTAAAGGTGATCGGAGCAAAATTTTTATAAAAACGATTTTGGAGCATATGCGTGACACATGTACGCATCTAAGGGCCTTCGACCTGAATTTTTTTGAACAGGGCTTCGGTGCGAAATTTAGGTTAAAAATTTTTAAACACGATTTTTTCAGTGATCGGAGCTAAATCTGTGACACATGTGGCATGAACAGGTTATCGGAGGAAAAAATTTTGAAAACAGGGCTTCGGAGCGGAAGTTTTGGGTGCATTTAGAAATCGTGAATTTTTGGGTGAATTTAGAAATCGTGAATTTTAAAGGTGATCGGAGCAAAATTTTTATAAAAACGATTTTGGAGCATATGCGTGACACATGTACGCATCTAAGGGCCTTCGATCTGAATTTTTTTGAACAGGGCTTCGGTGCGAAATTTAGGTTAAAAATTTTTAAACACGATTTTTTCAGTGATCGGAGCTAAATCTGTGACACATGTGGCATAAACAGGTTATCGGAGGAAAAAATTTTGAAAACAGGGCTTCGGAGCGGAAGTTTTGGGTGCATTTAGAAATCGTGAATTTTTGGGTGAATTTAGAAATCGTGAATTTTAAAGGTGATCGGAGCAAAATTTTTATAAAAACGATTTTGGAGCATATGCGTGACACATGTACGCATCTAAGGGCCTTCGACCTGAATTTTTTTGAACAGGGCTTCGGTGCGAAATTTAGGTTAAAAATTTTTAAACACGATTTTTTCAGTGATCGGAGCTAAATCTGTGACACATGTGGCATGAACAGGTTATCGGAGGAAAAAATTTTGAAAACAGGGCTTCGGAGCGGAAGTTTTGGGTGCATTTAGAAATCGTGAATTTTTGGGTGAATTTAGAAATCGTGAATTTTAAAGGTGATCGGAGCAAAATTTTTATAAAAACGATTTTGGAGCATATGCGTGACACATGTACGCATCTAAGGGCCTTCGACCTGAATTTTTTTGAACAGGGCTTCGGTGCGAAATTTAGGTTAAAAATTTTTAAACACGATTTTTTCAGTGATCGGAGCTAAATCTGTGACACATGTGGCATGAACAGGTTATCGGAGGAAAAAATTTTGAAAACAGGGCTTCGGAGCGGAAGTTTTGGGTGCATTTAGAAATCGTGAATTTTTGGGTGAATTTAGAAATCGTGAATTTTAAAGGTGATCGGAGCAAAATTTTTATAAAAACGATTTTGGAGCATATGCGTGACACATGTACGCATCTAAGGGCCTTCGACCTGAATTTTTTTGAACAGGGCTTCAGTGCGAAATTTAGGTTAAAAATTTTTAAACACGATTTTTTCAGTGATCGGAGCTAAATCTGTGACACATGTGGCATGAACAGGTTATCGGAGGAAAAAATTTTGAAAACAGGGCTTCGGAGCGGAAGTTTTGGGTGCATTTAGAAATCGTGAATTTTTGGGTGAATTTAGAAATCGTGAATTTTAAAGGTGATCGGAGCAAAATTTTTATAAAAACGATTTTGGAGCATATGCGTGACACATGTACGCATCTAAGGGCCTTCGACCTGAATTTTTTTGAACAGGGCTTCGGTGCGAAATTTAGGTTAAAAATTTTTAAACACGATTTTTTCAGTGATCGGAGCTAAATCTGTGACACATGTGGCATGAACAGGTTATCGGAGGAAAAAATTTTGAAAACAGGGCTTCGGAGCGGAAGTTTTGGGTGCATTTAGAAATCGTGAATTTTTGGGTGAATTTAGAAATCGTGAATTTTAAAGGTGATCGGAGCAAAATTTTTATAAAAACGATTTTGGAGCATATGCGTGACACATGTACGCATCTAAGGGCCCTCGACCTGAATTTTTTTGAACAGGGCTTCGGTGCGAAATTTAGGTTAAAAATTTTTAAACACGATTTTTTCAGTGATCGGAGCTAAATCTGTGACACATGTGGCATGAACAGGTTATCGGAGGAAAAAATTTTGAAAACAGGGCTTCGGAGCGGAAGTTTTGGGTGCATTTAGAAATCGTGAATTTTTGGGTGAATTTAGAAATCGTGAATTTTAAAGGTGATCGGAGCAAAATTTTTATAAAAACGATTTTGGAGCATATGCGTGACACATGTACGCATCTAAGGGCCTTCGACCTGAATTTTTTTGAACAGGGCTTCGGTGCGAAATTTAGGTTAAAAATTTTTAAACACGATTTTTTCAGTGATCGGAGCTAAATCTGTGACACATGTGGCATGAACAGGTTATCGGAGGAAAAAATTTTGAAAACAGGGCTTCGGAGCGGAAGTTTTGGGTGCATTTAGAAATCGTGAATTTTTGGGTGAATTTAGAAATCGTGAATTTTAAAGGTGATCGGAGCAAAATTTTTATAAAAACGATTTTGGAGCATATGCGTGACACATGTACGCATCTAAGGGCCTTCGACCTGAATTTTTTTGAACAGGGCTTCGGTGCGAAATTTAGGTTAAAAATTTTTAAACACGATTTTTTCAGTTATCGGAGCTAAATCTGTGACACATGTGGCATGAACAGGTTATCGGAGGAAAAAATTTTGAAAACAGGGCTTCGGAGCGGAAGTTTTGGGTGCATTTAGAAATCGTGAATTTTTGGGTGAATTTAGAAATCGTGAATTTTAAAGGTGATCGGAGCAAAATTTTTATAAAAACGATTTTGGAGCATATGCGTGACACATGTACGCATCTAAGGGCCTTCGACCTGAATTTTTTTGAACAGGGCTTCGGTGCGAAATTTAGGTTAAAAATTTTTAAACACGATTTTTTCAGTGATCGGAGCTAAATCTGTGACACATGTGGCATGAACAGGTTATCGGAGGAAAAAATTTTGAAAACAGGGCTTCGGAGCGGAAGTTTTGGGTGCATTTAGAAATCGTGAATTTTTGGGTGAATTTAGAAATCGTGAATTTTAAAGGTGATCGGAGCAAAATTTTTATAAAAACGATTTTGGAGCATATGCGTGACACATGTACGCATCTAAGGGCCTTCGACCTGAATTTTTTTGAACAGGGCTTCGGTGCGAAATTTAGGTTAAAAATTTTTAAACACAATTTTTTCAGTGATCGGAGCTAAATCTGTGACACATGTGGCATGAACAGGTTATCGGAGGAAAAAATTTGGAAAAGGGGCTTCGGAGCGGAAGTTTTGGGTGCATTTAGAAATCGTGAATTTTTGGGTGAATTTAGAAATCGTGAATTTTAAAGGTGATCGGAGCAAAATTTTTATAAAAACGATTTTGGAGCATATGCGTGACACATGTACGCATCTAAGGGCCTTCGACCTGAATTTTTTTGAACAGGGCTTCGGTGCGAAATTTAGGTTAAAAATTTTTAAACACGATTTTTTCAGTGATCGGAGCTAAATCTGTGACACATGTGGCATGAACAGGTTATCGGAGGAAAAAATTTTGAAAACAGGGCTTCGGAGCGGAAGTTTTGGGTGCATTTAGAAATCGTGAATTTTTGGGTGAATTTAGAAATCGTGAATTTTAAAGGTGATCGGAGCAAAATTTTTATAAAAACGATTTTGGAGCATATGCGTGACACATGTACGCATCTAAGGGCCTTCGACCTGAATTTTTTTGAACAGGGCTTCGGTGCGAAATTTAGGTTAAAAATTTTTAAACACGATTTTTTCAGTGATCGGAGCTAAATCTGTGACACATGTGGCATGAACAGGTTATCGGAGGAAAAAATTTTGAAAACAGGGCTTCGGAGCGGAAGTTTTGGGTGCATTTAGAAATCGTGAATTTTTGGGTGAATTTAGAAATCGTGAATTTTAAAGGTGATCGGAGCAAAATTTTTATAAAAACGATTTTGGAGCATATGCGTGACACATGTACGCATCTAAGGGCCTTCGACCTGAATTTTTTTGAACAGGGCTTCGGTGCGAAATTTAGGTTAAAAATTTTTAAACACGATTTTTTCAGTGATCGGAGCTAAATCTGTGACACATGTGGCATGAACAGGTTATCGGAGGAAAAAATTTTGAAAACAGGGCTTCGGAGCGGAAGTTTTGGGTGCATTTAGAAATCGTGAATTTTTGGGTGAATTTAGAAATCGTGAATTTTAAAGGTGATCGGAGCAAAATTTTTATAAAAACGATTTTGGAGCATATGCGTGACACATGTACGCATCTAAGGGCCTTCGACCTGAATTTTTTTGAACAGGGCTTCGGTGCGAAATTTAGGTTAAAAATTTTTAAACACGATTTTTTCAGTGATCGGAGCTAAATCTGTGACACATGTGGCATGAACAGGTTATCGGAGGAAAAAATTTTGAAAACAGGGCTTCGGAGCGGAAGTTTTGGGTGCATTTAGAAATCGTGAATTTTTGGTGAATTTAGAAATCGTGAATTTTAAAGGTGATCGGAGCAAAATTTTTATAAAAACGATTTTGGAGCATATGCTTGACACATGTACGCATCTAAGGGCCTTCGACCTGAATTTTTTTGAACAGGGCTTCGGTGCGAAATTTAGGTAAAAAATTTTTAAACACGATTTTTTCAGTGATCGGAGCTAAATCTGTGACACATGTGGCATGAACAGACTATCGGAGGAAAAAATTTTGAAAACAGGGCTTCGGAGCTGAAGTTTTGGGTGAATTTAGAAATCGTGAATTTTTGGGTGAATTTAGAAATCGTGAATTTTAAAGGTGATCGGAGCAAAATTTTTATAAAAACGATTTTGGAGCATATGCTTGACACATGTACGCATCTAAGGGCCTTCGACCTGAATTTTTTTGAACAGGGCTTCGGTGCGAAATTTAGGTAAAAAATTTTTAAACACGATTTTTTCAGTGATCGGAGCTAAATCTGTGACACATGTGGCATGAACAGACTATCGGAAGAAAAAATTTTGAAAACAGGACTTCGGAGCTGAAGTTTTGGGTGAATTTAGAAATCGTGAATTTTTGGGTGAATTTAGAAATCGTGAATTTTAAAGGTGATCGGAGCAAAATTTTTATAAAAACGATTTTGGAGCATATGCTTGACACATGTACGCATCTAAGGGCCTTCGACCTGAATTTTTTTGAACAGGGCTTCGGTGCGAAATTTAGGTAAAAAATTTTTAAACACGATTTTTTCAGTGATCGGAGCTAAATCTGTGACACATGTGGCATGAACAGACTATCGGAGGAAAAAATTTTGAAAACAGGGCTTCGGAGCTGAAGTTTTGGGTGAATTTAGAAATCGTGAATTTTTGGGTGAATTTAGAAATCGTGAATTTTAAAGGTGATCGGTGCAAAATTTTTATAAAAACGATTTTGGAGCATATGCTTGACACATGTACGCATCTAAGGGCCTTCGACCTGAATTTTTTTGAACAGGCCTTCGGTGCGAAATTTAGGTAAAAAATTTTTAAACACGATTTTTTCAGTGATCGGAGCTAAATCTGTGACACATGTGGCATGAACAGACTATCGGAGGAAAAAATTTTGAAAACAGTGCTTCGGAGCTGAAGTTTTGGGTGAATTTAGAAATCGTGAATTTTTGGGTGAATTTAGAAATCGTGAATTTTAAAGGTGATCGGAGCAAAATTTTTATAAAAACGATTTTGGAGCATATGCTTGACACATGTACGCATCTAAGGGCCTTCGACCTGAATTTTTTTGAACAGGGCTTCGGTGCGAAATTTAGGTAAAAAATTTTTAAACACGATTTTTTCAGTGATCGGAGCTAAATCTGTGACACATGTGGCATGAACAGACTATCGGAGGAAAAAATTTTGAAAACAGGGCTTCGGAGCTGAATTTTTGGGTGAATTTAGAAATCGTGAATTTTAAAGGTGATCGGAGCAAAATTTTTATAAAAACGATTTTGGAGCATATGCGTGACACATGTACGCATCTAAGGGCCTTCGACCTGAATTTTTTTGAACAGGGCTTCGGTGCGAAATTTAGGTTAAAAATTTTTAAACACGATTTTTTCAGTGATCGGAGCTAAATGTGTGACACATGTGGCATGAACAGGTTATCGGAGGAAAAAATTTTGAAAACAGGGCTTCGGAGCGGAAGTTTTGGGTGCATTTAGAAATCGTGAATTTTTGGGTGAATTTAGAAATCGTGAATTTTAAAGGTGATCGGAGCAAAATTTTTATAAAAACGATTTTGGAGCATATGCGTGACACATGTACGCATCTAAGGGCCTTCGACCTGAATTTTTTTGAACAGGGCTTCGGTGCGAAATTTAGGTTAAAAATTTTTAAACACGATTTTTTCAGTGATCAGAGCTAAATCTGTGACACATGTGGCATGAACAGGTTATCGGAGGAAAAAATTTTGAAAACAGGGCTTCGGAGCGGAAGTTTTGGGTGCATTTAGAAATCGTGAATTTTTGGGTGAATTTAGAAATCGTGAATTTTAAAGGTGATCGGAGCAAAATTTTTATAAAAACGATTTTGGAGCATATGCGTGACACATGTACGCATCTAAGGGCCTTCGACCTGAATTTTTTTGAACAGGGCTTCGGTGCGAAATTTAGGTTAAAAATTTTTAAACACGATTTTTTCAGTGATCGGAGCTAAATGTGTGACACATGTGGCATGAACAGGTTATCGGAGGAAAAAATTTTGAAAACAGGGCTTCGGAGCGGAAGTTTTGGGTGCATTTAGAAATCGTGAATTTTTGGGTGAATTTAGAAATCGTGAATTTTAAAGGTGATCGGAGCAAAATTTTTATAAAAACGATTTTGGAGCATATGCGTGACACATGTACGCATCTAAGGGCCTTCGACCTGAATTTTTTTGAACAGGGCTTCGGTGCGAAATTTAGGTTAAAAATTTTTAAACACGATTTTTTCAGTGATCGGAGCTAAATCTGTGACACATGTGGCATGAACAGGTTATCGGAGGAAAAAATTTTGAAAACAGGGCTTCGGAGCGGAAGTTTTGGGTGCATTTAGAAATCGTGAATTTTTGGGTGAATTTAGAAATCGTGAATTTTAAAGGTGATCGGAGCAAAATTTTTATAAAAGCGATTTTGGAGCATATGCGTGACACATGTACGCATCTAAGGGCCTTCGACCTGAATTTTTTTGAACAGGGCTTCGGTGCGAAATTTAGGTTAAAAATTTTTAAACACGATTTTTTCAGTGATCGGAGCTAAATCTGTGACACATGTGGCATAAACAGGTTATCGGAGGAAAAAATTTTGAAAACAGGGCTTCGGAGCGGAAGTTTTGGGTGCATTTAGAAATCGTGAATTTTTGGGTGAATTTAGAAATCGTGAATTTTAAAGGTGATCGGAGCAAAATTTTTATAAAAACGATTTTGGAGCATATGCGTGACACATGTACGCATCTAAGGGCCTTCGACCTGAATTTTTTTGAACAGGGCTTCGGTGCGAAATTTAGGTTAAAAATTTTTAAACACGATTTTTTCAGTGATCGGAGCTAAATCTGTGACACATGTGGCATGAACAGGTTATCGGAGGAAAAAATTTTGAAAACAGGGCTTCGGAGCGGAAGTTTTGGGTGCATTTAGAAATCGTGAATTTTTGGGTGAATTTAGAAATCGTGAATTTTAAAGGTGATCGGAGCAAAATTTTTATAAAAGCGATTTTGGAGCATATGCGTGACACATGTACGCATCTAAGGGCCTTCGACCTGAATTTTTTTGAACAGGGCTTCGGTGCAAAATTTAGGTTAAAAATTTTTAAACACGATTTTTTCAGTGATCGGAGCTAAATCTGTGACACATGTGGCATGAACAGGTTATCGGAGGAAAAAATTTTGAAAACAGGGCTTCGGAGCGGAAGTTTTGGGTGCATTTAGAAATCGTGAATTTTTGGGTGAATTTAGAAATCGTGAATTTTAAAGGTGATCGGAGCAAAATTTTTATAAAAACGATTTTGGAGCATATGCGTGACACATGTACGCATCTAAGGGCCTTCGACCTGAATTTTTTTGAACAGGGCTTCGGTGCGAAATTTAGGTTAAAAATTTTTAAACACGATTTTTTCAGTGATCGGAGCTAAATCTGTGACACATGTGGCATGAACAGGTTATCGGAGGAAAAAATTTTGAAAACAGGGCTTCGGAGCGGAAGTTTTGGGTGCATTTAGAAATCGTGAATTTTTGGGTGAATTTAGAAATCGTGAATTTTAAAGGTGATCGGAGCAAAATTTTTATAAAAACGATTTTGGAGCATATGCTTGACACATGTACGCATCTAAGGGCCTTCGACCTGAATTTTTTTGAACAGGGCTTCGGTGCGAAATTTAGGTAAAAAATTTTTAAACACGATTTTTTCAGTGATCGGAGCTAAATCTGTGACACATGTGGCATGAACAGACTATCGGAGGAAAAAATTTTGAAAACAGGGCTTCGGAGCTGAAGTTTTGGGTGAATTTAGAAATCGTGAATTTTTGGGTGAATTTAGAAATCGTGAATTTTAAAGGTGATCGGAGCAAAATTTTTATAAAAACGATTTTGGAGCATATGCTTGACACATGTACGCATCTAAGGGCCTTCGACCTGAATTTTTTTGAACAGGGCTTCGGTGCGAAATTTAGGTAAAAAATTTTTAAACACGATTTTTTCAGTGATCGGAGCTAAATCTGTGACACATGTGGCATGAACAGACTATCGGCAGAAAAAATTTTGAAAACAGGACTTCGGAGCTGAAGTTTTGGGTGAATTTAGAAATCGTGAATTTTTGGGTGAATTTAGAAATCGTGAATTTTAAAGGTGATCGGAGCAAAATTTTTATAAAAACGATTTTGGAGCATATGCTTGACACATGTACGCATCTAATGGCGTTTTCTTTTCTCGAAATAATGTTGCCCTGTTTGATTTTTTTAGCCATTTTATGGCTTTGTTTGGTCATTTCAACGAATACTAAACTCTAACAAAGTGA
This sequence comes from Urophora cardui, assembly GCA_960531455.1. Taxonomy (NCBI): domain Eukaryota; kingdom Metazoa; phylum Arthropoda; class Insecta; order Diptera; family Tephritidae; genus Urophora; species Urophora cardui. The sequence continues at coordinate 169,670,045 of OY482671.1, forward strand.
GAGGGTACAGTTATCAACAAATTCAGCCATTTTATAGAAACTCAAGTTACGTATTTCAATAATTGAAATATAGGAGGGCAGCATTTTTTCGTAGAAAAGAAAACGCCATAAGGGCCTTCGACCTGAATTTTTTTGAACAGGGCTTCGGTGCGAAATTTAGGTAAAAAATTTTTAAACACGATTTTTTCAGTGATCGGAGCTAAATCTGTGACACATGTGGCATGAACAGACTATCGGAGGAAAAAATTTTGAAAACAGGGCTTCGGAGCTGAAGTTTTGGGTGAATTTAGAAATCGTGAATTTTTGGGTGAATTTAGAAATCGTGAATTTTAAAGGTGATCGGTGCAAAATTTTTATAAAAACGATTTTGGAGCATATGCTTGACACATGTACGCATCTAAGGGCCTTCGACCTGAATTTTTTTGAACAGGGCTTCGGTGCGAAATTTAGGTAAAAAATTTTTAAACACGATTTTTTCAGTGATCGGAGCTAAATCTGTGACACATGTGGCATGAACAGACTATCGGAGGAAAAAATTTTGAAAACAGGGCTTCGGAGCTGAAGTTTTGGGTGAATTTAGAAATCGTGAATTTTTGGGTGAATTTAGAAATCGTGAATTTTAAAGGTGATCGGAGCAAAATTTTTATAAAAACGATTTTGGAGCATATGCTTGACACATGTACGCATCTAAGGGCCTTCGACCTGAATTTTTTTGAACAGGGCTTCGGTGCGAAATTTAGGTAAAAAATTTTTAAACACGATTTTTTCAGTGATCGGAGCTAAATCTGTGACACATGTGGCATGAACAGACTATCGGAGGAAAAAATTTTGAAAACAGGGCTTCGGAGCTGAAGTTTTGGGTGAATTTAGAAATCGTGAATTTTTGGGTGAATTTAGAAATCGTGAATTTTAAAGGTGATCGGAGCAAAATTTTTATAAAAACGATTTTGGAGCATATGCTTGACACATGTACACATCTAAGGTCCTTCGACCTGAATTTTTTTGAACAGGGCTTCGGTGCGAAATTTAGGTAAAAAATTTTTAAACACGATTTTTTCAGTGATCGGAGCTAAATCTGTGACACATGTGGCATGAACTGACTATCGGAGGAAAAAATTTTGAAAACAGGGCTTCGGAGCTGAAGTTTTGGGTGAATTTAGAAATCGTGAATTTTTGGGTGAATTTAGAAATCGTGAATTTTAAAGGTGATCGGAGCAAAATTTTTATAAAAACGATTTTGGAGCATATGCTTGACACATGTACGCATCTAAGGGCCTTCGACCTGAATTTTTTTGAACAGGGCTTCGGTGCGAAATTTAGGTAAAAAATTTTTAAACACGATTTTTTCAGTGATCGGAATTAAATCTGTGACACATGTGGCATGAACAGACTATCGGAGGAAAAAATTTTGAAAACAGGGCTTCGGAGCTGAAGTTTTGGGTGAATTTAGAAATCGTGAATTTTTGGGTGAATTTAGAAATCGTGAATTTTAAAGGTGATCGGAGCAAAGTTTTTATAAAAACGATTTTGGAGCATATGCTTGACACATGTGCACATCTAAGGGCCTTCGACCTGAATTTTTTTGAACAGGGCTTCGGTGCGAAATTTAGGTACAAAATTTTTAAACACGATTTTTTCAGTGATCGGAGCTAAATCTGTGACACATGTGGCATGAACAGACTATCGGAGGAAAAAATTTTGAAAACAGGGCTTCGGAGCTGAAGTTTTGGGTGAATTTAGAAATCGTGAATTTTTGGGTGAATTTAGAAATCGTGAATTTTAAAGGTGATCGGAGCAAAATTTTTATAAAAACGATTTTGGAGCATATGCTTGACACATGTACGCATCTAAGGGCCTTCGACCTGAATTTTTTTGAACAGGGCTTCGGTGCGAAATTTAGGTAAACAATTTTTAAACACGATTTTTTCAGTGATCGGAGCTAAATCTGTGACACATGTGGCATGAACAGACTATCGGAGGAAAAAATTTTGAAAACAGGGCTTCGGAGCTGAAGTTTTGGGTGAATTTAGAAATCGTGAATTTTTGGGTGAATTTAGAAATCGTGAATTTTAAAGGTGATCGGAGCAAAATTTTTATAAAAACGATTTTGGAGCATATGCTTGACACATGTACGCATCTAAGGGCCTTCGACCTGAATTTTTTTGAACAGGGCTTCGGTGCGAAATTTAGGTACAAAATTTTTAAACACGATTTTTTCAGTGATCGGAGCTAAATCTGTGACACATGTGGCATGAACAGACTATCGGAGGAAAAAATTTTGAAAACAGGGCTTCGGAGCTGAAGTTTTGGGTGAATTTAGAAATCGTGAATTTTTGGGTGAATTTAGAAATCGTGAATTTTAAAGGTGATCGGAGCAAAATTTTTATAAAAACGATTTTGGAGCATATGCTTGACACATGTACGCATCTAAGGGCCTTCGACCTGAATTTTTTTGAACAGGGCTTCGGTGCGAAATTTAGGTAAAAAATTTTTAAATACGATTTTTTCAGTGATCGGAGCTAAATCTGTGACACATGTGGCATGAACAGACTATCGGAGGAAAAAATTTTGAAAACAGGGCTTCGGAGCTGAAGTTTTGGGTGAATTTAGAAATCGTGAATTTTTGGGTGAATTTAGAAATCGTGAATTTTAAAGGTGATCGGAGCAAAATTTTTATAAAAACGATTTTGGAGCATATGCTTGACACATGTACGCATCTAAGGGCCTTCGACCTGAATTTTTTTGAACAGGGCTTCGGTGCGAAATTTAGGTAAAAAATTTTTAAACACGATTTTTTCAGTGATCGGAGCTAAATCTGTGACACATGTGGCATGAACAGACTATCGGAGGAAAAAATTTTGAAAACAGGGCTTCGGAGCTGAAGTTTTGGGTGAATTTAGAAATCGTGAATTTTTGGGTGAATTTAGAAATCGTGAATTTTAAAGGTGATCGGAGCAAAATTTTTATAAAAACGATTTTGGAGCATATGCTTGACACATGTACGCATCTAAGGGCCTTCGACCTGATTTTTTTTGAACAGGGCTTCGGTGCGAAATTTAGGTTAAAAATTTTTAAACACGATTTTTTCAGTGATCGGAGCTAAATCTGTGACACATGTGGCATGAACAGACTATCGGAGGAAAAAATTTTGAAAACAGGGCTTCGGAGCTGAAGTTTTGGGTGAATTTAGAAATCGTGAATTTAGAAATCGTGAATTTTAAAGGTGATCGGAGCAAAATTTTTATAAAAACGATTTTGGAGCATATGCTTGACACATGTACGCATCTAAGGGCGTTCGACCTGAATTTTTTTGAACAGGGCTTCGGTGCGAAATTTAGGTAAAAAATTTTTAAACACGATTTTTTCAGTGATCGGAGCTAAATCTGTGACACATGTGGCATGAACAGACTATCGGAGGAAAAAATTTTGAAAACAGGGCTTCGGAGCTGAAGTTTTGGGTGAATTTAGAAATCGTGAATTTTTGGGTGAATTTAGAAATCGTGAATTTTAAAGGTGATCGGAGCAAAATTTTTATAAAAACGATTTTGGAGCATATGCTTGACACATGTACGCATCTAAGGGCCTTCGACCTGAATTTTTTTGAACAGGGCTTCCGTGCGAAATTTAGGTAAAAAATTTTTAAACACGATTTTTTCAGTGATCGGAGCTAAATCTGTGACACATGTGGCATGAACAGACTATCGGAGGAAAAAATTTTGAAAACAGGGCTTCGGAGCTGAAGTTTTGGGTGAATTTAGAAATCGTGAATTTTTGGGTGAATTTAGAAATCGTGAATTTTAAAGGTGATCGGGGCAAAATTTTTATAAAAACGATTTTGGAGCATATGCTTGACACATGTACGCATCTAAGGGCCTTCGACCTGAATTTTTTTGAACAGGGCTTCGGTGCGAAATTTAGGTAAAAAATTTTTAAACACGATTTTTTCAGTGATCGGAGCTAAATCTGTGACACATGTGGCATGAACAGACTATCGGAGGAAAAAATTTTGAAAACAGGGCTTCGGAGCTGAAGTTTTGGGTGAATTTAGAAATCGTGAATTTTTGGGTGAATTTAGAAATCGTGAATTTTAAAGGTGATCGGAGCAAAATTTTTATAAAAACGATTTTGGAGCATATGCTTGACACATGTACGCATCTAAGGGCCTTCGACCTGAATTTTTTTGAACAGGGCTTCGGTGCGAAATTTAGGTAAAAAATTTTTAAACACGATTTTTTCAGTGATCGGAGCTAAATCTGTGACACATGTGGCATGAACAGACTATCGGAGGAAAAAATTTTGAAAACAGGGCTTCGGAGCTGAAGTTTTGGGTGAATTTAGAAATCGTGAATTTTTGGGTGAATTTAGAAATCGTGAATTTTAAAGGTGATCGGAGCAAAATTTTTATAAAAACGATTTTGGAGCATATGCTTGACACATGTACACATCTAAGGTCCTTCGACCTGAATTTTTTTGAACAGGGCTTCGGTGCGAAATTTAGGTAAAAAATTTTTAAACACGATTTTTTCAGTGATCGGAGCTAAATCTGTGACACATGTGGCATGAACTGACTATCGGAGGAAAAAATTTTGAAAACAGGGCTTCGGAGCTGAAGTTTTGGGTGAATTTAGAAATCGTGAATTTTTGGGTGAATTTAGAAATCGTGAATTTTAAAGGTGATCGGAGCAAAATTTTTATAAAAACGATTTTGGAGCATATGCTTGACACATGTACGCATCTAAGGGCCTTCGACCTGAATTTTTTTGAACAGGGCTTCGGTGCGAAATTTAGGTAAAAAATTTTTAAACACGATTTTTTCAGTGATCGGAATTAAATCTGTGACACATGTGGCATGAACAGACTATCGGAGGAAAAAATTTTGAAAACAGGGCTTCGGAGCTGAAGTTTTGGGTGAATTTAGAAATCGTGAATTTTTGGGTGAATTTAGAAATCGTGAATTTTAAAGGTGATCGGAGCAAAGTTTTTATAAAAACGATTTTGGAGCATATGCTTGACACATGTGCACATCTAAGGGCCTTCGACCTGAATTTTTTTGAACAGGGCTTCGGTGCGAAATTTAGGTACAAAATTTTTAAACACGATTTTTTCAGTGATCGGAGCTAAATCTGTGACACATGTGGCATGAACAGACTATCGGAGGAAAAAATTTTGAAAACAGGGCTTCGGAGCTGAAGTTTTGGGTGAATTTAGAAATCGTGAATTTTTGGGTGAATTTAGAAATCGTGAATTTTAAAGGTGATCGGAGCAAAATTTTTATAAAAACGATTTTGGAGCATATGCTTGACACATGTACGCATCTAAGGGCCTTCGACCTGAATTTTTTTGAACAGGGCTTCGGTGCGAAATTTAGGTAAAAAATTTTTAAACACGATTTTTTCAGTGATCGGAGCTAAATCTGTGACACATGTGGCATGAACAGACTATCGGAGGAAAAAATTTTGAAAACAGGGCTTCGGAGCTGAAGTTTTGGGTGAATTTAGAAATCGTGAATTTTTGGGTGAATTTAGAAATCGTGAATTTTAAAGGTGATCGGAGCAAAATTTTTATAAAAACGATTTTGGAGCATATGCTTGACACATGTACGCATCTAAGGGCCTTCGACCTGAATTTTTTTGAACAGGGCTTCGGTGCGAAATTTAGGTACAAAATTTTTAAACACGATTTTTTCAGTGATCGGAGCTAAATCTGTGACACATGTGGCATGAACAGACTATCGGAGGAAAAAATTTTGAAAACAGGGCTTCGGAGCTGAAGTTTTGGGTGAATTTAGAAATCGTGAATTTTTGGGTGAATTTAGAAATCGTGAATTTTAAAGGTGATCGGAGCAAAATTTTTATAAAAACGATTTTGGAGCATATGCTTGACACATGTACGCATCTAAGGGCCTTCGACCTGAATTTTTTTGAACAGGGCTTCGGTGCGAAATTTAGGTAAAAAATTTTTAAATACGATTTTTTCAGTGATCGGAGCTAAATCTGTGACACATGTGGCATGAACAGACTATCGGAGGAAAAAATTTTGAAAACAGGGCTTCGGAGCTGAAGTTTTGGGTGAATTTAGAAATCGTGAATTTTTGGGTGAATTTAGAAATCGTGAATTTTAAAGGTGATCGGAGCAAAATTTTTATAAAAACGATTTTGGAGCATATGCTTGACACATGTACGCATCTAAGGGCCTTCGACCTGAATTTTTTTGAACAGGGCTTCGGTGCGAAATTTAGGTAAAAAATTTTTAAACACGATTTTTTCAGTGATCGGAGCTAAATCTGTGACACATGTGGCATGAACAGACTATCGGAGGAAAAAATTTTGAAAACAGGGCTTCGGAGCTGAAGTTTTGGGTGAATTTAGAAATCGTGAATTTTTGGGTGAATTTAGAAATCGTGAATTTTAAAGGTGATCGGAGCAAAATTTTTATAAAAACGATTTTGGAGCATATGCTTGACACATGTACGCATCTAAGGGCCTTCGACCTGATTTTTTTTGAACAGGGCTTCGGTGCGAAATTTAGGTTAAAAATTTTTAAACACGATTTTTTCAGTGATCGGAGCTAAATCTGTGACACATGTGGCATGAACAGACTATCGGAGGAAAAAATTTTGAAAACAGGGCTTCGGAGCTGAAGTTTTGGGTGAATTTAGAAATCGTGAATTTAGAAATCGTGAATTTTAAAGGTGATCGGAGCAAAATTTTTATAAAAACGATTTTGGAGCATATGCTTGACACATGTACGCATCTAAGGGCGTTCGACCTGAATTTTTTTGAACAGGGCTTCGGTGCGAAATTTAGGTAAAAAATTTTTAAACACGATTTTTTCAGTGATCGGAGCTAAATCTGTGACACATGTGGCATGAACAGACTATCGGAGGAAAAAATTTTGAAAACAGGGCTTCGGAGCTGAAGTTTTGGGTGAATTTAGAAATCGTGAATTTTTGGGTGAATTTAGAAATCGTGAATTTTAAAGGTGATCGGAGCAAAATTTTTATAAAAACGATTTTGGAGCATATGCTTGACACATGTACGCATCTAAGGGCCTTCGACCTGAATTTTTTTGAACAGGGCTTCCGTGCGAAATTTAGGTAAAAAATTTTTAAACACGATTTTTTCAGTGATCGGAGCTAAATCTGTGACACATGTGGCATGAACAGACTATCGGAGGAAAAAATTTTGAAAACAGGGCTTCGGAGCTGAAGTTTTGGGTGAATTTAGAAATCGTGAATTTTTGGGTGAATTTAGAAATCGTGAATTTTAAAGGTGATCGGGGCAAAATTTTTATAAAAACGATTTTGGAGCATATGCTTGACACATGTACGCATCTAAGGGCCTTCGACCTGAATTTTTTTGAACAGGGCTTCGGTGCGAAATTTAGGTAAAAAATTTTTAAACACGATTTTTTCAGTGATCGGAGCTAAATCTGTGACACATGTGGCATGAACAGACTATCGGAAGAAAAAATTTTGAAAACAGGACTTCGGAGCTGAAGTTTTGGGTGAATTTAGAAATCGTGAATTTTTGGGTGAATTTAGAAATCGTGAATTTTAAAGGTGATCGGAGCAAAATTTTTATAAAAACGATTTTGGAGCATATGCTTGACACATGTACGCATCTAAGGGCCTTCGACCTGAATTTTTTTGAACAGGGCTTCGGTGCGAAATTTAGGTAAAAAATTTTTAAACACGATTTTTTCAGTGATCGGAGCTAAATCTGTGACACATGTGGCATGAACAGACTATCGGAGGAAAAAATTTTGAAAACAGGGCTTCGGAGCTGAAGTTTTGGGTGAATTTAGAAATCGTGAATTTTTGGGTGAATTTAGAAATCGTGAATTTTAAAGGTGATCGGTGCAAAATTTTTATAAAAACGATTTTGGAGCATATGCTTGACACATGTACGCATCTAAGGGCCCTCGACCTGAATTTTTTTGAACAGGCCTTCGGTGCGAAATTTAGGTAAAAAATTTTTAAACACGATTTTTTCAGTGATCGGAGCTAAATCTGTGACACATGTGGCATGAACAGACTATCGGAGGAAAAAATTTTGAAAACAGGGCTTCGGAGCTGAAGTTTTGGGTGAATTTAGAAATCGTGAATTTTTGGGTGAATTTAGAAATCTTGAATTTTAAAGGTGATCGGAGCAAAATTTTTATAAAAACGATTTTGGAGCATATGCTTGACACATGTACGCATCTAAGGGCCTTCGACCTGAATTTTTTTGAACGGGGCTTCGGTGCGAAATTTAGGTAAAAAATTTTTAAACACGATTTTTTCAGTGATCGGAGCTAAATCTGTGACACATGTGGCATGAAAAGACTATCGGAGGAAAAAATTTTGAAAACAGGGCTTCGGAGCTGAAGTTTTGGGTGAATTTAGAAATCGTGAATTTTTGGGTGAATTTAGAAATCGTGAATTTTAAAGGTGATCGGAGCAAAATTTTTATTAAAACGATTTTGGAGCATATGCTTGACACATGTACACATCTAAGGTCCTTCGACCTGAATTTTTTTGAACAGGGCTTCGGTGCGAAATTTAGGTAAAAAATTTTTAAACACGATTTTTTCAGTGATCGGAGCTAAATCTGTGACACATGTGGCATGAACTGACTATCGGAGGAAAAAATTTTGAAAACAGGGCTTCGGAGCTGAAGTTTTGGGTGAATTTAGAAATCGTGAATTTTTGGGTGAATTTAGAAATCGTGAATTTTAAAGGTGATCGGAGCAAAATTTTTATAAAAACGATTTTGGAGCATATGCTTGACACATGTACGCATCTAAGGGCCTTCGACCTGAATTTTTTTGAACAGGGCTTCGGTGCGAAATTAGGTAAAAAATTTTTAAAGACGATTTTTTCAGTGATCGGAGCTAAATCTGTGACACATGTGGCATGAACAGACTATCGGAGGAAAAAATTTTGAAAACAGGGCTTCGGAGCTGAAGTTTTGGGTGAATTTAGAAATCGTGAATTTTTGGGTGAATTTAGAAATCGTGAATTTTAAAGGTGATCGGAGCAAAATTTTTATAAAAACGATTTTGGAGCATATGCTTGACACATGTACGCATCTAAGGGCCTTCGACCTGAATTTTTTTGAACAGGGCTTCGGTGCGAAATTTAGGTAAAAAATTTTTAAAGACGATTTTTTCAGTGATCGGAGCTAAATCTGTGACACATGTGGCATGAACAGACTATCGGAGGAAAAAATTTTGAAAACAGGGCTTCGGAGCTGAAGTTTTGGGTGAATTTAGAAATCGTGAATTTTTGGGTGAATTTAGAAATCGTGAATTTTAAAGGTGATCGGAGCAAAATTTTTATAAAAACAATTTTGGAGCATATGCGTGACACATGTACGCATCTAAGGGCCTTCGACCTGAATTTTTTTGAACAGGGCTTCGGTGCGAAATTTAGGTTTAAAATTTTTAAACACGATTTTTTCAGTGATCGGAGCTAAATCTGTGACACATGTGGCATGAACAGGTTATCGGAGGAAAAAATTTTGAAAACAGGGCTTCGGAGCGGAAGTTTTGGGTGCATTTAGAAATCGTGAATTTTTGGGTGAATTTAGAAATCGTGAATTTTAAAGGTGATCGCAGCAAAATTTTTATAAAAACGATTTTGGAGCATATGCGTGACACATGTACGCATCTAAGGGCCTTCGACATGAATTTTTTTGAACAGGGCTTCGGTGCGAAATTTAGGTTAAAAATTTTTAAACACGATTTTTTCAGTGATCGGAGCTAAATCTGTGACAAATGTGGCATGAACAGGTTATCGGAGGAAAAAATTTTGAAAACAGGGCTTCGGAGCGGAAGTTTTGGGTGCATTTAGAAATCGTGAATTTTTGGGTGAATTTAGAAATCGTGAATTTTAAAGGTGATCGCAGCAAAATTTTTATAAAAACGATTTTGGAGCATATGCGTGACACATGTACGCATCTAAGGGCCTTCGACCTGAATTTTTTTGAACAGGGCTTCGGTGAGAAATTTAGGTTAAAAATTTTTAAACTCGATTTTTTCAGTGATCGGAGCTAAATCTGTGACACATGTGGCATGAACAGGTTATCGGAGGAAAAAAATTTGAAAACAGGGCTTCGGAGCGGAAGTTTTGGGTGCATTTAGAAATCGTGAATTTTTGGGTGAATTTAGAAATCGTGAATTTTAAAGGTGATCGCAGCAAAATTTTTATAAAAACGATTTTGGAGCATATGCGTGACACATGTATGCATCTAAGGGCCTTCGACCTGAATTTTTTTGAACGGGGCTTCGGTGCGAAATTTAGGTAAAAAATTTTTAAACACGATTTTTTCAGTGATCGGAGCTAAATCTGTGACACATGTGGCATGAAAAGACTATCGGAGGAAAAAATTTTGAAAACAGGGCTTCGGAGCTGAAGTTTTGGGTGAATTTAGAAATCGTGAATTTTTGGGTGAATTTAGAAATCGTGAATTTTAAAGGTGATCGGAGCAAAATTTTTATTAAAACGATTTTGGAGCATATGCTTGACACATGTACACATCTAAGGTCCTTCGACCTGAATTTTTTTGAACAGGGCTTCGGTGCGAAATTTAGGTAAAAAATTTTTAAACACGATTTTTTCAGTGATCGGAGCTAAATCTGTGACACATGTGGCATGAACTGACTATCGGAGGAAAAAATTTTGAAAACAGGGCTTCGGAGCTGAAGTTTTGGGTGAATTTAGAAATCGTGAATTTTTGGGTGAATTTAGAAATCGTGAATTTTAAAGGTGATCGGAGCAAAATTTTTATAAAAACGATTTTGGAGCATATGCTTGACACATGTACGCATCTAAGGGCCTTCGACCTGAATTTTTTTGAACAGGGCTTCGGTGCGAAATTAGGTAAAAAATTTTTAAAGACGATTTTTTCAGTGATCGGAGCTAAATCTGTGACACATGTGGCATGAACAGACTATCGGAGGAAAAAATTTTGAAAACAGGGCTTCGGAGCTGAAGTTTTGGGTGAATTTAGAAATCGTGAATTTTTGGGTGAATTTAGAAATCGTGAATTTTAAAGGTGATCGGAGCAAAATTTTTATAAAAACGATTTTGGAGCATATGCTTGACACATGTACGCATCTAAGGGCCTTCGACCTGAATTTTTTTGAACAGGGCTTCGGTGCGAAATTTAGGTAAACAATTTTTAAATACGATTTTTTCAGTGATCGGAGCTAAATCTGTGACACATGTGGCATGAACAGACTATCGGAGGAAAAAATTTTGAAAACAGGGCTTCGGAGCTGAAGTTTTGGGTGAATTTAGAAATCGTGAATTTTTGGGTGAATTTAGAAATCGTGAATTTTAAAGGTGATCGGAGCAAAATTTTTATAAAAACGATTTTGGAGCATATGCGTGACACATGTACGCATCTAAGGGCCTTCGACCTGAATTTTTTTGAACAGGGCTTCGGTGCGAAATTTAGGTAAAAAATTTTTAAACACGATTTTTTCAGTGATCGGAGCTAAATCTGTGACACATGTGGCATGAACAGGTTATCGGAGGAAAAAATTTTGAAAACAGGGCTTCGGAGCGGAAGTTTTGGGTGCATTTAGAAATCGTGAATTTTTGGGTGAATTTAGAAATCGTGAATTTTAAAGGTGATCGCAGCAAAATTTTTATAAAAACGATTTTGGAGCATATGCGTGACACATGTACGCATCTAAGGGCCTTCGACATGAATTTTTTTGAACAGGGCTTCGGTGCGAAATTTAGGTTAAAAATTTTTAAACACGATTTTTTCAGTGATCGGAGCTAAATCTGTGACAAATGTGGCATGAACAGGTTATCGGAGGAAAAAATTTTGAAAACAGGGCTTCGGAGCGGAAGTTTTGGGTGCATTTAGAAATCGTGAATTTTTGGGTGAATTTAGAAATCGTGAATTTTAAAGGTGATCGCAGCAAAATTTTTATAAAAACGATTTTGGAGCATATGCGTGACACATGTACGCATCTAAGGGCCTTCGACCTGAATTTTTTTGAACAGGGCTTCGGTGAGAAATTTAGGTTAAAAATTTTTAAACTCGATTTTTTCAGTGATCGGAGCTAAATCTGTGACACATGTGGCATGAACAGGTTATCGGAGGAAAAAAATTTGAAAACAGGGCTTCGGAGCGGAAGTTTTGGGTGCATTTAGAAATCGTGAATTTTTGGGTGAATTTAGAAATCGTGAATTTTAAAGGTGATCGCAGCAAAATTTTTATAAAAACGATTTTGGAGCATATGCGTGACACATGTACGCATCTAAGGGCCTTCGACCTGAATTTTTTTGAACAGGGCTTCGGTGCGAAATTTAGGTTAAAAATTTTTAAACACGATTTTTTCAGTGATCGGAGCTAAATCTGTGACACATGTGGCATGAACAGGTTATCGGTGGAAAAAATTTTGAAAACAGGGCTTCGGAGCGGAAGTTTTGGGTGCATTTAGAAATCGTGAAATTTTGGGTGAATTTAGAAATCGTGAATTTTAAAGGTGATCGGAGCAAAATTTTTATAAAAACGATTTTGGAGCATATGCGTGACACATGTACGCATCTAAGGGCCTTCGACCTGAATTTTTTTGAACAGGGCTTCGGTGCGAAATTTAGGTTAAAAATTTTTAAACACGATTTTTTCAGTGATCGGAGCTAAATCTGTGACACATGTGGCATGAACAGGTTATCGGAGGAAAAAATTTTGAAAACAGGGCTTCGGAGCGGAAGTTTTGGGTGCATTTAGAAATCGTGAATTTTTGGGTGAATTTAGATATTGTGAATTTTAAAGGTGATCGGAGCAAAATTTTTATAAAAACGATTTTGGAGCATATGCGTGACACATGTACGCATCTAAGGGCCTTCGACCTGAATTTTTTTGAACAGGGCTTCGGTGCGAAATTTAGGTTAAAAATTTTTAAACACAATTTTTTCAGTGATCGGAGCTAAATCTGTGACACATGTGGCATGAACAGGTTATCGGAGGAAAAAATTTTGAAAACAGGGCTTCGGAGCGGAAGTTTTGGGTGCATTTAGAAATCGTGAATTTTTGGGTGAATTTAGAAATCGTGAATTTTAAAGGTGATCGGAGCAAAATTTTTATAAAAACGATTTTGGAGCATATGCGTGACACATGTACGCATCTAAGGGCCTTCGACCTGAATTTTTTTGAACAGGGCTTCGGTGCGAAATTTAGGTTAAAAATTTTTAAACACGATTTTTTCAGTGATCGGAGCTAAATCTGTGACACATGTGGCATGAACAGGTTATCGGAGGAAAAAATTTTGAAAACAGGGCTTCGGAGCGGAAGTTTTGGGTGCATTTAGAAATCGTGAATTTTTGGGTGAATTTAGAAATCGTGAATTTTAAAGGTGATCGGAGCAAAATTTTTATAAAAACGATTTTGGAGCATATGCGTGACACATGTACGCATCTAAGGGCCTTCGACCTGAATTTTTTTGAACAGGGCTTCGGTGCGAAATTTAGGTAAAAAATTTTTAAACACGATTTTTTCAGTGATCGGAGCTAAATCTGTGACACATGTGGCATGAACAGGTTATCGGAGGAAAAAATTTTGAAAAAAGGCCTTCGGAGCGGAAGTTTTGGGTGCATTTAGAAATCGTGAATTTTTGGGTGAATTTAGAAATCGTGAATTTTAAAGGTGATCGGAGCAAAATTTTTATAAAAACGATTTTGGAGCATATGCGTGACACATGTACGCATCTAAGGGCCTTCGACCTGAATTTTTTTGAACAGGGCTTCGGTGCGAAATTTAGGTTAAACATTTTTAAACACGATTTTTTCAGTGATCGGAGCTAAATCTGTGACACATGTGGCATGAACAGGTTATCGGAGGAAAAAATTTTGAAAACAGGGCTTCGGAGCGGAAGTTTTGGGTGCATTTAGAAATCGTGAATTTTTGGGTGAATTTAGAAATCGTGAATTTTAAAGGTGATCGGAGCAAAATTTTTATAAAAACGATTTTGGAGCATATGCGTGACACATGTACGCATCTAAGGGCCTTCGACCTGAATTTTTTTGAACAGGGCTTCGGTGCGAAATTTAGGTTAAAAATTTTTAAACACGATTTTTTCAGTGATCGGAGCTAAATCTGTGACACATGTGGCATGAACAGGTTATCGGAGGAAAAAATTTTGAAAACAGGGCTTCGCAGCGGAAGTTTTGGGTGCATTTAGAAATCGTGAATTTTTGGGTGAATTTAGAAATCGTGAATTTTAAAGGTGATCGGACCAAAATTTTTATAAAAACGATTTTGGAGCATATGCGTGACACATGTACGCATCTAAGGGCCTTCGACCTGAATTTTTTTGAACAGGGCTTCGGTGCGAAATTTAGGTTAAAAATTTTTAAACACGATTTTTTCAGTGATCGGAGCTAAATCTGTGACACATGTGGCATGAACAGGTTATCGGAGGAAAAAATTTTGAAAACAGGGCTTCGGAGCGGAAGTTTTGGGTGCATTTAGAAATCGTGAATTTTTGGGTGAATTTAGAAATCGTGAATTTTAAAGGTGATCGGAGCAAAATTTTTATAAAAACGATTTTGGAGCATATGCGTGACACATGTACGCATCCAAGGGCCTTCGACCTGAATTTTTTTGAACAGGGCTTCGGTGCGAAATTTAGGTTAAAAATTTTTAAACACGATTTTTTCAGTGATCGGAGCTAAATCTGTGACACATGTGGCATGAACAGGTTATCGGAGGAAAAAATTTTGAAAACAGGGCTTCGGAGCGGAAGTTTTGGGTGCATTTAGAAATCGTGAATTTTTGGGTGAATTTAGAAATCGTGAATTTTAAAGGTGATCGGAGCAAAATTTTTATAAAAACGATTTTGGAGCATATGCGTGACACATGTACGCATCTAAGGGCCTTCGACCTGAATTTTTTTGAACAGGGCTTCGGTGCGAAATTTAGGTAAAAAATTTTTAAACACGATTTTTTCAGTGATCGGAGCTAAATCTGTGACACATGTGGCATGAACAGACTATCGGAGGAAAAAATTTTGAAAACAGGGCTTCGGAGCTGAAGTTTTGGGTGAATTTAGAAATCGTGAATTTTTGGGTGAATTTAGAAATCGTTAATTTTAAAGGTGATCGGAGCAAAATTTTTATAAAAACGATTTTGGAGCATATGCTTGACACATGTACGCATCTAAGGGCCTTCGACCTGAATTTTTTTGAACAGGGCTTCGGTGCGAAATTAGGTAAAAAATTTTTAAAGACGATTTTTTCAGTGATCGGAGCTAAATCTGTGACACATGTGGCATGAACAGACTATCGGAGGAAAAAATTTTGAAAACAGGGCTTCGGAGCTGAAGTTTTGGGTGAATTTAGAAATCGTGAATTTTTGGGTGAATTTAGAAATCGTGAATTTTAAAGGTGATCGGAGCAAAATTTTTATAAAAACGATTTTGGAGCATATGCTTGACACATGTACGCATCTAAGGGCCTTCGACCTGAATTTTTTTGAACAGGGCTTCGGTGCGAAATTTAGGTAAAAAATTTTTAAAGACGATTTTTTCAGTGATCGGAGCTAAATCTGTGACACATGTGGCATGAACAGACTATCGGAGGAAAAAATTTTGAAAACAGGGCTTCGGAGCTGAAGTTTTGGGTGAATTTAGAAATCGTGAATTTTTGGGTGAATTTAGAAATCGTGAATTTTAAAGGTGATCGGAGCAAAATTTTTATAAAAACGATTTTGCAGCATATGCTTGACACATGTACGCATCTAAGGGCCTTCGACCTGAATTTTTTTGAACAGGGCTTCGGTGCGAAATTTAGGTAAAAAATTTTTAAACACGATTTTTTCAGTGATCGGAGCTAAATCTGTGACACATGTGGCATGAACAGACTATCGGAGGAAAAAATTTTGAAAACAGGGCTTCGGAGCTGAAGTTTTGGGTGAATTTAGAAATCGTGAATTTTTGGGTGAATTTAGAAATCGTGAATTTTAAAGGTGATCGGAGCAAAATTTTTATAAAAACGATTTTGGAGCATATGCTTGACACATGTACGCATCTAAGGGCCTTCGACCTGAATTTTTTTGAACAGGGCTTCGGTGCGAAATTTAGGTAAAAAATTTTTAAACACGATTTTTTCAGTGATCGGAATTAAATCTGTGACACATGTGGCATGAACAGACTATCGGAGGAAAAAATTTTGAAAACAGGGCTTCGGAGCTGAAGTTTTGGGTGAATTTAGAAATCGTGAATTTTTGGGTGAATTTAGAAATCGTGAATTTTAAAGGTGATCGGAGCAAAGTTTTTATAAAAACGATTTTGGAGCATATGCTTGACACATGTGCACATCTAAGGGCCTTCGACCTGAATTTTTTTGAACAGGGCTTCGGTGCGAAATTTAGGTACAAAATTTTTAAACACGATTTTTTCAGTGATCGGAGCTAAATCTGTGACACATGTGGCATGAACAGACTATCGGAGGAAAAAATTTTGAAAACAGGGCTTCGGAGCTGAAGTTTTGGGTGAATTTAGAAATCGTGAATTTTTGGGTGAATTTAGAAATCGTGAATTTTAAAGGTGATCGGAGCAAAATTTTTATAAAAACGATTTTGGAGCATATGCTTGACACATGTACGCATCTAAGGGCCTTCGACCTGAATTTTTTTGAACAGGGCTTCGGTGCGAAATTTAGGTAAAAAATTTTTAAACACGATTTTTTCAGTGATCGGAGCTAAATCTGTGACACATGTGGCATGAACAGACTATCGGAGGAAAAAATTTTGAAAACAGGGCTTCGGAGCTGAAGTTTTGGGTGAATTTAGAAATCGTGAATTTTTGGGTGAATTTAGAAATCGTGAATTTTAAAGGTGATCGGAGCAAAATTTTTATAAAAACGATTTTGGAGCATATGCTTGACACATGTACGCATCTAAGGGCCTTCGACCTGAATTTTTTTGAACAGGGCTTCGGTGCGAAATTTAGGTACAAAATTTTTAAACACGATTTTTTCAGTGATCGGAGCTAAATCTGTGACACATGTGGCATGAACAGACTATCGGAGGAAAAAATTTTGAAAACAGGGCTTCGGAGCTGAAGTTTTGGGTGAATTTAGAAATCGTGAATTTTTGGGTGAATTTAGAAATCGTGAATTTTAAAGGTGATCGGAGCAAAATTTTTATAAAAACGATTTTGGAGCATATGCTTGACACATGTACGCATCTAAGGGCCTTCGACCTGAATTTTTTTGAACAGGGCTTCGGTGCGAAATTTAGGTAAAAAATTTTTAAATACGATTTTTTCAGTGATCGGAGCTAAATCTGTGACACATGTGGCATGAACAGACTATCGGAGGAAAAAATTTTGAAAACAGGGCTTCGGAGCTGAAGTTTTGGGTGAATTTAGAAATCGTGAATTTTTGGGTGAATTTAGAAATCGTGAATTTTAAAGGTGATCGGAGCAAAATTTTTATAAAAACGATTTTGGAGCATATGCTTGACACATGTACGCATCTAAGGGCCTTCGACCTGAATTTTTTTGAACAGGGCTTCGGTGCGAAATTTAGGTAAAAAATTTTTAAACACGATTTTTTCAGTGATCGGAGCTAAATCTGTGACACATGTGGCATGAACAGACTATCGGAGGAAAAAATTTTGAAAACAGGGCTTCGGAGCTGAAGTTTTGGGTGAATTTAGAAATCGTGAATTTTTGGGTGAATTTAGAAATCGTGAATTTTAAAGGTGATCGGAGCAAAATTTTTATAAAAACGATTTTGGAGCATATGCTTGACACATGTACGCATCTAAGGGCCTTCGACCTGATTTTTTTTGAACAGGGCTTCGGTGCGAAATTTAGGTTAAAAATTTTTAAACACGATTTTTTCAGTGATCGGAGCTAAATCTGTGACACATGTGGCATGAACAGACTATCGGAGGAAAAAATTTTGAAAACAGGGCTTCGGAGCTGAAGTTTTGGGTGAATTTAGAAATCGTGAATTTAGAAATCGTGAATTTTAAAGGTGATCGGAGCAAAATTTTTATAAAAACGATTTTGGAGCATATGCTTGACACATGTACGCATCTAAGGGCGTTCGACCTGAATTTTTTTGAACAGGGCTTCGGTGCGAAATTTAGGTAAAAAATTTTTAAACACGATTTTTTCAGTGATCGGAGCTAAATCTGTGACACATGTGGCATGAACAGACTATCGGAGGAAAAAATTTTGAAAACAGGGCTTCGGAGCTGAAGTTTTGGGTGAATTTAGAAATCGTGAATTTTTGGGTGAATTTAGAAATCGTGAATTTTAAAGGTGATCGGAGCAAAATTTTTATAAAAACGATTTTGGAGCATATGCTTGACACATGTACGCATCTAAGGGCCTTCGACCTGAATTTTTTTGAACAGGGCTTCCGTGCGAAATTTAGGTAAAAAATTTTTAAACACGATTTTTTCAGTGATCGGAGCTAAATCTTTGACACATGTGGCATGAACAGACTATCGGAGGAAAAAATTTTGAAAACAGGGCTTCGGAGCTGAAGTTTTGGGTGAATTTAGAAATCGTGAATTTTTGGGTGAATTTAGAAATCGTGAATTTTAAAGGTGATCGGGGCAAAATTTTTATAAAAACGATTTTGGAGCATATGCTTGACACATGTACGCATCTAAGGGCCTTCGACCTGAATTTTTTTGAACAGGGCTTCGGTGCGAAATTTAGGTAAAAAATTTTTAAACACGATTTTTTCAGTGATCGGAGCTAAATCTGTGACACATGTGGCATGAACAGACTATCGGAAGAAAAAATTTTGAAAACAGGACTTCGGAGCTGAAGTTTTGGGTGAATTTAGAAATCGTGAATTTTTGGGTGAATTTAGAAATCGTGAATTTTAAAGGTGATCGGAGCAAAATTTTTATAAAAACGATTTTGGAGCATATGCTTGACACATGTACGCATCTAAGGGCCTTCGACCTGAATTTTTTTGAACAGGGCTTCGGTGCGAAATTTAGGTAAAAAATTTTTAAACACGATTTTTTCAGTGATCGGAGCTAAATCTGTGACACATGTGGCATGAACAGACTATCGGAGGAAAAAATTTTGAAAACAGGGCTTCGGAGCTGAAGTTTTGGGTGAATTTAGAAATCGTGAATTTTTGGGTGAATTTAGAAATCGTGAATTTTAAAGGTGATCGGTGCAAAATTTTTATAAAAACGATTTTGGAGCATATGCTTGACACATGTACGCATCTAAGGGCCCTCGACCTGAATTTTTTTGAACAGGCCTTCGGTGCGAAATTTAGGTAAAAAATTTTTAAACACGATTTTTTCAGTGATCGGAGCTAAATCTGTGACACATGTGGCATGAACAGACTATCGGAGGAAAAAATTTTGAAAACAGGGCTTCGGAGCTGAAGTTTTGGGTGAATTTAGAAATCGTGAATTTTTGGGTGAATTTAGAAATCGTGAATTTTAAAGGTGATCGGAGCAAAATTTTTATAAAAACGATTTTGGAGCATATGCTTGACACATGTACGCATCTAAGGGCCTTCGACCTGAATTTTTTTGAACGGGGCTTCGGTGCGAAATTTAGGTAAAAAATTTTTAAACACGATTTTTTCAGTGATCGGAGCTAAATCTGTGACACATGTGGCATGAAAAGACTATCGGAGGAAAAAATTTTGAAAACAGGGCTTCGGAGCTGAAGTTTTGGGTGAATTTAGAAATCGTGAATTTTTGGGTGAATTTAGAAATCGTGAATTTTAAAGGTGATCGGAGCAAAATTTTTATTAAAACGATTTTGGAGCATATGCTTGACACATGTACACATCTAAGGTCCTTCGACCTGAATTTTTTTGAACAGGGCTTCGGTGCGAAATTTAGGTAAAAAATTTTTAAACACGATTTTTTCAGTGATCGGAGCTAAATCTGTGACACATGTGGCATGAACTGACTATCGGAGGAAAAAATTTTGAAAACAGGGCTTCGGAGCTGAAGTTTTGGGTGAATTTAGAAATCGTGAATTTTTGGGTGAATTTAGAAATCGTGAATTTTAAAGGTGATCGGAGCAAAATTTTTATAAAAACGATTTTGGAGCATATGCTTGACACATGTACGCATCTAAGGGCCTTCGACCTGAATTTTTTTGAACAGGGCTTCGGTGCGAAATTAGGTAAAAAATTTTTAAAGACGATTTTTTCAGTGATCGGAGCTAAATCTGTGACACATGTGGCATGAACAGACTATCGGAGGAAAAAATTTTGAAAACAGGGCTTCGGAGCTGAAGTTTTGGGTGAATTTAGAAATCGTGAATTTTTGGGTGAATTTAGAAATCGTGAATTTTAAAGGTGATCGGAGCAAAATTTTTATAAAAACGATTTTGGAGCATATGCTTGACACATGTACGCATCTAAGGGCCTTCGACCTGAATTTTTTTGAACAGGGCTTCGGTGCGAAATTTAGGTAAAAAATTTTTAAAGACGATTTTTTCAGTGATCGGAGCTAAATCTGTGACACATGTGGCATGAACAGACTATCGGAGGAAAAAATTTTGAAAACAGGGCTTCGGAGCTGAAGTTTTGGGTGAATTTAGAAATCGTGAATTTTTGGGTGAATTTAGAAATCGTGAATTTTAAAGGTGATCGGAGCAAAATTTTTATAAAAACGATTTTGGAGCATATGCGTGACACATGTACGCATCTAAGGGCCTTCGACCTGAATTTTTTTGAACAGGGCTTCGGTGCGAAATTTAGGTTTAAAATTTTTAAACACGATTTTTTCAGTGATCGGAGCTAAATCTGTGACACATGTGGCATGAACAGGTTATCGGAGGAAAAAATTTTGAAAACAGGGCTTCGGAGCGGAAGTTTTGGGTGCATTTAGAAATCGTGAATTTTTGGGTGAATTTAGAAATCGTGAATTTTAAAGGTGATCGCAGCAAAATTTTTATAAAAACGATTTTGGAGCATATGCGTGACACATGTACGCATCTAAGGGCCTTCGACATGAATTTTTTTGAACAGGGCTTCGGTGCGAAATTTAGGTTAAAAATTTTTAAACACGATTTTTTCAGTGATCGGAGCTAAATCTGTGACAAATGTGGCATGAACAGGTTATCGGAGGAAAAAATTTTGAAAACAGGGCTTCGGAGCGGAAGTTTTGGGTGCATTTAGAAATCGTGAATTTTTGGGTGAATTTAGAAATCGTGAATTTTAAAGGTGATCGCAGCAAAATTTTTATAAAAACGATTTTGGAGCATATGCGTGACACATGTACGCATCTAAGGGCCTTCGACCTGAATTTTTTTGAACAGGGCTTCGGTGAGAAATTTAGGTTAAAAATTTTTAAACTCGATTTTTTCAGTGATCGGAGCTAAATCTGTGACACATGTGGCATGAACAGGTTATCGGAGGAAAAAAATTTGAAAACAGGGCTTCGGAGCGGAAGTTTTGGGTGCATTTAGAAATCGTGAATTTTTGGGTGAATTTAGAAATCGTGAATTTTAAAGGTGATCGCAGCAAAATTTTTATAAAAACGATTTTGGAGCATATGCGTGACACATGTACGCATCTAAGGGCCTTCGACCTGAATTTTTTTGAACGGGGCTTCGGTGCGAAATTTAGGTAAAAAATTTTTAAACACGATTTTTTCAGTGATCGGAGCTAAATCTGTGACACATGTGGCATGAAAAGACTATCGGAGGAAAAAATTTTGAAAACAGGGCTTCGGAGCTGAAGTTTTGGGTGAATTTAGAAATCGTGAATTTTTGGGTGAATTTAGAAATCGTGAATTTTAAAGGTGATCGGAGCAAAATTTTTATTAAAACGATTTTGGAGCATATGCTTGACACATGTACACATCTAAGGTCCTTCGACCTGAATTTTTTTGAACAGGGCTTCGGTGCGAAATTTAGGTAAAAAATTTTTAAACACGATTTTTTCAGTGATCGGAGCTAAATCTGTGACACATGTGGCATGAACTGACTATCGGAGGAAAAAATTTTGAAAACAGGGCTTCGGAGCTGAAGTTTTGGGTGAATTTAGAAATCGTGAATTTTTGGGTGAATTTAGAAATCGTGAATTTTAAAGGTGATCGGAGCAAAATTTTTATAAAAACGATTTTGGAGCATATGCTTGACACATGTACGAATCTAAGGGCCTTCGACCTGATTTTTTTTGAACAGGGCTTCGGTGCGAAATTTAGGTTAAAAATTTTTAAACACGATTTTTTCAGTGATCGGAGCTAAATCTGTGACACATGTGGCATGAACAGACTATCGGAGGAAAAAATTTTGAAAACAGGGCTTCGGAGCTGAAGTTTTGGGTGAATTTAGAAATAGTGAATTTAGAAATCGTGAATTTTAAAGGTGATCGGAGCAAAATTTTTATAAAAACGATTTTGGAGCATATGCTTGACACATGTACGCATCTAAGGGCCTTCGACCTGAATTTTTTTGAACAGGGCTTCGGTGCGAAATTTAGGTAAAAAATTTTTAAACACGATTTTTTCAGTGATCGGAGCTAAATCTGTGACACATGTGGCATGAACAGACTATCGGAGGAAAAAATTTGGAAAACAGGGCTTCGGAGCTGAAGTTTTGGGTGAATTTAGAAATCGTGAATTTTTGGGTGAATTTAGAAATCGTGAATTTTAAAGGTGATCGGAGCAAAATTTTTATAAAAACGATTTTGGAGCATATGCTTGACACATGTACGCATCTAAGGGCCTTCGACCTGATTTTTTTTGAACAGGGCTTCGGTGCGAAATTTAGGTTAAAAATTTTTAAACACGATTTTTTCAGTGATCGGAGCTAAATCTGTGACACATGTGGCATGAACAGACTATCGGAGGAAAAAATTTTGAAAACAGGGCTTCGGAGCTGAAGTTTTGGGTGAATTTAGAAATCGTGAATTTAGAAATCGTGAATTTTAAAGGTGATCGGAGCAAAATTTTTATAAAAACGATTTTGGAGCATATGCTTGACACATGTACGCATCTAAGGGCGTTCGACCTGAATTTTTTTGAACAGGGCTTCGGTGCGAAATTTAGGTAAAAAATTTTTAAACACGATTTTTTCAGTGATCGGAGCTAAATCTGTGACACATGTGGCATGAACAGACTATCGGAGGAAAAAATTTTGAAAACAGGGCTTCGGAGCTGAAGTTTTGGGTGAATTTAGAAATCGTGAATTTTTGGGTGAATTTAGAAATCGTGAATTTTAAAGGTGATCGGAGCAAAATTTTTATAAAAACGATTTTGGAGCATATGCTTCACACATGTACGCATCTAAGGGCCTTCGACCTGAATTTTTTTGAACAGGGCTTCCGTGCGAAATTTAGGTAAAAAATTTTTAAACACGATTTTTTCAGTGATCGGAGCTAAATCTGTGACACATGTGGCATGAACAGACTATCGGAAGAAAAAATTTTGAAAACAGGACTTCGGAGCTGAAGTTTTGGGTGAATTTAGAAATCGTGAATTTTTGGGTGAATTTAGAAATCGTGAATTTTAAAGGTGATCGGAGCAAAATTTTTATAAAAACGATTTTGGAGCATATGCTTGACACATGTACGCATCTAAGGGCCTTCGACCTGAATTTTTTTGAACAGGGCTTCGGTGCGAAATTTAGGTAAAAAATTTTTAAACACGATTTTTTCAGTGATCGGAGCTAAATCTGTGACACATGTGGCATGAACAGACTATCGGAGGAAAAAATTTTGAAAACAGGGCTTCGGAGCTGAAGTTTTGGGTGAATTTAGAAATCGTGAATTTTTGGGTGAATTTAGAAATCGTGAATTTTAAAGGTGATCGGTGCAAAATTTTTATAAAAACGATTTTGGAGCATATGCTTGACACATGTACGCATCTAAGGGCCCTCGACCTGAATTTTTTTGAACAGGCCTTCGGTGCGAAATTTAGGTAAAAAATTTTTAAACACGATTTTTTCAGTGATCGGAGCTAAATCTGTGACACATGTGGCATGAACAGACTATCGGAGGAAAAAATTTTGAAAACAGGGCTTCGGAGCTGAAGTTTTGGGTGAATTTAGAAATCGTGAATTTTTGGGTGAATTTAGAAATCGTGAAT
>CAUIJX010000003.1:0-137500 GCA_960531455.1 Urophora cardui
ATAATAATAATAATAATAATAATAATAATAATAATAATAATAATAATAATAATAATAATAATAATAATAATAATAATAATAATAATAATAATAATAATAATAATAATAATAATAATAATAATAATAATAATAATAATAATAATAATAATAATAATAATAATAATAATAATAATAATAATAATAATAATAATAATAATAATAATAATAATAATAATAATAATAATAATAATAATAATAATAATAATAATAATAATAATAATAATAATAATAATAATAATAATAATAATAATAATAATAATAATAATAATAATAATAATAATAATAATAATAATAATAATAATAATAATAATAATAATAATAATAATAATAATAATAATAATAATAATAATAATAATAATAATAATAATAATAATAATAATAATAATAATAATAATAATAATAATAATAATAATAATTCCTCGGGGTGGTATCCCTAGAGGACGCGTCCCCAGGTGGCGGATAGGGGAATGCCCGATAGATATATCGGGTAGGTGGGAAATAAAATACCACCCGCGGACCAAACCACAAAATCCTTTATCCTAAACTGGCAACCAGGCAGCATAAAGGTGTCTTAAAACCCTGAAGCGTCTGCCTCATAATGAGCGGCTCCCAGGTCAGTGTCTGTACCTCATGCCAGAGGCGGCTGCAAGCACCAGTCTATGGGAAGGAAGACGATAAAAAATTCCCACAAACAAACAAAATGGAGTCACAACCTAACATAGCCTCGGATAATCTACAATACGCGTTAAATACTCCAATAACAAGAAATGGACAGAGGGTCAACAACAGCACAAACCCACCTGCGAGATATGTTTCCCAAGCCCCAGGACTTGGGACCACCAACGCAGGGCTGCCAAGGCGGAGAATAAAATGGACACATGAAATGAATGTATCCGTAATGAAGGCCTACTACAGTGCCACCCGCGATGAAACTTTGACAAGTTACAGGCAGCAAATGCATTCAATATTCACAAGGGAAAACCCTAACTTGAACTTTATAACTATGCAAAACTTAGCCGACAGAAGAGCTACTATTGTAAGAAACAATTTAATACCACCTATTCTACGTGAGCAGATTCGAGCCGAAACCCTAAGCAGCTCCGCGACAAACACCATAACAAACGCAGAGGAACAACAACAGCAACAGCATCAGCTAAACACCACAATACCAGAAACAACTGGTACAAATAATCAAAATAGCTCGGAGGGTGTACAGCCAAACAACACACAACAAGCTCAACAAACACAACAACAACAGGTAGCAAACCCAATCACCTCAAACCCCGTAGACAATTTAATATCAAGTATAGCACTTACATTTAACGAAGCAAAAATTAAATTCATGGGTATGAGCGCTGATCATAGACCCAGTCTACCTAAACTAAAACCTAACAGAAAAACATATGAAATAACTACAATACTAAACACAGAAATATTACCATCTGAAGTTGCGCAGAACATAACCCACAACCAAATTATTGACCTACTATACTGTAGTGCCTACACTATAACAAAAACTAACAAAACATTGGAAAACAATAAACGGTCCAAACAAAATAGCGCCATGAAAACAAACAACAACCCACAAACAAGAAAACACAGACCCAAAAAACCAAACCAAAAACCTGGTTGGCAAATCAGACTGCAAAATAAAATTGAAGATATTCGAAAAGACATCGGTTACTTAACCAGTGCCTCTAACAACCGAATCAGTAAAAGAAATAAAAATAAGATAAATAAAATAAGAAGAAAATACCGGATACATACACAATTCGATAGACACAACGAAACAAATGAACAATTTTTAGATACAATGAAACAAAAACTAACTAAACTCTCTGAAAAGCTACGCAGATATACAAAAAGCTACAATAGAACAATACATAACCATATCTTCCAACAAGATGAAAAGCGATTCTACAACAGCATAAACAAGCCCACTGTAGAAGCCACCCCTGTGGAAAATGCACACATAGATATAAATGCCATAGAAGAATTCTGGAAATCAATATGGAGTAATGATAAAAAGCATAATGATAACCCCATATGGATCAATAGCATTTACGAAAATGCCGCATCAATTACACCGATGGCCACTGAGTCAATATCACCAGAAGTATTCAAGGCAGCAATAGCGCGGCTACACAACTGGAAACAACCAGGTCCCGATAAAATTCACAATTTCTACTACAAATACCTCACAGTTTTACATACCCCAATCGTCAAGATTCTCAACAGTTTCATACATAATCCTGCAGAAGTACCTGCAAGCATATGTCGAGGTATCACTTACCTTAAGCCAAAAGTCGATAATCCAAAAGAACCATCTCAATACAGACCAATAACCTGCCTAAATACATTATACAAACTTTTTACTTCTTGCTTAACAGTACTAATCAATGCCCATTGCAATAACAATAATATCTTGGCAGAAGAACAAAAGGGGTGCCGACAAGGTACAAAAGGTTGCAAAGATCAATTAATCATCGACAGTGTAATCACGAAACAAGCCATTAAAAACAGGAAACACTTATTCACCGGATTCATCGACTATGCAAAAGCTTACGATTCCATTCCACAATCGTGGCTTCTTCAAGTAATGGGAATATATAAAGTAAATAGAAAACTTATTCAATGCATACAAAGCTTAATGAAATACTGGACAACCACCCTACACATAAAACACAATGATAAGCAAATAGAATCAAAACCAATAGAGATAAAATGCGGAATATATCAAGGAGACTCCCTAAGTCCTCTATTATTCTGCATGGCATTAAACCCACTATCATTATTGCTACAACAAAGCCAATATGGATATAAATTAAAAGCATCAGAACCATATAAAATCTCGCATTGTTTCTATATGGACGATTTGAAAATATATGCAAACACACAACCCAACCTACACAAACAGCTCAAGATTATTGAAACCTTCTCCACAGATATCAGAATGAGGTTCGGACTCGACAAGTGTAAGACTCAAAGTATTACAAGTGGCAAACACACAGTTACAGAAAATTATGTAACCGAAGATGACGAACACATTCTACCACTACAAAACCACGAATACTATAAATACCTCGGAATCAAACAACGCCTAACAATAGACCACACAACAGAGAAAACCCGTATCACCAAAGAATTCAGCAATAGATTAAACTCGATCTGCAAAACAAGGCTCAACGGGAAGAATATTGCCAAAGCTATAAATACATATGCGATACCCCTACTCACATATACATTCGGAGTTTTATCTTGGTCCAACACAGATCTGAACAATTTAGACATAAAAATTAGAACAATATTAACAAAACACAAATACCATCACCCGAAATCTTCTATCGAAAGAATAAATATCCCCAGAAATCTGGGAGGAAGAGGGATCCTAAATATTAAAATGTTACACAAAAAACAAACAGAAAAGCTCATCAATTACTTCATAAAATCGGCGGAACGCTCTACGTTATACAACGCAATAATTAATTCGGATGATAACCTTACACCACTTGATCTCAAAAACAATAGAACTATTCAACCCACGTCAATAACCATGGCACACTTAATAGAAACCTGGAAATCTAAATCTATTCATGGGCGATATATACACGGTATAACACAACCACACATAAACCAAGAAGTAACAAACAACTGGTTAAAACATAGCGACCTGTTCCCAGAAACCGAAGGACTCATAGTTGCAATACAAGACGGGGTAATAAACACGAAAAACTACGCCAAATACGTCATACAGGATCGATCTGTAGTGGATGACAGCTGTCGTAGATGTGGGAAAAAGCCGGAAACCATACCACATCTATTGAATGCATGCACTGCACTAGCCTCAAACCATTATACAGACAGACACAATCTAATAGGAAAAATAATCCACATTAATGTTTTAAAAGCGCTCAAAATTGATGAGGAAACAGCCAGATATTATCAATACAACCCAAAGCCCATAATAGAAAACAATAACCACAAGATCTACTGGGACAGATCCATATTAATTCACACGCCTCCAAATACCACATTCCCAAATAGACCCGACATGGTAATTATAGATAAAATTAATAAAAAAGCACAAATAATAGATTTTGCAGTACCATATGATAACAACCTACAAGAAACAATATCAACCAAGAAAACCAAGTATATACAACTAGCACAATTTATTAAAAACACCCAGAACATGGCAGAAGTAAAGCTACTACCAATAGTTATCAGCTCTATGGGGACGATACCACACGAAACATTAGCATCAATTAAGGAGTTAAACTTAAATAAAGGAGTTACCATAGAAATACAGAAGGCTGTACTGCTTAAAGCGGCGACAATCATAAGGGAATCCCTCAACGTGTAAAGAAGCGTAAACCTTGGTCACCAACCCGGATACGTTTTACTACCCAGAAAAACCTGTGGAAATAAAGGAGATAATAATAATAATAATAATAATAATAATAATAATAATAATAATAATAATAATAATAATAATAATAATAATAATAATAATAATAATAATAATAATAATAATAATAATAATAATAATAATAATAATAATAATAATAATAATAATAATAATAATAATAATAATAATAATAATAATAATAATAATAATAATAATAATAATAATAATAATAATAATAATAATAATAATAATAATAATAATAATAATAATAATAATAATAATAATAATAATAATAATAATAATAATAATAATAATAATAATAATAATAATAATAATAATAATAATAATAATAATAATAATAATAATAATAATAATAATAATAATAATAATAATAATAATAATAATAATAATAATAATAATAATAATAATAATAATAATAATAATAATAATAATAATAATAATAATAATAATAATAATAATAATAATAATAATAATAATAATAATAATAATAATAATAATAATAATAATAATAATAATAATAATAATAATAATAATAATAATAATAATAATAATAATAATAATAATAATAATAATAATAATAATAATAATAATAATAATAATAATAATAATAATAATAATAATAATAATAATAATAATAACTAGCCGGACCCGTGCGCATCTTGCGCAAAAAATAACAAAACATACGTGGCGCCAGTCGGTATGGTTTGTGCTGTCACGCCCATTATTATTATTTATTTGGTTTGGTGGACCTTATGGAACTTTCAATGAATTGCCTATATGTTTGACAAAGATATCGCATAAAATTTTTTTATTATCCCTATATAGGTATGTATGTGCAATATATTTTTATATATTTTATATATATTTTTATGTGCGTATATTGTGGTTCTTGCCGACTTGGGTAACTTTTTTCCACACGTTTGCCTTTGCTTAATCGATTTATCTGCTACAGTTCCTGAGTTTTGAATTATAAATCTTTGAAAATTTGCTCCTATTGGCCCATTTTTCAAAATTTCAGCACGTTTCCTCATAACTGCATAACGTAATTTCATCACTCGGGCTTTATTAGTGATTGAATTATCATGTTTTACGTGCTTTTCGAAATACACACATATGCCTTATTTTCAACCCCAATTTTGTCTGTTCCCATTAGAATCTATGTACCAAATTTCATTAAAATATTTCTATTTTTGAGCAAGTTAGAGTGTATACGACCGGACGGACGGACATGGTTCAATCATTTTTTTCATCCTGATCGTTTTGATATACTCTTATATATTAAGGTGGAGTGAAAATTTTTTTTTGGAAATTCAATTTGTTCCAAAGCCAGAACGGCACCTTTCTAGCCCAGTAATAAGCCTTTAAAATTTTATTGACCTACTCGCATGTTTAGAGGTGCCCCCAGCCCCACAAAGTTGAAAAAATTGCACGATCTGGTACAAATTTGAAATTTCTACAATTATGAAATCAAAAAAACGAAGTATGAGGATTGATAAACAGGCTAAGTTGAGTATAAAAGTGAATTTTTTTTTTTTGGAAACAACAACAACCAAAGTTATTAAAGATCAAAGTTTATATTATGCATTTTTTAAATTGCAATTACTTAAAAACTACTGAACCGATTTCAAATATTTTTATACCATTCGATAGGTATTTTGATTCCCTTTAATTTGATATAAATTTTATGTGGGTTCCATAACACTCCCCGCTGCGGGGGTAAACCCCCCTTTACCCCCCTTACTTTTCATATAAAGTACCACGCCCAATAAAACACCGTTTCGCATGCATTGCTAATTAATACCTTTAAAACGATGCCTTACTTATTAATTTTGGTGAATTATGCGAGCAGAAAAAGGAATATTTATAAAACACCAATTAGAAATAATATATATGATAATAATAATAATAATAATAATAATAATAATAATAATAATAATAATAATAATAATAATAATAATAATAATAATAATAATAATAATAATAATAATAATAATAATAATAATAATAATAATCATAATAATAATAATAATAATAATAATAATAATAATAATAATAATAATAATAATAATAATAATAATAATAATAATAATAATAATAATAATAATAATAATAATAATAATAATAATAATAATAATAATAATAATAATAATAATAATAATAATAATAATAATAATAATAATAATAATAATAATAATAATAATAATAATAATAATAATAATAATAATAATAATAATAATAATAATAATAATAATAATAATAATAATAATAATAATAATAATAATAATAATAATAATAATAATAATAATAATAATAATAATAATAATAATAATAATAATAATAATAATAATAATAATAATAATAATAATAATAATAATAATAATAATAATAATAATAATAATAATAATAATAATAATAATAATAATAATAATAATAATAATAATAATAATAATAATAATAATAATAATAATAATAATAATAATAATAATAATAATAATAATAATAATAATAATAATAATAATAATAATAATAATAATAATAATAATAATAATAATAATAATAATAATAATAATAATAATAATAATAATAATAATAATAATAATAATAATAATAATAATAATAATAATAATAATAATAATAATAATAATAATAATAATAATAATAATAATAATAATAATAATAATAATAATAATAATAATAATAATAATAATAATAATAATAATAATAATAATAATAATAATAATAATAATAATAATAATAATAATAATAATAATAATAATAATAATAATAATAATAATAATAATAATAATAATAATAATAATAATAATAATAATAATAATAATAATAATAATAATAATAATAATAATAATAATAATAATAATAATAATAATAATAATAATAATAATAATAATAATAATAATAATAATAATAATAATAATAATAATAATAATAATAATAATAATAATAATAATAATAATAATAATAATAATAATAATAATAATAATAATAATAATAATAATAATAATAATAATAATAATAATAATAATAATAATAATAATAATAATAATAATAATAATAATAATAATAATAATAATAATAATAATAATAATAATAATAATAATAATAATAATAATAATAATAATAATAATAATAATAATAATAATAATAATAATAATAATAATAATAATAATAATAATAATAATAATAATAATAATAATAATAATAATAATAATAATAATAATAATAATAATAATAATAATAATAATAATAATAATAATAATAATAATAATAATAATAATAATAATAATAATAATAATAATAATAATAATAATAATAATAATAATAATAATAATAATAATAATAATAATAATAATAATAATAATAATAATAATAATAATAATAATAATAATAATAATAATAATAATAATAATAATAATAATAATAATAATAATAATAATAATAATAATAATAATAATAATAATAATAATAATAATAATAATAATAATAATAATAATAATAATAATAATAATAATAATAATAATAATAATAATAATAATAATAATAATAATAATAATAATAATAATAATAATAATAATAATAATAATAATAATAATAATAATAATAATAATAATAATAATAATAATAATAATAATAATAATAATAATAATAATAATAATAATAATAATAATAATAATAATAATAATAATAATAATAATAATAATAATAATAATAATAATAATAATAATAATAATAATAATAATAATAATAATAATAATAATAATAATAATAATAATAATAATAATAATAATAATAATAATAATAATAATAATAATAATAATAATAATAATAATAATAATAATAATAATAATAATAATAATAATAATAATAATAATAATAATAATAATAATAATAATAATAATAATAATAATAATAATAATAATAATAATAATAATAATAATAATAATAATAATAATAATAATAATAATAATAATAATAATAATAATAATAATAATAATAATAATAATAATAATAATAATAATAATAATAATAATAATAATAATAATAATAATAATAATAATAATAATAATAATAATAATAATAATAATAATAATAATAATAATAATAATAATAATAATAATAATAATAATAATAATAATAATAATAATAATAATAATAATAATAATAATAATAATAATAATAATAATAATAATAATAATAATAATAATAATAATAATAATAATAATAATAATAATAATAATAATAATAATAATAATAATAATAATAATAATAATAATAATAATAATAATAATAATAATAATAATAATAATAATAATAATAATAATAATAATAATAATAATAATAATAATAATAATAATAATAATAATAATAATAATAATAATAATAATAATAATAATAATAATAATAATAATAATAATAATAATAATAATAATAATAATAATAATAATAATAATAATAATAATAATAATAATAATAATAATAATAATAATAATAATAATAATAATAATAATAATAATAATAATAATAATAATAATAATAATAATAATAATAATAATAATAATAATAATAATAATAATAATAATAATAATAATAATAATAATAATAATAATAATAATAATAATAATAATAATAATAATAATAATAATAATAATAATAATAATAATAATAATAATAATAATAATAATAATAATAATAATAATAATAATAATAATAATAATAATAATAATAATAATAATAATAATAATAATAATAATAATAATAATAATAATAATAATAA
This sequence comes from Urophora cardui, assembly GCA_960531455.1. Taxonomy (NCBI): domain Eukaryota; kingdom Metazoa; phylum Arthropoda; class Insecta; order Diptera; family Tephritidae; genus Urophora; species Urophora cardui. Next base: position 9,261 of record CAUIJX010000003.1, read on the forward strand.
TAATAATAATAATAATAATAATAATAATAATAATAATAATAATAATAATAATAATAATAATAATAATAATAATAATAATAATAATAATAATAATAATAATAATAATAATAATAATAATAATAATAATAATAATAATAATAATAATAATAATAATAATAATAATAATAATAATAATAATAATAATAATAATAATAATAATAATAATAATAATAATAATAACTGGCCGGACCCGTGCGCATCTTGCGCAAAAAATAACAAAACATACGTGGCGCCAGTCGGTATGGTTTGTGCTGTCACGCCCATTATTATTATTTATTTGGTTTGGTGGACCTTATGGAACTTTCAATGAATTGCCTATATGTTTGACAAAGATATCGCATAAAATTTTTTTATTATCCCTATATAGGTATGTATGTGCAATATATTTTTATATATTTTATATATATTTTTATGTGCGTATATTGTGGTTCTTGCCGACTTGGGTAACTTTTTTCCACACGTTTGCCTTTGCTTAATCGATTTATCTGCTACAGTTCCTGAGTTTTGAATTATAAATCTTTGAAAATTTGCTCCTATTGGCCCATTTTTCAAAATTTCAGCACGTTTCCTCATAACTGCATAACGTAATTTCATCACTCGGGCTTTATTAGTGATTGAATTATCATGTTTTACGTGCTTTTCGAAATACACACATATGCCTTATTTTCAACCCCAATTTTGTCTGTTCCCATTAGAATCTATGTACCAAATTTCATTAAAATATTTCTATTTTTGAGCAAGTTAGAGTGTATACGACCGGACGGACGGACATGGTTCAATCATTTTTTTCATCCTGATCGTTTTGATATACTCTTATATATTAAGGTGGAGTGAAAATTTTTTTTTGGAAATTCAATTTGTTCCAAAGCCAGAACGGCACCTTTCTAGCCCAGTAATAAGCCTTTAAAATTTTATTGACCTACTCGCATGTTTAGAGGTGCCCCCAGCCCCACAAAGTTGAAAAAATTGCACGATCTGGTACAAATTTGAAATTTCTACAATTATGAAATCAAAAAAACGAAGTATGAGGATTGATAAACAGGCTAAGTTGAGTATAAAAGTGAATTTTTTTTTTTTGGAAACAACAACAACCAAAGTTATTAAAGATCAAAGTTTATATTATGCATTTTTTAAATTGCAATTACTTAAAAACTACTGAACCGATTTCAAATATTTTTATACCATTCGATAGGTATTTTGATTCCCTTTAATTTGATATAAATTTTATGTGGGTTCCATAACACTCCCCGCTGCGGGGGTAAACCCCCCTTTACCCCCCTTACTTTTCATATAAAGTACCACGCCCAATAAAACACCGTTTCGCATGCATTGCTAATTAATACCTTTAAAACGATGCCTTACTTATTAATTTTGGTGAATTATGCGAGCAGAAAAAGGAATATTTATAAAACACCAATTAGAAATAATATATATGATAATAATAATAATAATAATAATAATAATAATAATAATAATAATAATAATAATAATAATAATAATAATAATAATAATAATAATAATAATAATAATAATAATAATAATAATAATAATAATAATAATAATAATAATAATAATAATAATAATAATAATAATAATAATAATAATAATAATAATAATAATAATAATAATAATAATAATAATAATAATAATAATAATAATAATAATAATAATAATAATAATAATAATAATAATAATAATAATAATAATAATAATAATAATAATAATAATAATAATAATAATAATAATAATAATAATAATAATAATAATAATAATAATAATAATAATAATAATAATAATAATAATAATAATAATAATAATAATAATAATAATAATAATAATAATAATAATAATAATAATAATAATAATAATAATAATAATAATAATAATAATAATAATAATAATAATAATAATAATAATAATAATAATAATAATAATAATAATAATAATAATAATAATAATAATAATAATAATAATAATAATAATAATAATAATAATAATAATAATAATAATAATAATAATAATAATAATAATAATAATAATAATAATAATAATAATAATAATAATAATAATAATAATAATAATAATAATAATAATAATAATAATAATAATAATAATAATAATAATAATAATAATAATAATAATAATAATAATAATAATAATAATAATAATAATAATAATAATAATAATAATAATAATAATAATAATAATAATAATAATAATAATAATAATAATAATAATAATAATAATAATAATAATAATAATAATAATAATAATAATAATAATAATAATAATAATAATAATAATAATAATAATAATAATAATAATAATAATAATAATAATAATAATAATAATAATAATAATAATAATAATAATAATAATAATAATAATAATAATAATAATAATAATAATAATAATAATAATAATAATAATAATAATAATAATAATAATAATAATAATAATAATAATAATAATAATAATAATAATAATAATAATAATAATAATAATAATAATAATAATAATAATAATAATAATAATAATAATAATAATAATAATAATAATAATAATAATAATAATAATAATAATAATAATAATAATAATAATAATAATAATAATAATAATAATAATAATAATAATAATAATAATAATAATAATAATAATAATAATAATAATAATAATAATAATAATAATAATAATAATAATAATAATAATAATAATAATAATAATAATAATAATAATAATAATAATAATAATAATAATAATAATAATAATAATAATAATAATAATAATAATAATAATAATAATAATAATAATAATAATAATAATAATAATAATAATAATAATAATAATAATAATAATAATAATAATAATAATAATAATAATAATAATAATAATAATAATAATAATAATAATAATAATAATAATAATAATAATAATAATAATAATAATAATAATAATAATAATAATAATAATAATAATAATAATAATAATAATAATAATAATAATAATAATAATAATAATAATAATAATAATAATAATAATAATAATAATAATAATAATAATAATAATAATAATAATAATAATAATAATAATAATAATAATAATAATAATAATAATAATAATAATAATAATAATAATAATAATAATAATAATAATAATAATAATAATAATAATAATAATAATAATAATAATAATAATAATAATAATAATAATAATAATAATAATAATAATAATAATAATAATAATAATAATAATAATAATAATAATAATAATAATAATAATAATAATAATAATAATAATAATAATAATAATAATAATAATAATAATAATAATAATAATAATAATAATAATAATAATAATAATAATAATAATAATAATAATAATAATAATAATAATAATAATAATAATAATAATAATAATAATAATAATAATAATAATAATAATAATAATAATAATAATAATAATAATAATAATAATAATAATAATAATAATAATAATAATAATAATAATAATAATAATAATAATAATAATAATAATAATAATAATAATAATAATAATAATAATAATAATAATAATAATAATAATAATAATAATAATAATAATAATAATAATAATAATAATAATAATAATAATAATAATAATAATAATAATAATAATAATAATAATAATAATAATAATAATAATAATAATAATAATAATAATAATAATAATAATAATAATAATAATAATAATAATAATAATAATAATAATAATAATAATAATAATAATAATAATAATAATAATAATAATAATAATAATAATAATAATAATAATAATAATAATAATAATAATAATAATAATAATAATAATAATAATAATAATAATAATAATAATAATAATAATAATAATAATAATAATAATAATAATAATAATAATAATAATAATAATAATAATAATAATAATAATAATAATAATAATAATAATAATAATAATAATAATAATAATAATAATAATAATAATAATAATAATAATAATAATAATAATAATAATAATAATAATAATAATAATAATAATAATAATAATAATAATAATAATAATAATAATAATAATAATAATAATAATAATAATAATAATAATAATAATAATAATAATAATAATAATAATAATAATAATAATAATAATAATAATAATAATAATAATAATAATAATAATAATAATAATAATAATAATAATAATAATAATAATAATAATAATAATAATAATAATAATAATAATAATAATAATAATAATAATAATAATAATAATAATAATAATAATAATAATAATAATAATAATAATAATAATAATAATAATAATAATAATAATAATAATAATAATAATAATAATAATAATAATAATAATAATAATAATAATAATAATAATAATAATAATAATAATAATAATAATAATAATAATAATAATAATAATAATAATAATAATAATAATAATAATAATAATAATAATAATAATAATAATAATAATAATAATAATAATAATAATAATAATAATAATAATAATAATAATAATAATAATAATAATAATAATAATAATAATAATAATAATAATAATAATAATAATAATAATAATAATAATAATAATAATAATAATAATAATAATAATAATAATAATAATAATAATAATAATAATAATAATAATAATAATAATAATAATAATAATAATAATAATAATAATAATAATAATAATAATAATAATAATAATAATAATAATAATAATAATAATAATAATAATAATAATAATAATAATAATAATAATAATAATAATAATAATAATAATAATAATAATAATAATAATAATAATAATAATAATAATAATAATAATAATAATAATAATAATAATAATAATAATAATAATAATAATAATAATAATAATAATAATAATAATAATAATAATAATAATAATAATAATAATGATAATAATAATAATAATATTAATAATAATAATAATAATATTAATAATAATAATAATAATAATAATAATGATAATAATAATAATAATATTAATAATAATAATAATAATAATAATAATAATAATAATAATAATAATAATAATAATAATAATAATAATAATAATAATAATAATAATAATAATAATAATAATAATAATAATAATAATAATAATAATGATAATAATAATAATAATATTAATAATAATAATAATAATAATAATAATAATAATAATAATAATAATAATAATAATAATAATAATAATAATAATAATAATAATAATAATAATAATAATAATAATAATAATAATAATAATAATAATAATAATAATAATAATAATAATAATAATAATAATAATAATAACAATAATAATAATAATAATAATAATAATAATAATAATAATAATAATAATAATAATAATAATAATAATAATAATAATAATAATAATAATAATAACAATAATAATAATAATAATAATAATAACAATAATAATAATAATAATAATAATAATAATAATAATAATAATAATAATAATAATAATAATAATAATAATAATAATAATAATAATAATAATAATAATAATAATCTATTATATAAAAATGTGTGTGTAATAATAATAATAATAATAATAATAATAATGATAATAATAATAATAATATTAATAATAATAATAATAATAATAATAATAATAATAATAATAATAATAATAATAATAATAATAATAATAATAATAATAATAATAATAATAATAATAATAATAATAATAATAATAATAATAATAATAATAATAATAATAATAATAATAATAATAATAACAATAATAATAATAATAACAATAATAATAATAATAATAATAATAATAATAATAATAATAATAATAATAATAATAATAATAATAATAATAATAATAATAATAATAATAATAATAATAATAACAATAATAATAATAATAATAATAATAACAATAATAATAATAATAATAATAATAATAATAATAATAATAATAATAATAATAATAATAATAATAATAATAATAATAATAATAATAATAATAATAATAATAATAATAATAATCTATTATATAAAAATGTGTGTGTGTGTGTGTGTGTGTGTCCTTTATGGACTCCCAAAGAACTCAACCGATCGTTATGAAATTTTCGCAGTAGATTCATGTGGTATTAGCGCACATAATAGGGCATATAGAATTTCGAAAAAGTTGGAACTTCCCGGAATATAGGCCCAAATGTGGACCCAGAGAGACCCAGCAAGTGTTTGAGCAATATGGGTATCAAATGAAAGGTGCTGAGCAGGCCTTCAACATAGAGTAATTTTCATTGCGATGCCTAGGCCGGGTCCCCAAATATAGGTCAAAACGTGGACCCGGATGACCCTCGAATGTTTCTAAGCGAGATTGGTATCAAATTAAAGGTGTCGAGCAGTGCTTCAACATACAGATATTTTCATTGTTATTTTTTAAGTTGGTTTCCCAGATATGGTTCAAGTAGTGGGCCGGATGGTGATTGATGGTCCCGGTAAAGGTAAAGGTAAAGGCAAAGGTAAAGGTAAAGGCAAAAGTAAAGGTAAAGGTAAAGGTAAAGGTAAAGGTAAAGGTAAAGGTAAAGGTAAAGGTAAAGGTAAAGGTAAAGGTAAAGGTAAAGGTAAAGGTAAAGGTAAAGGTAAAGGTAAAGGTAAAGGTAAAGGTAAAGGTAAAGGTAAAGGTAAAGGTAAAGGTAAAGGTAAAGGTAAAGGTAAAGGTAAAGGTAAAGGTAAAGGTAAAGGTAAAGGTAAAGGTAAAGGTAAAGGTAAAGGTAAAGGTAAAGGTAAAGGTAAAGGTAAAGGTAAAGGTAAAGGTAAAGATAAAGGTGAAGGAGAAGGAGAAGGAGAAGGAAAAGGTAAAGGTAAAGGCAAAGGTAAAGGTAAAGGTAAAGGTAAAGGTAAAGGTAAAGGTAAAGGTAAAGGTAAATGTAAAATAAAATACCCATTATAACATTAAAGCTTTTGTTCGTCGCTGCGAAGCGGGACGGGTATTTGCTAGTAATTATAATAAAAAATAAGGATGTTTGAATTTTATAATTAAACTAGCATTCCCGGCCAAGCTTCGCATTGGCTTTCAGTTATCAACAGTCATCATCATCTTATTAGTGATTTGATATTCAAAATAAAAGATAATTTTATTTTGTGATCTGCTTCGCCATCCTGATAAAATATATTTTTTAATACTGGAAAGGTTTCTATTTTCAAAAAATGAAATACACGATATTCTTTGATTTAACTGAAAATGAAATCACAAATAAAAAGTTGTCTGGATTTGGATGAAGAACGAAATCAGAAATAAAATTGATTCATTATATGAAATCAAAAAGGATTTGACTCACGCAACGATAAAATTCATGAATTTACTGCGGTGTCACTGTTGTGTTCTATTTCTATTTACGGCAAAATATCAGAACATATTTGAAATCCTCTAACGGCCTTATTCCGCGGGGTAACATAATTTACTTTACCGCTAAAGTGAAGACTTGACCTTTGAACACCTTTCTCGTATTCTATTCCATCTCAATAAGTGATAACAATTTGTTACCATTTTGAGTCCGATTCCATTCCATTCGTATGAAATCTCTTTGATAGCGTTACCATTTATTCGAGAATACCGGTTGAGGAGATGGTAAAACTTTTCAGCAAAGTAAATTACCAGTAAAATAATATTGAAGTAACGCTCAGAATCGAGCTGTAAGTGGTGTTTCTTACATAGATACATACCTACTTATGTATATCTTTCCTTTATATGAATATAATTAACCTAGTAGCCCCGGAGCAAAATGAAATATATACATACATGGGCCTGTAGAGAATATAAATATGTACATTGATTAATCATGCAGCAAATAGGTCTGTTCAATACCGAAAACTTGGGGAATTGTTATACATACATTTTTTCTTAAAAAAGTTAATAAGTACCTATACTGAGGTAAATGCCCACGGAAGACGTATGAATCGAAAAAAAAAAAATTAATATACAGGTTCCCAGTATTTTTTTACATTCGTATAAATAGATAGTCATAACTCAAAACATCATTTACTTTTAAAATGTTATAATTCAAACAAATCTTTTTTTAAGGAATGCGCCTGAAATTAGGGAGATAAGCTCGTCTTTACAACTCGTTAGAGCTATTTCAGCGGCATTATATTATACATACTATTATATTCTAGTAATAGATATTATTAACAAACATTTTGTAACAATTCCTAAGTTTTCGGTTATGGAAGGAACCTAAAATTTACTCGAGAAATTCAAATTTGGACCGATACTTTGGTGTAAATAGAAATAAAATACAACAGCGATACTTGCCGGATTTTTCTTCATATGTATGTACACATGTTTTGGTATTCTCTATCTCCATACTAATAACCTTAATGGAACCCAATGAGATATATCTACCAAATTTCATTAAAATATTTCAGTAGTTTTAGTTGAAAATATATAAGGATAGGTATATATCTAAAGTCAAATTTTAAAAATAATTTTTCAGTTTTAATTTCTGTTGTAAAAGAAAAATTATTATAATTAAAATTGTTTGAGTAGTTAAAAAGTTTATTCCACACAAAGAATGTTACATGAGATTTTTATATATATAGATGTACGTAGATATAGATATGTATGAATCTAAGGCCAGAGCACTCCAGAGGTTTTGGGTGTGAAAAATTCGGTTACAGATATACGTCAATAGATAAAAATAGGTATATACATATCTGAGGTCAAACTTTAAAAATAATTTTCCAATTTTCATTTCTGTTGCAAAAGAACAATGATTGTTCATAATATTAGGAAAATAATTTTTTCTTCGCTGGCTTCAGGTCAATTGAAACACAATGTTTTTCAAATTTTAATATTCCCAATATATTTCGACCACACCACGGTGATCATCTTCAGGGGATTTTAACCAAAATTTAATGCTAGACTTAAGTTTTATTCATTTTTTTGAGTTTAGTTGGTGTTGTTGTTGTTGTTGTTGTTGTAGCGGTACTAAGCCCTGCTTAGCCAACGAGTTCTGCTCACAAATTGTCATCAATTTCACTTAACGGGAGGCCCAAGAATGTTGCAGCTTCTTTTGGGCTTGTCCAGAGGGACAAGGGTGTTAAGTTGGTTGGTTTAAGGTGGCATGCAAAGAGGTGCTGTGTGTCATGCGGCGTCTCTCCACATGCCGGACATACGTTAGGTATGTTTGGATCAATTCTGGCCCTGTAGGAATTAAGCCTACTACAGAAGCCCGACCTTAATTGTGATAGGGTAACTCGGGTTTCTCTGGGAAACTCCTGTTCTTCTGCAGCTATTGGTGGTGGTTGGTCTCTAATTATTATGTATGCGGGGCGAGTTGAAACGAAGGTGGAGACTGTTTCGTTGTGTATCTCCTTCAGTGTCTGCTTGTATGTAATGGGGTCTAGCGGTTGATTTACGTATTTTTCAATCTCTGGGTTGAGATTGAAGAGATGTTTTTTGATGTGCCGGGGGGGAGGTTCGGGCTCCAGTAGATGGTTGTTTGGATGCCCTCTGCGGTAGCATCCCAGGAGAAACTGTTTGCTAAGCATGATGTTATGGTCCTCAACTGGGAGCACCTGTGCCTCGTGATGTAGGTGATGTTCCGGCGACATGAGTAGACTTCCCGTGGCGGTACGTAATGCCGAATTTTGGCAGGCTTGGAGTTTTTTCCATTGTGTCCTGCAAGTCCCCGGCGACCATATTGGCGATGCATAGTTCAAGACCGGCCGGCCGATTGCTTTGTATGTTGCGATAAGGGTTTCTTTGTCTTTTCCCCAGGTGCTGCCGGCGAGCGATTTGAGGATTTTGTTGCGACTTTGAACCTTATTCGCGATCGTGATCGTATGCGCGGAGAAGGAAGCTAGGCTGTCGAAGGTAACACCCAATATTTTTGGGTTGTTTACGGTAGGGATGGGTATATTCCCTATTCGTATGCCAAGTTCTAGCCTAACCTCCTTCGTCCATGTCGTGAACAGGGTCGCGGAGGACTTAGAGGGTTGCAGTTCAAGGGTGCGCGATGTGAAGAAGTGGGAAAGGTCGGAGATAACCGTTTATTCTTGAGCATAAGTCATTTATATCGGTGCCTGACGCCATAATCGAGCAGTCATCGGCGTAGGATATGATACGAACTCCTTCAGGTGGAGGTGGGAGTGTGGAGATGTATAGGTTGAATAGCAACGGGGACAGGACACCACCCTGTGGAACTCCCTGTTTTATTCTCCTTGGTTTTGAGGTACCATTCCTGAAGTCAACCGATGCCTGTCGACCACTCAGATAGTTCGCCATCCACCTTTTCAGCCTCGGCGGGAGGCTCGAGTTGTCTAGATCCTCCATTAGGGTGGCATGATTGACTGTGTCGAAGGCTTTCGACAAGTCAAGTGCCACGAGGACCGTTCTCTCGCAGGGGCGTCGTTGGTTAAGGCCGCGAACTATCTGTGTGTTTATGGCGTTTAGAGCTGTTGTTGTGCTGTGCGTTTTCCGGAATCCATGTTGATGTGTGGCCAGTTGAGTTTAGTTGGTATTTTTTTATTGTTCCTTTTGCATTTTTGTAGGTGGTTTTTATTTGTCTGTATCCCATTTTTGTGGACATATTTGCGGCGTGCCTCCCGTCTTCAAATATAGTTGTTTTTGGCGACCTATAACTTTAATAATTTTTTCTTCGCTGGCTTCAGGTCAATTGAAACACAATGTTTTTCAAATTTTAATATTCCCAATATATTTCGACCCCACCACGGTGATCATCTTCAGGGGATTTCAACAAAAATTTAATGCTAGACTTAAGTTTTATTAATTTTTTTGAGTTTAGTTGGTATTTGTTTATTGTTCCTTTTGCATTTTTGTAGGTGGTTTTTATTTGTCTGTATCCCATTTTTGTCGACATATTTGCGGCGTGCCTCCCGTCTTCAAATATAGTTGTTTTTGGCGACCTATAACTTTAATAATTTTTTCTTCGCTGGCTTCAGGTCAATTGAAACACAATGTTTTTCAAATTTTAATATTCCCAATATATTTCGACCACACCACGGTGATCATCTTCAGGGGATTTCAACAAAAATTTAATGCTAGACTTAAGTTTTATTTATTTTTTTGAGTTTAGTTGGTATTTGTTTATTGTTCCTTTTGCATTTTTGTAGGTGGTTTTTATTTGTCTGTATCCCATTTTTGTGGACATATTTTCGGCGTGCCTCCCGTCTTCAAATATAGTTGTTTTTGGCGACCTATAACTTTAATAATTTTTTCTTCGCTGGCTTCAGGTCAATTGAAACACAATGTTTTTCAAATTTTAATATTCCCAATATATTTCGACCACACCACGGTGATCATCTTCAGGGGATTTCAACAAAAATTTAATGCTAGACTTAAGTTTTATTAATTTTTTTGAGTTTAGTTGGTATTTGTTTATTGTTCCTTTTGCATTTTTGTAGGTGGTTTTTATTTGTCTGTATCCCATTTTTGTGGACATATTTGCGGCGTGCCTCCCGTCTTCAAATATAGTTGCTTTTGGCGACCTATAACTTTAATAATTTTTTCTTCGCTGGCTTCAGGTCAATTGAAACACAATGTTTTTCAAATTTTAATATTCCCAATATATTTCGACCACACCACGGTGGTCATTTTTATTTTTTAATTTTATTTATTTATTTGAAAAAAATTGGTACAATAAGATCCAAAGATCTTTTATAGCACGACATACAATTATGTATAATAACATTTGAAATAGCTCCAAAATTTGGTAATAAAGGGGCAGAAGCAATACATTTAGAAATACATAACTATAAAATATTTAAATTAATTAGTACAGTGAGAGTAAAGATTTACATTAAGATGGTAAAAGAAAAAGAAAAGAAAAATAAGGAGATAAAAAAGAAGAAAAACTAGTTTGTTGAAAAATAATCAAAAATAATCTGTCTGTAGTTGTTCTGACTCATAGTATTTTTCGTAGCAGCAGGGATGGAGTTCCAAATACGTATGGCACTAATGAAGAACAGCCTTGTTGAGTTTAAATAACTGAAGTCAGGCACAACAAGATTACACGTACGCGCAGACTTACAGAAAACCAGCTTTTCGTATAAATAGTAAGGTTTCTTGTATATTATTAGACGATATAAAAATACACAAGTTCTTGCCTTACTGCTTGCCCAGAATGTTGTACTACAGCTACGGACTACATAGCTTACTACATCAGCTGATGACTGATTTTGTGGCAACGCTCGAAAATGTGAACACAATGGTGTAGCTCAGTGTATCTCATATATGTCATCTTTTTTATATTTTTGTACAGGGGATTCCTGAAATTCCATAAAAACTCTTTATTTTTTACAAGTTCAATTCATTTTTCCGTTTCTTCGTCCTTCATTTCGAATTTCCGTCATTAAAAAATTGAGCTGTCACACTGTAGCGCGCTACAAAGTTAAAGTTAACTCTACTTCTACTACAGCCACAACTACACGCTACAGACACAGCTACACATTGTGGGCATTGCAATGCAATTGTACTGATTTAACTTTTGACAGCTCTTACTACGTACTACAGCCACACCATTCTGGGCAAGCAGTTATGGTACTCAACTATGCTACACCCTAGAAGCCGAGTTGCCCACGAAGAGATGTGCTCGTTATTATACATAATTGTATGTCGTGCTATAAAAGATCTTTGGATCTTATTGTACCAATTTTTTTCAAATAAATAAATAAAATTAAAAAATAAAAATGATCACCGTGGTGTGGTCGAAATATATTGGGAATATTAAAATTTGAAAAACATTGTGTTTCAATTGACCTGAAGCCAGCGAAGAAAAAATTATTAAAGTTATAGGTCGCCAAAAACAACTATATTTGAAGACGGGAGGCACGCCGCAAATATGTCCACAAAAATGGGATACAGACAAATAAAAACCACCTACAAAAATGCAAAAGGAACAATAAACAAATACCAACTAAACTCAAAAAAATTAATAAAACTTAAGTCTAGCATTAAATTTTTGTTGAAATCCCCTGAAGATGATCACCTAGGTGTGGTCGAAATATATTGGGAATATTAAAATTTGAAAAACATTGTGTTTCAATTGACCTGAAGCCAGCGAAGAAAAAATTATTAAAGTTATAGTTCGCCAAAAACAACTATATTTGAAGACGGGAGGCACGCCGCAAATATGTCCACAAAAATGGGATACAGACAAATAAAAACCACCTACAAAAATGCAAAAGGAACAATAAACAAATACCAACTAAACTCAAAAAAATTAATAAAACTTAAGTCTAGCATTAAATTTTTGTTGAAATCCCCTGAAGATGATCACCGTGGTGTGGTCGAAATATATTGGGAATATTAAAATTTGAAAAACATTGTGTTTCAATTGACCTGAAGCCAGCGAAGAAAAAATTACTAAAGTTATAGGTCGCCAAAAACAACTATATTTGAAGACGGGAGGCACGCCGCAAATATGTCCACAAAAATGGGATACAGACAAATAAAAACCACCTACAAAAATGCAAAAGGAACAATAAACAAATACCAACTAAACTCAAAAAAATTAATAAAACTTAAGTCTAGCATTAAATTTTTGTTGAAATCCCCTGAAGATGATCACCGTAGTGTGGTCGAAATATATTGGGAATATTAAAATTTGAAAAACATTGTGTTTCAATTGACCTGAAGCCAGCGAAGAAAAAATTATTAAAGTTATAGGTCGCCAAAAACAACTATATTTGAAGACGGGAGGCACGCTGCAAATATGTCCACAAAAATGGGATACAGACAAATAAAAACCACCTACAACAAGTAAGGAAGCCTAAGTTCGAGTGGAATCGAGCATTTGTTTGTTTGCGTTTGATAGATTTTATATAAAGCGAGTGCTGCATAAAGTGGGCGTAGCCACGCCCATTTTTAAAATTTTTATCGGTCATCCAACTAAGCATATCGTCGTTGAAGATGCATTTTTGCGTAAGAGGTATGTAATTTAATACCTCTTACGCAAAAATGCATCTTCAACGACGATATGAATATTATTCTTTGTGCAAAATTTCATTCCTTTATGACTTCCAGTTACAACGATGTCACGCTACAAATTTCCAAAGCGTGTTCCAGAAATATCTTTGCTAAAAAGTAGGCGTGGTCATAAACCGATTTCAATAAAGTTTTGCGTGTCTATTAAAACAAGTTATAACAAGTAAGGAAGCATAAGTTCGAGTGGAATCGAACATTAGATTCTCAGCTGTATCTTTCATTGTTTGTTTGCGTTTGTTCGATATAGGGTGTATTTTATTTAAGCGAGTGCCGCATAAAGTGGGCGTAGCCAAGCCCATTTTCAACATTTTTATCAGTCATCCAACTAAGCATATGAATATTATTCTTTGTGCAACATTTCATTCCTTTACGACTTCTAGTTACAAAGATGTCACGTTACAAATTCCCAAAGGGTGTTCCAGAAATATCTTTGTTAAAAAGTAGGCGTGGTCATAAACCGATTTCAATAAATTTTTGCGTGTCTATTAACACAAGTTATAAAAGTGTACAAACCAAGTTTCGTCATAATATCTCAATTATTTGTCGAGTTATGGGCTCCGAAATCTCGTTGATTCCTTTGGCTGAAAAGAGGCGGTGCCACGCCCATTTTCCGAAATTTTTCTATTTTTTGTTTCCGATCTATTGTAGAACTCATGCCACAAAATTTCAATGAATTATCTTTATATTTGACAAAGATATCGCTTAAAATGTTTTTATTAGGCCACTTTATGATACCCATATATAAAAGTGGGCGTGGTCGTCAACCGATTTTGGCAATTTTTCGTCCAAACATTTGCCTAAGTAAGTATATCAGGCCTACCAAATTTCATCGATATATCTTCAACGGTTTCTGAGTTATGACTCATAAAACTTTCAATGTTTGCCCCTTAATAAGTGGGCGTGGCACCGCCCATTTTCCAAAATTGCACCATATTTCTTCATAAGGGCCTGAGCTCAATACGTGTGTGAAATTTTATCACTCTAGCTCTATTAGTGACTGAGATACAAAATTTCCGATTTTTACTATATAGGGGAGGTGGGCGTGGTCATGGTCCGATTTCGCCCATTTTCAATACCATCCGTTCCTGTCTTGATACCAACTTACATTTCAAATTTCATTAAAATATCTCAATTTTTGCGCGAGTTATCGTGCTCACAGACGGACGGACGGACAGACGGACGGACATGGCTCAATCGATTTCTCTTTTCACCCTGATCATTTTGATATATATAAGTCTATATCTATCTCGATTATTTCATTCTGTTACAATCCACCGTTAGGAAATCAAAACTATAATACTCTGTGTACTAGTACAGCTGAGTATAAAAATTTATAAACCAAGTTTCATCATAATATCTCAATTATTTGTCGAGTTATGGGCTCCGAAATCTCGTTAGAGATTCCTTTGTCTAAAAGGAGGCGGTACCACGCCCATTTTCCAAAATTTTTAAATTTTTGTTTCCGGTTTATTGTAGAAATCATACCACAAAATTTCAATGAATTATCTTTACATTTGACAAAGATATCGCTTAAAATGTTTTATTAGGTCACTTTATAATACCCATATATAAAAGTGGGCGTGGCCGTCAACCGGTTTCACTAAAATTTTGAACATGTATTACCACAAGTAATAAAAGTGTACACACCAAGTTTCGTCATTATATATAAATTATTTGTCGAGTTAAAGGCTAAGAAATCCCGTATATTCCTGGTTCTAAAAAGAGGCGGTGCCACGCCCATTTTCCAAAATTTTTACGGTTTTTGTCTTATGTTCGTAGTTAGACTCCTGCCATAAAAAGGTAATGATATATCTTTATATTTGACAGAGATATGGGTTAAAATGTTTTTATTAGGTCACTTTATAAGACCCATATATAAAAGTGGGCGTGGCCGTCAACCGATTTTAACAATTTTTCGTCCAAACATTTCCCTAAATAAGTATATCACGCGTACCAAATTTCATCGATATATCTTCAATGGTTTCTGAGTTATGGCTTATAAAACCCTCAATGTTTGACCCTTAATAAGTGGGCGTGGCACCGCCCATTTTCTAAAATTTCACCAAATTTCTTCATAGGGGCCTGAGCTCAATACTTGGGTAAAATTTCATCGTTCCAGCTATATTAGTGACTGAGATACCAAATTTCCGATTTTTTCTATATAGGAAAAGTGGGCGTGGTCATGGTCCGATTTCGCCCATTTTCAATACCAACCGTCCCAGTCTCGATACCAACTTGCATTCCAAATTTCATCAAAATATCTCAATTTTTGCGCGAGTTAGAGTGTTTACAGACAGACGGACGGACAGACGGACGGACGGACGGACATGGCTCAATCGATTTCTCTTTTCACCCTGATCATTTTGATATATATAAGTCTATATCTATCTCGATTATTTCATTCTGTTACAATCCACCGTTATGTGATTAAAACTATAATACTCTGTGTACTAGTACAGCTGAGTATAAAAATGCAAAAGGAACAATAAACAAATACCAACTAAACTCAAAAAAATTAATAAAACTTAAGTCTAGCATTAAATTTTTGTTGAAATCCCCTGAAGATGGTATAATAATAAAGTTATAAATGCAATAAAAGTCCGAAATAAAACCTACCGCATCTGGAAACGAAATAGAAATTTCTCTAACTGGCAGAGCTACAAATCAGCCAGAAATTTTGCTACCAGAGTTATAAGAACAGAAAAAACTCATTATTTTAACTCCAAACTTAATCCTGAGCTTCCACCTAGAACTCTATGGCGTAATCTCGATTCATTGCGTGTGTATGGTAGAGTAGACCCAACTTGTTGTCTTGCAGCAAATTGCCTTAATAGTGCTTTCGTGAATATTCCTGTGCACAATGCAAGTCTTAAATTTGTTCCGTGTGAATCCTTGTGCTATTCGGGAAAATCCTTTGAGTTCTCAGCTGTAACTGACTCTGATGTAGTACAAAGTATTTTTAAAATTAAGTCTAATGCTATTGGTGTTGATGGTATTCCAATCAGATTTATCAAAATGATATTGCCTTTTATCCTTTCCACTATTACTCACATTCTGAACCACAGTATAACCACTTCTTGCTTTCCCGATATGTGGAAAGTTGCCGCAGTAAAGCCTATTCCAAAAATTAAACTTCCTCAATCTGCCGGTGATTTCAGACCGATAAGCATATTACCAGCATTGTCTAAAGTCTTCGAAAGAATACTAGCTAACCAAATTAACCTGCATGTGATTCAAAGAAATTTACTTTCGCCTTACCAGTCGGGCTTTAGAGCTAAACATAGCTGTTCAACTGCTTTATTAAAAATTCTTGATGATATTCGCGTTTCTTTTGACAAAAGCCAATTAACGCTACTTTGTTTACTTGACTTTACTAAAGCAGTTGACTCGGTTGACCATGCAATCCTATGTCTTAAGTTAAAAGAGTACTTTGGGTTCGGTTAAACAGCCTTATTGCTAATGGAAAGCTATCTGACTGGTAGGTCTCAATTTGTAAGCACCGGACACGAGATATCAGAGCCAAGGCATGTAAATGTTGGCGTTCCCCAGGGTTCCATTCTTGGACCCTTGTTATTTAGTCTTTTTGTCAATGATGTGTTTTATGTTTGTAAATTTTCAAATGTACATGCCTATGCAGATGATATTCAGTTGTATTTGTCTGGTGATTTTAGTAACATTAATGTTCTTTGTGAAAAGGTAAATAGTGATCTTGCACTTATTCGTTGCTGGGCGAGTACCAACGGACTCTGCTTAAATGCTAAAAAGTCGTATGTATTACCAATTGCAAAAAAACAATTTCCTAGAGACCAAATTCCTACGCTTAACATTGGCAACTTTACTCTGACGTTTGTTAATAAAGTCAAAAACCTTGGCTTTATTATAAATTCAGATTTGACTTGTGTTGATCATATAAACTCGGTGGTGAGTAAGGTTTACTATGTGTTGCGCAATCTAAGAAAAACTGCTGCATTTACTCCCGTTGGCATTAGGAAAAAAACTAGCAATGCAGTTGATTCTACCTATAATAACATACTCCGAATTAGTCTATAATAAGTTGGACTCACGTTCTGCCCACAAAATTGATGTTGCGTTCAATCGCGTTACACGTTATGTTTATGGTTTAAGTAGATACGAGCACATCTCTTCGTGGGCAACTCGGCTTCTAGGGTGTAGCATAGTTGAGTACCATAACTGCTTGCCCAGAATGGTGTGGCTGTAGTACGTAGTAAGAGCTGTCAAAAGTTAAATCAGTACAATTGCATTGCAATGCCCACAATGTGTAGCTGTGTCTGTAGCGTGTAGTTGTGGCTGTAGTAGAAGTAGAGTTAACTTTAACTTTGTAGCGCGCTACAGTGTGACAGCTCAATTTTTTAATGACGGAAATTCGAAATGAAGGACGAAGAAACGGAAAAATGAATTGAACTTGTAAAAAATAAAGAGTTTTTATGGAATTTCAGGAATCCCCTGTACAAAAATATAAAAAAGATGACATATATGAGATACACTGAGCTACACCATTGTGTTCACATTTTCGAGCGTTGCCACAAAATCAGTCATCAGCTGATGTAGTAAGCTATGTAGTCCGTAGCTGTAGTACAACATTCTGGGCAAGCAGTAAGGCAAGAACTTGTGTATTTTTATATCGTCTAATAATATACAAGAAACCTTACTATTTATACGAAAAGCTGGTTTTCTGTAAGTCTGCGCGTACGTGTAATCTTGTTGTGCCTGACTTCAGTTATTTAAACTCAACAAGGCTGTTCTTCATTAGTGCCATACGTATTTGGAACTCCATCCCTGCTGCTACGAAAAATACTATGAGTCAGAACAACTACAGACAGATTATTTTTGATTATTTTTCAACAAACTAGTTTTTCTTCTTTTTTATCTCCTTATTTTTCTTTTCTTTTTCTTTTACCATCTTAATGTAAATCTTTACTCTCACTGTACTAATTAATTTAAATATTTTATAGTTATGTATTTCTAAATGTATTGCTTCTGCCCCTTTATTACCAAATTTTGGAGCTATTTCAAATGTTATTATACATAATTGTATGTCGTGCTATAAAAGATCTTTGGATCTTATTGTACCAATTTTTTTCAAATAAATAAATAAAATTAAAAAATAAAAATGACCACCGTGGTGTGGTCGAAATATATTGGGAATATTAAAATTTGAAAAACATTGTGTTTCAATTGACCTGAAGCCAGCGAAGAAAAAATTATTAAAGTTATAGGTCGCCAAAAGCAACTATATTTGAAGACGGGAGGCACGCCGCAAATATGTCCACAAAAATGGGATACAGACAAATAAAAACCACCTACAAAAATGCAAAAGGAACAATAAACAAATACCAACTAAACTCAAAAAAATTAATAAAACTTAAGTCTAGCATTAAATTTTTGTTGAAATCCCCTGAAGATGATCACCGTGGTGTGGTCGAAATATATTGGGAATATTAAAATTTGAAAAACATTGTGTTTCAATTGACCTGAAGCCAGCGAAGAAAAAATTATTAAAGTTATAGGTCGCCAAAAACAACTATATTTGAAGACGGGAGGCACGCCGCAAATATGTCCACAAAAATGGGATACAGACAAATAAAAACCACCTACAAAAATGCAAAAGGAACAATAAACAAATACCAACTAAACTCAAAAAAATTAATAAAACTTAAGTCTAGCATTAAATTTTTGTTGAAATCCCCTGAAGATGATCACCGTGGTGTGGTCGAAATATATTGGGAATATTAAAATTTGAAAAACATTGTGTTTCAATTGACCTGAAGCCAGCGAAGAAAAAATTATTAAAGTTATAGGTCGCCAAAAACAACTATATTTGAAGACGGGAGGCATGCCGCAAATATGTCCACAAAAATGGGATACAGACAAATAAAAACCACCTACAAAAATGCAAAAGGAACAATAAACAAATACCAACTAAACTCAAAAAAATTAATAAAACTTAAGTCTAGCATTAAATTTTTGTTGAAATCCCCTGAAGATGATCACCGTGGTGTGGTCGAAATATATTGGGAATATTAAAATTTGAAAAACATTGTGTTTCAATTGACCTGAAGCCAGCGAAGAAAAAATTATTAAAGGTATAGGTCGCCAAAAACAACTATATTTGAAGACGGGAGGCACGCCGCAAATATGTCCACAAAAATGGGATACAGACAAATAAAAACCACCTACAACAAGTAAGGAAGCCTAAGTTCGAGTGGAATCGAGCATTATATACTCAGCTGTATGTTTTCATTGTTTGTTTGCGTTTGATAGACTTTATATAAAGTGAGTGCTGCATAAAGTGGGCGTAGCCACGCCCATTTTTTAAATTTTTATCAGTCATTCAACTAAGCATATGCATATTATTCTTTGTGCAAAATTTCATTCCTTTATGACTTCCAGTTACAAAGATGTCACGTTACAAATTTCCAAAGCGTGTTCCAGAAATATCTTTGCTAAAAAGTAGGCGTGGTCATAAACCGATTTCAATAAATTTTTGCGTGTCTATTAAAACAAGTTATAAAAATTTATAAACCAAGTTTCATCATAATATCTCAATTATTTGTCGAGTTATGGGCTCCGAAATCTCGTAGATTCCTTTGTCTAAAAGGAGGCGGTGCCACGCCCATTTTCCAAAATTTTTCTATTTTTTGTTTCCGGTTTATTGTAGAAATCATACCACAAAATTTCAATGAATTATCTTTACATTTGACAAAGATATCGCTTAAAATGTTTTTATTAGGTCACTTTATAATACCCATATATAAAAGTGGGCGTGGCCGTCAACCGGTTTCTCTAAAATTTTGAACATGTATTACCACAAGCATTGGCGCACTCAAGGGGGGGGGGGGTTTTGGGGTTAAACCCCCCCCCCCCAAAATTTGACAACACCATACAAAAAATAATTTTATAAAAGATGGTACATGCACAAATATTTGTGTAAATGCATGTTGTAAAATCTATGAATATTTGTGGATGTACATTGCCAATGTTTGTCAACAACTACTGATTATGTTTATAAACAAGCAGTGTGGAGACATTTCCCTAAAAGTATGCTGTGGATATTAGCTGAGGTTTGTAATACTCAGCTGTACTAGTACACAGAGTATTATAGTTTTAATCACATAACGGTGGATTGTAACAGAATGAAATAATCGAGATAGATATAGACTTATAATAATAATAATACAATGGCACTATTATAACTCTGGCGAGTTTTATGGCCGAGCTTCTCTCCCAACTCGATGTGTGCTCCTTTTGTTTTTCCTACTAATTGGGTGGACCTACAGTTTTATGCCGGCTCCGAACGGCGAATTCATTTTTTGTGAGAAGCTTTTTAATGGCAGAAATACTCTCGCAGGGTATGCCGCCCACTGCCGAGAGGTGACCGCTGCTCTTAAAAAACCCACCAATTGGATTTTTACTAATTAGAAAAATTGTTTTGGTGTTTTGCTCGGACCGTGGTTTGAACCGAGGTCTCGGGTGAGCACTCTACCCACTGCACCACAGCGACTTATATATATCAAAATGATCAGGGTGAAAAGAGAAATCGATTGAGCCATGTTCGTCCGTCCGTCTGTCCGTCCGTCCGTCCGTCTGTAAACGCTCTAACTCGCGCAAAAATTTAGATATTTGGAATACAAGTTGGTATCGAGACTGGGACGGTTGGTATAGAAAATGGGCGAAATCGGGCATGACCCCATATAGTAAAAATCGGATATTTTGTATATCTGTCACTAATATAGCCGGAGTGACAAAATTTCACCTACGTATTCAGCTCAGGCCCTTATGAAGAAATATGTTGAAATTTTGGAAAATGGGCGTTGCCACGCCCACTTATTAAGGGGCAAACATTGAAAGTTTTATAGGTCATAACTCAGAAACCGTAGCAGATATATCGACGAAATTTGGTATGCGTTATTTACTTACTTAGGAAAATGTTTGGACGAAAAATTGCCAAAATCGATTGACGACCACGCCCAAATTTATATATGGGAACTATTAAGGGGCCTAATAAAAATATTTTAAGCGATATCTCTGTCAAATATAAAGATTTGTCATTGAAATTGTGTGTCATGAATCCAACTATAGACATAAAACAAAAAATAGAAAAATGTTGGAAAATGGGCGTGGCATCGCCTCTTTTCAGACAAAGGAATCTACGAGATTTCGGAACCCATAACTCTACAAATAATTAAAATGTTATGACGAAAATCAGTTTGTACACTTTAATAACTTGTGGTAATACATGCTCAAAAATTTAGCGAAGTCGGTTTATGACCACGCCTACTTTTTGACAAAGATATTTCTGGAACACCCTTTGGGAATTTGTAACGTGTCATCTTTGTAATTAGAAGTCATAAAGGGTTGTAAATTTGCACTAACAATAGTATTTATATGCTTAGTTGGATGAGTGATAAAAATTTTGAAAATGGGCATGGCTGTGCCCACTTTATGCGGTACTCGATTCATATAAAATACACCCTAATCGAACAAACGCAAACAAACAATGAAAGCATACAGCTGAGTATCTAATGTTCGATTCCACTCGAACTTAGGCTTCCTTCTTACTTATTAGTTTTACTTTAAATACAGAGAAAATGCAATGAATTGAGATTTAAAAGGTGCCTTTGTTTAATGTGTACATACGTAGGTCCACTCCCCAAACATAAATTTAAGTAAAAATTGTCTTGACGAGTTTTAAGTATTTTTTTTAATTTTCCGTTGGATATTGAAAACCCCCCCCCAAAATTTTTTTCTGTGTGCGCCACTGACCACAAGTAATAAAAGTGTACACACCAAGTTTCGTCATTATATATAAATTATTTGTCGAGTTAAAAGCTAAGAAATCCCGTATATTCCTGGTTCTAAAAAGAGGCGGTGCCACGCCCATTTTCCAAAATTTTTACGGTTTTTGTCTTATGTTCGTAGTTAGACTCCTGCCATAAAAAGGTAATGATATATCTTTATATTTGACAGAGATATGGCTTAAAATGTTTTTATTAGGTCACTTTATAAGACCCATATATAAAAGTGGGCGTGGCCGTCAACCGATTTTAACAATTTTTCGTCCAAACATTTCCCTATGTAAGTATATCACGCGTACCAAATTTCATCGATATATCTTCAATGGTTTCTGAGTTATGGCTTATAAAACCCTCAATGTTTGACCTTTAATAAGAGGGCGTGGCACCGCCCATTTTCTAAAATTTCACCAAATTTCTTCATAGGGGCCTGAGCTCAATACTTGGGTAAAATTTCATCGTTCCAGCTAAATTAGTGACTGAGATACCAAATTTCCGATTTTTTCTATATAGGAAAAGTGGGCGTGGTCATGGTCCGATTTCGCCCATTTTCAATGCCAACCGTCCCAGTCTCGATACCAACTTGTATTCCAAATTTCATCAAAATATCTCAATTTTTGCGCGAGTTAGAGTGTTTACAAACGGACGGACAGACGGACGGACGGACGGACAGACGGACGGACGGACGGACATGGCTCAATCGATTTCTCTTTTCACCCTGATCATTTTGATATATATAAGTCTATATCTATCTCGATTATTTCATTCTGTTACAATCCACCGTTATGTGATTAAAACTATAATACTCTGTGTACTAGTACAGCTGAGTATAAAAATGCAAAAGGAACAATAAACAAATACCAACTAAACTCAAAAAAATTAATAAAACTTAAGTCTAGCATTAAATTTTTGTTGAAATCCCCTGAAGATGGTATAATAAAAAAGTTATAAATGCAATAAAAGTCCGAAATAAAACCTACCGCATCTGGAAACGAAATAGAAATTTCTCTAACTGGCAGAGCTACAAATCAGCCAGAAATTTTGCTACCAGAGTTATAAGAACAGAAAAAACTCATTATTTTAACTCCAAGCTTAATCCTGAGCTTCCACCTAGAACTCTATGGCGTAATCTCGATTCATTGCGTGTGTATGGTAGAGTAGACCCAACTTGTTGTCTTGCAGCAAATTGCCTTAATAGTGCTTTCGTGAATATTCCTGTGCACAATGCAAGTCTTAAATTTGTTCCGTGTGAATCCTTGTGCTATTCGGGAAAATCCTTTGAGTTCTCAGCTGTAACTGACTCTGATGTAGTACAAAGTATTTTTAAAATTAAGTCTAATGCTATTGGTGTTGATGGTATTCCAATCAGATTTATCAAAATGATATTGCCTTTTATCCTTTCCACTATTACTCACATTCTGAACCACAGTATAACCACTTCTTGCTTTCCCGATATGCGGAAAGTTGCCGCAGTAAAGCCTATTCCAAAAATTAAACTTCCTCAATCTGCCGGTGATTTCAGACCGATAAGCATATTACCAGCATTGTCTAAAGTCTTCGAAAGAATACTAGCTAACCAAATTAACCTGCATGTGATTCAAAGAAATTTACTTTCGCCTTACCAGTCGGGCTTTAGAGCTAAACATAGCTGTTCAACTGCTTTATTAAAAATTCTTGATGATATTCGCATTTCTTTTGACAAAAGCCAATTAACGCTACTTTGTTTACTTGACTTTACTAAAGCATTTGACTCGGTTGACCATGCAATCCTATGTCTTAAGTTAAAAGAGTACTTTGGGTTCGGTAAAACAGCCTTATTGCTAATGGAAAGCTATCTGACTGGTAGGTCTCAATTTGTAAGCACCGGACACGAGATATCAGAGCCAAGGCATGTAAATGTTGGCGTTCCCCAGGGTTCCATTCTTGGACCCTTGTTATTTAGTCTTTTTGTCAATGATGTGTTTTATGTTTGTAAATTTTCAAATGTACATGCCTATGCAGATGATATTCAGTTGTATTTGTCTGGTGATTTTAGTAACATTAATGTTCTTTGTGACAAGGTAAATAGTGATCTTGCACTTATTTGTTGCTGGGCGAGTACCAACGGACTCTGCTTAAATGCTAAAAAGTCGTATGTATTACCAGTTGCAAAAAAACAATTTCCTAGAGACCAAATTCCTACGCTTAACATTGGCAACTTTATTCTGACGTTTGTTAATAAAGTCAAAAACCTTGGCTTTATTATAAATTCAGATTTGACTTGTGTTGATCATATAAACTCGGTGGTGAGTAAGGTTTACTATGTGTTGCGCAATCTAAGAAAAACTGCTGCATTTACTCCCGTTGGCATTAGGAAAAAAACTAGCAATGCAGTTGATTCTACCTATAATAACATACTCCGAATTAGTGTATAATAAGTTGGACTCACGTTCTGCCCACAAAATTGATGTTGCGTTCAATCACGTTACACGTTATGTTTATGGTTTAAGTAGATACGAGCACATTTCTTCGTGGGCAACTCGGCTTCTAGGGTGTAGCATAGTTGAGTACCATAAGGCAAGAACTTGTGTATTTTTATATCGTCTAATAATATACAAGAAACCTTACTATTTATACGAAAACTGGTTTTCTGTAAGTCTGCGCGTACGTGTGATCTTGTTGTGCCTGACTTCAGTTATTTAAACTCAACAAGGCTGTTCTTCATTAGTGCTATACGTATTTGGAACTCCATCCCTGCTGCTACGAAAAATACTATGAGTCAAAACAACTACAGACAGATTATTTTTGATTATTTTTCAACAAACTAGTTTTTCTTCTTTTTTATCTCCTTATTTTTCTTTTCTTTTTCTTTTACCATCTTAATGTAAATCTTTACTCTCACTGTACTAATTAATTTAAATATTTTATAGTTATGTATTTCTAAATGTATTGCTTCTGCCCCTTTATTACCAAATTTTGGAGCTATTTCAAATGTTATTATACATAATTGTATGTCGTGCTATAAAAGATCTTTGGATCTTATTGTACCAATTTTTTTCAAATAAATAAATAAAATTAAAAAATAAAAATGACCACCGTGGTGTGGTCGAAATATATTGGGAATATTAAAATTTGAAAAACATTGTGTTTCAATTGACCTGAAGCCAGCGAAGAAAAAATTATTAAAGTTATAGGTCGCCAAAAGCAACTATATTTGAAGACGGGAGGCACGCCGCAAATATGTCCACAAAAATGGGATAAAGACAAATAAAAACCACCTACAAAAATGCAAAAGGAACAATAAACAAATACCAACTAAACTCAAAAAAATTAATAAAACTTAAGTCTAGCATTAAATTTTTGTTGAAATCCCCTGAAGATGATCACCGTGGTGTGGTCGAAATATATTGGGAATATTAAAATTTGAAAAACATTGTGTTTCAATTGACCTGAAGCCAGCGAAGAAAAAATTATTAAAGTTATAGGTCGCCAAAAACAACTATATTTGAAGACGGGAGGCACGCCGAAAATATGTCCACAAAAATGGGATACAGACAAATAAAAACCACCTACAAAAATGCAAAAGGAACAATAAACAAATACCAACTAAACTCAAAAAAATAAATAAAACTTAAGTCTAGCATTAAATTTTTGTTGAAATCCCCTGAAGATGATCACCGTGGTGTGGTCGAAATATATTGGGAATATTAAAATTTGAAAAACATTGTGTTTCAATTGACCTGAAGCCAGCGAAGAAAAAATTATTAAAGTTATAGGTCGCCAAAAACAACTATATTTGAAGACGGGAGGCACGCCGCAAATATGTCGACAAAAATGGGATACAGACAAATAAAAACCACCTACAAAAATGCAAAAGGAACAATAAACAAATACCAACTAAACTCAAAAAAATTAATAAAACTTAAGTCTAGCATTAAATTTTTGTTGAAATCCCCTGAAGATGATCACCGTGGTGTGGTCGAAATATATTGGGAATATTAAAATTTGAAAAACATTGTGTTTCAATTGACCTGAAGCCAGCGAAGAAAAAATTATTAAAGGTATAGGTCGCCAAAAACAACTATATTTGAAGACGGGAGGCACGCCGCAAATATGTCCACAAAAATGGGATACAGACAAATAAAAACCACCTACAACAAGTAAGGAAGCCTAAGTTCGAGTGGAATCGAGCATTATATACTCAGCTGTATGTTTTCATTGTTTGTTTGCGTTTGATAGACTTTATATAAAGTGAGTGCTGCATAAAGTGGGCGTAGCCACGCCCATTTTTTAAATTTTTATCAGTCATCCAACTAAGCATATGCATATTATTCTTTGTGCAAAATTTCATTCCTTTATGACTTCCAGTTACAAAGATGTCACGTTACAAATTTCCAAAGCGTATTCCAGAAATATCTTTGCTAAAAAGTAGGCGTGGTCATAAACCGATTTCAATAAATTTTTGCGTGTCTATTAAAACAAGTTATAAAAATTTATAAACCAAGTTTCATCATAATATCTCAATTATTTGTCGAGTTATGGGCTCCGAAATCTCGTAGATTCCTTTGTCTAAAAGGAGGCGGTGCCACGCCCATTTTCCAAAATTTTTCTATTTTTTGTTTCCGGTTTATTGTAGAAATCATACCACAAAATTTCAATGAATTATCTTTACATTTGACAAAGATATTGCTTAAAATGTTTTTATTAGGTCACTTTATAATACCCATATATAAAAGTGGGCGTGGCCGTCAACCGGTTTCTCTAAAATTTTGAACATGTATTACCACAAGCATTGGCGCACTCAAGGGGTGGGGGTTTTGGGGTTAAACCCCCCCCCCCAAAATTTGACAACACCATACAAAAAATAATTTTATAAAAGATGGTACATGCACAAATATTTGTGTAAATGCATGTTGTAAAATCTATGAATATTTGTGGATGTACATTGCCAATGTTTGTCAACAACTACTGATTATGTTTATAAACAAGCAGTGTGGAGACATTTCCCTAAAAGTATGCTGTGGATATTAGCTGAGGTTTGTAATACTCAGCTGTACTAGTACACAGAGTATTATAGTTTTAATCACATAACGGTGGATTGTAACAGAATGAAATAATCGAGATAGATATAGACTTATAATAATAATAATACAATGGCACTATTATAACTCTGGCGAGTTTTATGGCCGAGCTTCTCTCCCAACTCGATGTGTGCTCCTTTTGTTTTTCCTACTAATTGGGTGGACCTACAGTTTTATGCCGGCTCCGAACGGCGAATTCATTTTTTGTGAGAAGCTTTTTAATGGCAGAAATACTCTCGCAGGGTATGCCGCCCACTGCCGAGAGGTGACCGCTGCTCTTAAAAAACCCACCAATTGGATTTTTACTAATTAGAAAAATTGTTTTGGTGTTTTGCTCGGACCGTGGTTTGAACCGAGGTCTCGGGTGAGCACTCTACCCACTGCACCACAGCGACTTATATATATCAAAATGATCAGGGTGAAAAGAGAAATCGATTGAGCCATGTTCGTCCGTCCGTCTGTCCGTCCGTCCGTCCGTCTGTAAACGCTCTAACTCGCGCAAAAATTTAGATATTTGGAATACAAGTTGGTATCGAGACTGGGACGGTTGGTATAGAAAATGGGCGAAATCGGGCATGACCCCATATAGTAAAAATCGGATATTTTGTATATCTGTCACTAATATAGCCGGAGTGACAAAATTTCACCTACGTATTCAGCTCAGGCCCTTATGAAGAAATATGTTGAAATTTTGGAAAATGGGCGTTGCCACGCCCACTTATTAAGGGGCAAACATTGAAAGTTTTATAGGTCATAACTCAGAAACCGTAGCAGATATATCGACGAAATTTGGTATGCGTTATTTACTTACTTAGGAAAATGTTTGGACGAAAAATTGCCAAAATCGATTGACGACCACGCCCAAATTTATATATGGGAACTATTAAGGGGCCTAATAAAAATATTTTAAGCGATATCTCTGTCAAATATAAAGATTTGTCATTGAAATTGTGTGTCATGAATCCAACTATAGACATAAAACAAAAAATAGAAAAATGTTGGAAAATGGGCGTGGCATCGCCTCTTTTCAGACAAAGGAATCTACGAGATTTCGGAACCCATAACTCTACAAATAATTAAAATGTTATGACGAAAATCAGTTTGTACACTTTAATAACTTGTGGTAATACATGCTCAAAAATTTAGCGAAGTCGGTTTATGACCACGCCTACTTTTTGACAAAGATATTTCTGGAACACCCTTTGGGAATTTGTAACGTGTCATCTTTGTAATTAGAAGTCATAAAGGGTTGTAAATTTGCACTAACAATAGTATTTATATGCTTAGTTGGATGAGTGATAAAAATTTTGAAAATGGGCATGGCTGTGCCCACTTTATGCGGTACTCGATTCATATAAAATACACCCTAATCGAACAAACGCAAACAAACAATGAAAGCATACAGCTGAGTATCTAATGTTCGATTCCACTCGAACTTAGGCTTCCTTCTTACTTATTAGTTTTACTTTAAATACAGAGAAAATGCAATGAATTGAGATTTAAAAGGTGCCTTTGTTTAATGTGTACATACGTAGGTCCACTCCCCAAACATAAATTTAAGTAAAAATTGTCTTGACGAGTTTTAAGTATTTTTTTTAATTTTCCGTTGGATATTGAAAACCCCCCCCCAAAATTTTTTTCTGTGTGCGCCACTGACCACAAGTAATAAAAGTGTACACACCAAGTTTCGTCATTATATATAAATTATTTGTCGAGTTAAAAGCTAAGAAATCCCGTATATTCCTGGTTCTAAAAAGAGGCGGTGCCACGCCCATTTTCCAAAATTTTTACGGTTTTTGTCTTATGTTCGTAGTTAGACTCCTGCCATAAAAAGGTAATGATATATCTTTATATTTGACAGAGATATGGCTTAAAATGTTTTTATTAGGTCACTTTATAAGACCCATATATAAAAGTGGGCGTGGCCGTCAACCGATTTTAACAATTTTTCGTCCAAACATTTCCCTATGTAAGTATATCACGCGTACCAAATTTCATCGATATATCTTCAATGGTTTCTGAGTTATGGCTTATAAAACCCTCAATGTTTGACCTTTAATAAGAGGGCGTGGCACCGCCCATTTTCTAAAATTTCACCAAATTTCTTCATAGGGGCCTGAGCTCAATACTTGGGTAAAATTTCATCGTTCCAGCTAAATTAGTGACTGAGATACCAAATTTCCGATTTTTTCTATATAGGAAAAGTGGGCGTGGTCATGGTCCGATTTCGCCCATTTTCAATGCCAACCGTCCCAGTCTCGATACCAACTTGTATTCCAAATTTCATCAAAATATCTCAATTTTTGCGCGAGTTAGAGTGTTTACAAACGGACGGACAGACGGACGGACGGACGGACAGACGGACGGACGGACGGACATGGCTCAATCGATTTCTCTTTTCACCCTGATCATTTTGATATATATAAGTCTATATCTATCTCGATTATTTCATTCTGTTACAATCCACCGTTATGTGATTAAAACTATAATACTCTGTGTACTAGTACAGCTGAGTATAAAAATGCAAAAGGAACAATAAACAAATACCAACTAAACTCAAAAAAATTAATAAAACTTAAGTCTAGCATTAAATTTTTGTTGAAATCCCCTGAAGATGGTATAATAAAAAAGTTATAAATGCAATAAAAGTCCGAAATAAAACCTACCGCATCTGGAAACGAAATAGAAATTTCTCTAACTGGCAGAGCTACAAATCAGCCAGAAATTTTGCTACCAGAGTTATAAGAACAGAAAAAACTCATTATTTTAACTCCAAGCTTAATCCTGAGCTTCCACCTAGAACTCTATGGCGTAATCTCGATTCATTGCGTGTGTATGGTAGAGTAGACCCAACTTGTTGTCTTGCAGCAAATTGCCTTAATAGTGCTTTCGTGAATATTCCTGTGCACAATGCAAGTCTTAAATTTGTTCCGTGTGAATCCTTGTGCTATTCGGGAAAATCCTTTGAGTTCTCAGCTGTAACTGACTCTGATGTAGTACAAAGTATTTTTAAAATTAAGTCTAATGCTATTGGTGTTGATGGTATTCCAATCAGATTTATCAAAATGATATTGCCTTTTATCCTTTCCACTATTACTCACATTCTGAACCACAGTATAACCACTTCTTGCTTTCCCGATATGCGGAAAGTTGCCGCAGTAAAGCCTATTCCAAAAATTAAACTTCCTCAATCTGCCGGTGATTTCAGACCGATAAGCATATTACCAGCATTGTCTAAAGTCTTCGAAAGAATACTAGCTAACCAAATTAACCTGCATGTGATTCAAAGAAATTTACTTTCGCCTTACCAGTCGGGCTTTAGAGCTAAACATAGCTGTTCAACTGCTTTATTAAAAATTCTTGATGATATTCGCATTTCTTTTGACAAAAGCCAATTAACGCTACTTTGTTTACTTGACTTTACTAAAGCATTTGACTCGGTTGACCATGCAATCCTATGTCTTAAGTTAAAAGAGTACTTTGGGTTCGGTAAAACAGCCTTATTGCTAATGGAAAGCTATCTGACTGGTAGGTCTCAATTTGTAAGCACCGGACACGAGATATCAGAGCCAAGGCATGTAAATGTTGGCGTTCCCCAGGGTTCCATTCTTGGACCCTTGTTATTTAGTCTTTTTGTCAATGATGTGTTTTATGTTTGTAAATTTTCAAATGTACATGCCTATGCAGATGATATTCAGTTGTATTTGTCTGGTGATTTTAGTAACATTAATGTTCTTTGTGAAAAGGTAAATAGTGATCTTGCACTTATTCGTTGCTGGGCGAGTACCAACGGACTCTGCTTAAATGCTAAAAAGTCGTATGTATTACCAATTGCAAAAAAACAATTTCCTAGAGACCAAATTCCTACGCTTAACATTGGCAACTTTACTCTGACGTTTGTTAATAAAGTCAAAAACCTTGGCTTTATTATAAATTCAGATTTGACTTGTGTTGATCATATAAACTCGGTGGTGAGTAAGGTTTACTATGTGTTGCGCAATCTAAGAAAAACTGCTGCATTTACTCCCGTTGGCATTAGGAAAAAAACTAGCAATGCAGTTGATTCTACCTATAATAACATACTCCGAATTAGTCTATAATAAGTTGGACTCACGTTCTGCCCACAAAATTGATGTTGCGTTCAATCGCGTTACACGTTATGTTTATGGTTTAAGTAGATACGAGCACATCTCTTCGTGGGCAACTCGGCTTCTAGGGTGTAGCATAGTTGAGTACCATAACTGCTTGCCCAGAATGGTGTGGCTGTAGTACGTAGTAAGAGCTGTCAAAAGTTAAATCAGTACAATTGCATTGCAATGCCCACAATGTGTAGCTGTGTCTGTAGCGTGTAGTTGTGGCTGTAGTAGAAGTAGAGTTAACTTTAACTTTGTAGCGCGCTACAGTGTGACAGCTCAATTTTTTAATGACGGAAATTCGAAATGAAGGACGAAGAAACGGAAAAATGAATTGAACTTGTAAAAAATAAAGAGTTTTTATGGAATTTCAGGAATCCCCTGTACAAAAATATAAAAAAGATGACATATATGAGATACACTGAGCTACACCATTGTGTTCACATTTTCGAGCGTTGCCACAAAATCAGTCATCAGCTGATGTAGTAAGCTATGTAGTCCGTAGCTGTAGTACAACATTCTGGGCAAGCAGTAAGGCAAGAACTTGTGTATTTTTATATCGTCTAATAATATACAAGAAACCTTACTATTTATACGAAAAGCTGGTTTTCTGTAAGTCTGCGCGTACGTGTAATCTTGTTGTGCCTGACTTCAGTTATTTAAACTCAACAAGGCTGTTCTTCATTAGTGCCATACGTATTTGGAACTCCATCCCTGCTGCTACGAAAAATACTATGAGTCAGAACAACTACAGACAGATTATTTTTGATTATTTTTCAACAAACTAGTTTTTCTTCTTTTTTATCTCCTTATTTTTCTTTTCTTTTTCTTTTACCATCTTAATGTAAATCTTTACTCTCACTGTACTAATTAATTTAAATATTTTATAGTTATGTATTTCTAAATGTATTGCTTCTGCCCCTTTATTACCAAATTTTGGAGCTATTTCAAATGTTATTATACATAATTGTATGTCGTGCTATAAAAGATCTTTGGATCTTATTGTACCAATTTTTTTCAAATAAATAAATAAAATTAAAAAATAAAAATGACCACCGTGGTGTGGTCGAAATATATTGGGAATATTAAAATTTGAAAAACATTGTGTTTCAATTGACCTGAAGCCAGCGAAGAAAAAATTATTAAAGTTATAGGTCGCCAAAAGCAACTATATTTGAAGACGGGAGGCACGCCGCAAATATGTCCACAAAAATGGGATACAGACAAATAAAAACCACCTACAAAAATGCAAAAGGAACAATAAACAAATACCAACTAAACTCAAAAAAATTAATAAAACTTAAGTCTAGCATTAAATTTTTGTTGAAATCCCCTGAAGATGATCACCGTGGTGTGGTCGAAATATATTGGGAATATTAAAATTTGAAAAACATTGTGTTTCAATTGACCTGAAGCCAGCGAAGAAAAAATTATTAAAGTTATAGGTCGCCAAAAACAACTATATTTGAAGACGGGAGGCACGCCGCAAATATGTCCACAAAAATGGGATACAGACAAATAAAAACCACCTACAAAAATGCAAAAGGAACAATAAACAAATACCAACTAAACTCAAAAAAATTAATAAAACTTAAGTCTAGCATTAAATTTTTGTTGAAATCCCCTGAAGATGATCACCGTGGTGTGGTCGAAATATATTGGGAATATTAAAATTTGAAAAACATTGTGTTTCAATTGACCTGAAGCCAGCGAAGAAAAAATTATTAAAGTTATAGGTCGCCAAAAACAACTATATTAGGAAAATACTTATCTTTCCAGATATTGTAAATAAATTGAAAAATAGAGTGAAATTCAAAAAACCAAAACATTTTAATGTTAATCGAACCTACCATTTGCATGCAAAACGAATCGAATCCGTTTGTATCATTTAAATCAGTGTTTGATTTCCCTATGCACGCGTGCGGGAGCTTTTTATAGCTTTCACACGGACAGCCTCACACCGACGAGTCAAAGCACTTCGTTCACGCACAGAAATTTTGCGAATTTCTATTCAGTCAGCATTGAGCTGTTGAGCTAGCAGGTTGTGTTGCTCGAGCATTCAGAGACTTGTAAATGATTGTGTGTTGGGGGTGGTTTTTTATTTGAATTTTTTTACGTAATATTTTTTATTGGGAATCATGATTTTTCATTTCGTCTCATATTCTTTTATTTTTGTTTGTTTGTGGTTTTTGTGAAGTTAATAATAAAAATACTATCCATTTGTAATTAAAAAATTTTAGTTTTCGACAATGATTGAGTTTCTTTTGGGTGTAGCCAAGAGCTTTTGTGCTTTTAACACATGCACAAATTTTGAAAGTATTAGCGTGATAATCCCCTGCAAAAATTGTTGGACCACTTGGTACATTTGTGCCACAGTCAACTAGCTACGAACTTGTCACATGTAGCCAATCATTGGGCCAGTTCACGTATATGGTACATTTGTGCCACATTCAACTGGCTACGAACTTGTCACATGCAGCCAATAATATGAATATTTTTCATGTTAAAGAAATTGAACTTGAAATTGAAATTGAAATAAAGAAAAGAATTATATATTTATGTAAATTGTATGTCTTTCTGATGTGTGCATGAGCAAAAATGTGTTTCTTGTAATTCCGGCTTTATTCTCCCGTAAGTACTTTCGAAATTAATTTGGCATAGGTGCTCTATAAAGTAATCCTTCGGGGTAGTTTTAAAAGCAGTTTTCCGTATCTGGTTTATGGACTAACTCCTTAGAGTAGTTTAAAAAGTAACCTCTTGTAGGTGGTTTGCAAAGTAGCTATGGCAAGTTAGTTTTTAAACTAGTTTGGTGCGATCGAGCGATGGACCATGTGGTCCTGTGCTAGGACATTGCAATGTTAATTGGACCAATATTTTTATATGGAATGTGGCAGGTTTTGGGCTAGTTGATTGCCACAAGCGGCTGGTTTGTACATGCATGTATGGACTAGATCCGTTTTCTGCAGGGTCCCTGATTTAAACGAATTGCTTTACTTTTGGTCGTATATACATATGTATGTATCTTCGTGTCATTTCTTTGCTTATGCATGTACATATGTACGTAGGTATGTATTGTTCTCGTTGTTTTGTCTTCTGCTTTACCGATTGCTTGTGGCGACCAACCATGCGCGTGACTCTTTTTTCAAAAATTAATACTATTCTTTATAATATTTTTGTTATTTAAAAAGAGAATTTATTAACTTTTTGAATGCAGAACTTTAGTAAAAGGTTCAAAGTTTCATTTCCAAGAAGAAATATTTAAATCGGTTGATCCGGTTTTGATTTATGGCCGTATAAAGCTAATTTTGGTTGGTTTTTTACACATTTTTACATAAATTTACGCTATTTGACCAAAAATTTAAATAAAAACTATTTGACTACTCAATCGGAGCACAATTACATGTTACTACCAAATATTATCAAAATTGTTTCAGTGGTTTAAAAGTTTATCCCGCACAAAGAATGTTACATGAGATTTTTATATATATAGAAGATGTACGTAGATAGAGATACATATGTATGAATCTAAGAGCACTCCAGAGGTTTTGGGTATGAAAAATTCGGTTACAGATATACGTAAATAGATAAAAATAGGTATATACATATCTGAGGTCAAACTTTAAAAATAATTTTCCAATTTTCATTTCTGTTGTAAAAGAAAAATGATTGTTCATAATATTACGAAAATACTTACCTTTCCAGATATTGTAAATAAATTGAAAAATAAAGTGAAATTCAAAAAATCGAAACATTTTAATGTTAATCGAACCTACCATTTGCACGCAAAACGAATCGAATCTGTTTGTATCATTTAAACGAATTGCTTTACTTTTGGACGTATATACATATGTATGTAACTTCGTGTCATTTCTTTGCTTATGTATGTACATATTAGACATTGACGCCGCGCGCCGATTACCTTCATAATCGGCCGCCGCCGCCATAATTCGTGAAATCGGCGTATCGGCGCGGCGGCGTGCGCTGGCGCGCCATACCCGTATGGAGCGAGATGCTTACATATTTTCCTAGTTTTGCTAATTGCTAAAGTTCTTCAAAATTAAAAAAAAAAAAAAAAAAGGAACCAATCGACGTGTTTTGACCTCAGGAACACGAAGCTGAATGCGGAAATGTTTTATTTTTTGCCGGTTAAAAGTTATTAACAAAAACTTTGGCTGTTCTCTACTTTACGAGCCTCAGTCTTAAAGAATTTAAGCTACTGGAAAATTTCAGTTCGTTGGCTTACATAATTTTTTCTCAGATACCGAACTTTTCTGGGATCTCTTCCATTTAGTCCTACTTATCGAGGTCTGTTGCTAATTTTTCTACTCAAAACTGCACCATTTCAACCCTCCTTGATATCATTAGATGCCAAAAATGATCCCAAACATGCCTCCAGAATCGAAAACTCATAGTTTGAACGTAAGAAAGTTGCTGTTTTTGAGTAGCCCTCACAGTTGTCGAACCTCAGCCCTATAGGGAATATTAAAGAAGACGATGGGGGATCAAAAATGGAAAAATAAGCAAGAGTTATGGAAAAAAATTAAAGAAGCTTGGTACTTAATACCAGTTGCAAATTGCGCTGATTTGGTCAACCCTATGCCACGAAGAAGTAAGGAAGTTATACAAAATAAAGGAGCTTCAACTAAACATTAGTTTAGATCTAGCTGCAGCAGTAATATTGTAGTTTATTTGAAAAAACAATCGAATATAAAGTTTGTCCCTATTATTATTTCCAACTTAAATTATACATTTCATTATTTTTATTCATAAAAATTAAATTATTATACAAAAACCACCCCAGAGTCATTGAAGCATGTCCTCTCCGTGTAAGCATCAATAAATGGAGAATTGCAATATTTTGTCCCTGTTATTTTTTCCAACACTGTATATACATATATTTATTTTAAAGTGCCTTATATATATATATATATAAATATGTACATATTTAAATATATGTATGCATGTTTATTATTATACAAAATAAGCAAATGAATTTAAATTTACCCTTACATATGGATTTGTGTATATTCTTCAATATTTATTTTCTTTATTTTATATTTTGGTTTATGTAACAATTGTTTTTTGCTGTTAATAAAAAAGTTTCAACAATTTAAAGTGGAAATTAGTTTATTTATTCCATTCAGCCAGCGATATTAAGGTAACTAAATAAAATTAATATTTGAATAAGGATTGTGATTTGTAGATTTGGGGCAGGCGCGCCGGCGCGAAAAAGCATGCCGGCGTCGCCGCCGCCGCCGAAGTGTTTTTGGAATAGCGCCGCCGCCGCCGGAATCACTGTCGGCGTATATGTCTAGTACATATGTACTAGGGATTCCAATCCCGGGATCCCGGGATCCGCCCTTTTTGACTCCCCGAAAATCCCTGGATAGCTAGAATTTTATCCCGGGATTTTCGGGATAAGGTAAAGAGAGAATACTCCGCTATTATAGCAAAGAAAAGTTATATCTATATATATAAGGATGAAAGTTTGTTTGTTTGTTTTTTTGTTTGTATGTTTGTTCCCTATGGACGCCGAAACTACCGGGCCGATCAAATTCAAATTTTGACACAATGATCACCTGGTATTAGATTAAAATTATGACCACATTTAATTCTGGTATCTCAACCCCTTCCCGAGATATAGGCCAAAATATGGACCCAGATTCCTCGGAAATATTTTTCTGCA
Source organism: Urophora cardui (assembly GCA_960531455.1). NCBI lineage: Eukaryota > Metazoa > Arthropoda > Insecta > Diptera > Tephritidae > Urophora > Urophora cardui. The sequence continues at coordinate 47,014 of CAUIJX010000003.1, forward strand.
TTATTGATATCAAATTAAAGGTATCAATCAGAGCTTCAATAGGGAGTTCATTCCATTCCAATTTTCCAGTCGGTTCTCTAGATAGAGACCAAAACGTGGACCCGGATGACCGCAAATATTTTTTCGTAATCTATATATATAAGGATGAAAGTTTGTTTGTTTGTTTGTATGTTTGTTCCCTATGGACGCCGAAACTACCGGGCCGATCATATTCAAATTTTGACACAATGATCACCTGGTATTAGATTGAAATTATGACCACATTTAATTCTGGTATCTCAACCCCTTCCCGAGATATAGGCCAAAATATGGACCCAGATTCCTCCGAAATATTTTTCTGCATTATTGGTATCAAATTAAAGATGTTAATCAGAGCTTCAATAGAGAATTAATTTCATTCCAATTTTCCAGTCGGTTCTCCAGATAGAGACCAAAACGTGGACCCGGATGACCCCAAATATTTTTTCGCAATATTGGTATCAAATTAAAGGTGCTGATCAGGGTAGCCATATATATTTTACACTATACGGATATCTCAATCGGTTCCCGGGATTGAGGCCGAAATATGGACCTAAATAGCCCCCGAAATATTTTTGACCATTATTGGTATCAAATTAAAGGTATCAATCAGAGCTTCAATAGAGAGTTCATTCCATTCCAATTTTCCAGTTGGTGCTCCAAATAGAGACCAAAACGTGGACCCGGATGACCCCAAATATTTTTTCATAATATTGGTATCAAATTAAAGGTGCTGATCAGGGTATCCATATATATTTTACACTATACGGATATCTCAATCGGTTCCCGGGATTGAGGCAGAAACATGGACCTAAATAGCCCCCGAAATATTTTTGGCCATTATTGGTATCAAATTAAAGGTATCAATCAGAGCTTCAATAGAGAGTTCACTCCATTCCAATTTACCAGTTGGTGCTCCAAATAGAGACCAAAACGTGAACCCGGATGGCCCCAAATATTTTTTCGCAATATTGGTATCAAATTAAAGGTATCAATCAGAACTTCAATAGGGAGTTCATTCCATTCCAATTTTCCAGTCGGTTCTCTTGATAGAGACCAAAACGTGGACCCGGATGACCCCAAATATTTTTTCGCAATATTGGTATCAAATTAAAGGTGCTGATCAGGGTAGCCATATATATTTTACACTATACGGATATCTCAATCGGTTCCCGGGATTGAGGCCGAAACATGGACCTAAATAGCCCCCGAAATATTTTTGACCATTATTGGTATCAAATTAAAGGTATCAATCAGAGCTTCAATAGAGAGTTCAAAACGTGGACCCGGATGACCCCAAATATTTTTTCATAATATTGGTATCAAATTAAAGGTGCTGATCAGGGTATCCATATATATTTTACACTATACGGATATCTCAATCGGTTCCCGGGATTGAGGCCGAAACATGGACCTAAATAGCCCCCGAAATATTTTTGGCCATTATTGGTATCAAATTAAAGGTGCTGATCAGGGTATCCATATATATTTTACACTATACGGATATCTCAATCGGTTCCCGGGATTGAGGCCGAAACATGGACATAAATAGCCCCCGAAATATTTTTGACTATTATTGGTACTAAATTAAAGGTATCAATCAGAGCTTCAATAGAGAGTTCATTCCATTCCAATTTTCCAGTTGGTGCTCCAAATAGAGACCAAAACGTGGACCCGGATGGCCCCAAATACTTTTTCGCAATATTGGTATCAAATTAAAGGAATCAATTAGAGCTTCAATAGGGAGTTCATTCCATTCCAATTTTCCAATCGGTTCTCTAGATAGAGACCAAAACGTGGACCCGGATGACCCGAAATATTTTTTCGTAATATTGGTATCAAATTAAAGGTGCTGATCAGGGTAGCCATATATATTTTACACTATACGGATACCTCAATCGGTTCTCGGGATTGAGGCCAACCAATGGGCCTAAATAGCCCCGAAATATTATTGGGCATTGCTGGTATCAAATTAAAGGTATCAATCAGAGCTTCAATAGAGAGTTCATTCCATTCCAATTTTCCAGTTGATTATCCAAAATATATTAGTAATCATGATGTACACCGATATGAGCACCGGATGGCCATGGAAAGTTGTTGATAAGGAACGTGAGACGGGGAGAGAGAGAGAGAGTAGTATAAGAGAGAAAGAGATAGGGGGAACGGGAAATGCTGACTGGTTGGGATAACGATAGGGAAGGGAGTGGCATAGTGTGATTTGTCGCAGCGAAGTGTGACGGGTATTTGCTAGTTTTATATAATTTTTATTGGTCTCAGATCTGTATACTAATAGCATTTCCTATTCTGAATGAAAATGTTGCATTATTACATTGCAGCATTATCAACATGTGTCCTGTGTAAAAAGTAAGGATTCAAATTTTTGATTTTTTAATAATTAAATTTTTTGGTGTTGAAGTACGCGTTGTAAGGAAACGTACGTTAGGTATTTTTAAAGCTTTTAGCTTGTGGCAAAATTCATTTCATAATATCAATTTCCTGATTTTTGGTCATTTATTTCTCAAATGTTTTTTGGAATTTTCCCACATGGAAAGTAAATAATGGAAGAAAACTGAAACAAAATTTTAAATTTAAATTTAATTTTAAAATTAGACTTAATCGTCTTACAACACTGTACTAAAATTAAATACGCAGCTGCATACTCGGAATTCATATCAAAATTTTGCCTCCGATATTTATCTATCCAGAAATTGCATTAATTTTCTGGATTTTTCGGCAAGCTTGGAAATATTCGCTTAAACAAAGTACGTCGTTAAATTCTAAAAAATTTTATTAATATCCTAAAAGTATGAACTGCAAAGGCAAATGTTTTGTTCGCCAAATGTATGTAATTTTCGTTGTTGGTTGTGTTTTTTAAAGTAACTCTTAGGTATTATTAAATAATGCGCATGATTTTACATTCCTATTTTATTTTGTTACTAATGAAATAATAAAAAAATGGCAAAAAAATCTATTTTTTCTTTGCATTTTAAAGTTTTAGCGTTTCTCTAAAAATATATTTACTTTTTTCAACTCCAAATATGGGAAAATAATACTGGTCGAAAATTTTTTGTAACAGAAATAAAATTCTACGGATCCAAAGGATTTCGGTGTAGTTTTTGAGATATTCATGTTCAAAGAGGCGAAAAACGTAGTTTATGGCCATATACACTCCTCAATATTTTTAAAATTACTCACTTTCATTAAAAACTGATTACATCTATTGAAAGCACGACCATTTCTTTTGAAGACAACGTAGATATCTGAATAGGATACCCGAAACAGCAAAGCGCTGTTTTCAAGAGAAATGATCGTTCTTTCAATAGATGTAATCAGTTTTTAATGAAAGTGAGTAATTTTAAAAATATTGAGGAGTGAATATAGCAGGGACCGTAATCATTATGAGTTTTAGTATAAAAATCGCCATTTAATCATTATATGTTGAGTTTTTTTATACTTAATCAAAAATAATCATTATTTTTTTAGTTTTATTTTTTTATCAGAAATAACACCTATTCCTTGAGCGATATTTAATCTTTCAGAAATAATCATTATTGTGTGAGTTTTATTTTTTTGATCGGAAATAACACTTATTCCTTGGGTGATATATGTATGGTTCAGAAATAATCATTATTGTGAAAGTTTTATTTTTTTCGATCAAAAATATCACTCAGTCACGAATTTATATCGATGGGAATTTTTTTGTAATTATGTTCTAGAGCACTTCAGAGAAAATTTGAGTTTTTCGACCTAAGCAAAAACATAAAACTCAAAGAATAATTTTTTTTTCTCAGCGATAAATATATCACTCAAGGAATAAGTGTTATTTTCGATCCAAAAAATAAAACTAAAAAAAGAATGATTATTTCTGAGCGATAAATATATCACTCAAGGAATAAGTTTTATTTTTGATTAAAAAAAGAAAACTAAAAAAATAATGATTATTTTTGATTTTTATGGATATCGCTTAAAATTTTTTGATCATAATGGATTCGGATAGTGCTCTTTCAGACATGCACACACACAAACTCAATACTCTTCTACGATGTTTGCAAGTATTTAATTTTTTTTACTGAAAATATAACGAATAATGATTGTTATGGGTTCCTGAACTTTTTCGTCTCTTTGGACATGAATATCTCAAAACCTACACGTATTACCGAAAATCCGACTTCAGATTCAGAATCAGCGCACCGAAATCTATATATATAAAAATGATTTGGTATTTAATTGTAACGCTAAAACTTGAAAACGACTGAACCAAATCAAATACTTCCTTAGGGGGGTTTGTTTGTTGTTACCCCGCGAAGGTTTAGTCGGAGAAAAAATTACAAAATGTTAGGGGGGCGTGGCACCTCCCATACAACCTTAATTTTTAAAGCTGATTATCTCTAAAACAGTTCAAGGTAGGGAACTGAAAATTGGTACAGAGGTAGGTGATATCAAAACCCTTCTCACTCTGAAAAGTGTGGGTTGTCAGAAAAGGGGGCGTGGCACCTCCCATACAACCTTAATTTTTAAAGCTAATTATCTCTAAAACAGTTCAAGGTAGGGAGCTGAAAATTGGTATAGAGCTAAATGATATCAAAACCATTCCCACGCATAAAAGTGGGGGTTATCGGAAGAAGGGGCACCTCCCATACAAACTTAATTTTTCATGCTGAATATCTCTAAAATTGTTTACGCTAGGGGCTTGGAAATTGGTGTGGAGATAAATGATAACAATTCCATATTAACGCAAAATAATGGGAGTTATACGAAAAGGGGGTGTGGCACTTCCCAACAACACTTAATTTTTTAAGCTGAATATCTTTAAAAGGATTTAAGTTAGGGACCTGGAAATTGGTACAGAGCTATATGATATCAAAACAATTTTTGCGCATAAAAGTGTAGGTTATAGGAAAAGGGGGCGTGGCACCTCCCATACAAACTTAATTTTTCAAGCTGAATATCTATAAAAGCGTTTAAGGTTGGGACCTGAAAATTGGTCAGGTGATTAACGATATCAATAGCATGCTTATGAAATTCGAATAAAAATAAAAATGCTGAAATAATGCTTGAGTAAAGTAAAACAGTAAAAAATATGATATATGTATTTTCTTTTTTAAACCCATCTATATATATAAAAATGGTGTAAAAAATGTTACTAGCCTCATCAGATGAGAACGGCTGGGCCGATTTCTGTAAAACTTTTTTGTCAATTGTTCGTATTCTCGAGGAGATGGTTCGTACGGAAGAAAATTTTGGAAAATCCCTCCGCAAAAGTCCGAAAATTGGAAAAATCGGTGTGTATGTGCGTATGTGTGCATCTGTGGATGTGTGTCCTCTATAAATTCCCAAAGTAACCAACCGTTCTTTATAAAATTTTCACAGTAGATTCATGTAGTGCTAGTGCACATAGTAGGGTATATAGAATTTCGAAAAATTGGGAGCTTCCCGGAATACAGGCCTAAATGAGGACCCAGATCGATCCACCAAGCCTTCAAGCAATATTGGTATCAAATGAAAGGTGTTTAACAGGCCTTCAACATAAAGTTATTTTTATTGCGATACCTAGGCCGGGTTCCCAGATATGGGTTAAAACGTGGGACCGAGTGACCCTGGAAAGTTTCTGAGCGATATTGGTATCAAATGAAAGCTGTTGAGGAGGACTTCAGCAAAGAGCTTTTTAAATAGTGATGCCTAGGCCGGGTTCCAAGATTTGGGTCAAAGCGTGGACCCGGATAACCCCTGAATGTTTTCGAGCGATATTGGTAGAAAATGAAAAGCGTTGAGCAGGCTTCCACATACAGCTATTTTCATTGTGATTTCTAAGGCTGTTTCCCAGAGATGGCTAAAGTAGTGGGCTCGGATGGTGATGGACCGTCCCGGTAAGGTAAAGGTAGGTAGCTATAGGGATAAGGGTAGGGATAGGGATTGGGATAGGGGTAGGGATAGGGATAGGGATAGGGATAGGGATAGGGATAGGGATAGGGATAGGGATAGGCATAGGGATAGGGATAGAGATAGGGATGGGGATAGGGATAGGGATAAGGATAGGGATAGGGATAGGGATAGGGATAGGGATAGGGATGGGGATAGGGATAGGGATAGGGATAGGGATAGGGATAGGGATAGGGATAGGGATAGGGATAGGGATAGGGATAGGGATAGGGATAGGGATAGGGATGGGGATAGGGATGGGGATGGGGATAGGGATGGGGATAGGGATAGGGATAGGGATAGGGATAGGGATAGGGATAGGGATAGGGATAGGGATAGGGATAGGGATAGAGATAGAGATAGGGATAGGGATAGGGATAGGGATAGGGATAGGGATAGGGATAGGGATAGGGATAGGGATAGGGATAGGGATAGGGATAGGGATAGGGATAGGGATAGGGATAGGGATTGAGATAGTGATAGGGATCGGGGGAAGTAGGTTTGTCGCGGCGAATATAACTATAACTTTTATTCAGAGAATAGACAATTTTTTGTTATTCGCAGTCATTAAGATGGACTCTAAGATAATGGTTAGCAATACGGTAATCAAAGACTTTTCTTTAGGCTTCATAGGAATAAGTTTTAGCAGAACAACGTCTGCCGGGTCAGCTAGTCCTTTAGAAAAGTAGAATGTTATTTGAGTTAGAAAATTTTTTGGAAATTTTGTCTGCCTGTTGTAATTAAAGTCCAAATCCCGGGATCCCGGGATTATAAAAACAAATCTCGAAAATCCCGGGATCGTAAAACTCGGAAAAATTGGAATCCCTACACTCTAAAAACTGCGTGTAAATATGCTACCAAAATATATGTAATTTTTAGTTGAAAATTACATTTTTTTTCGTAGATTTACACTACAAGTGTGTAATTTACAGTTCTAAACGAAATTTACGCACTTTTCAGCAAAAGTGAGCATATCATGCGATTTTACACGCATTTTGGATTAAAGGAAATTGTAATTTCAAATCTCGTGCGCGAAATTACAATTGAGTGGGGTAAAATTACATAGTGAATTGGTAATTTTGTTTAACTTATATGCGAAATTACAATTTATTACTCGATTAGTGTTTAGATTTAAAGCTTGTTTGTGTAGGATATACACTTTTATTGTTTAAATTTAAACAGCTTATCTGTTGAATTTTTCAGTGTGCGATTTTGCGCATAATAAGGTAGGAAAAAAGTAACCTACCTTTTTGTATGCAAAATTACACGAAAATTTCTAAGGGCCGTTTACTCAACCTCTGATTAATGCTAACCGGAGGATAAAGGTCCGGTTAACTTATGGACTGCATTATCGACCACATGATAAATACATGGTTTGATGAAGTCGATAATGATGTTTAACCGGACTTTTACCGTGATTAGCGTTAATCAGAGGTTGAGTAAACGGCCCTAAGAGTGTAATATGTACGTAGGGATGTATTGTTCTCGTTGTTTTGTCTTCTGCTTTACCGATTGCTTGTGGCGACCAACCATGCGCATGACTCTTTTTTCAAAAATTGATACTATTCTTTATAATATTTTTGTTATTTAAAAAGAGAATTTATTAACTTTTTGAATGCAGAACTTTAGTAAAATGTTCAAAGTTTCATTTCCAAGAAGAAATATTTAAATCGGTTGATCCGGTTTTGATTTATGGCCGTATTCAGCTAATTTTGGTTGGTTTTTTACACATTTTTACATAAATTTACGCTATTTGACCAAAAATTTAAATAAAAACTATTTGACTACTCAATCGGAGCACAATTACATGTTACTACCAAATATTATCAAAATTGGTTCAGTGGTTTAAAATTTAAACTTTTAAACTTTAAAAGTTTATCCCGCACAAAGAATGTTACATGAAATTTTTATATATATATAGATGTATGTAGATAGAGATATGTATGAATCTAAGAGCACTCCAGAGGTTTTGGGTATGAAAAATTCGGTTACAGATATACGTAAATAGATAAAAATAGGTATATACATATCTGAGGTCAAACTTTAAAAATAATTTTCCAATTTTCATTTCTGTTGTAAAAGAAAAATGATTGTTCATAATATTAGGAAAATACTTACCTTTCCAGATATTGTAAATAAATTGAAAAATAAAGTGAAATTCAAAAAATCAAAACATTTTAATGTTAATCGAACCTACCATTTGCACGCAAAACGAATCGAATCTGTTTGTATCATTTAAACGAATTGCTTTAGTTTTGGTCGTATATACATATGTATGTATCTTCGTGTCATTTCTTTGCTTATGTATGTACATATGTACGTAGGTATGTATTGTTCTCGTTGTTTTGTCTTCTGCTTTACCGATTGCTTGTGGCGACCAACCATGCGCATGACTATTTTTCAAAAATTGATACTATTCTTTATAATATTTTTGTTATTTAAAAAGAGAATTTATTCATTTTTTGAATGCAGAACTTTAGTAAAAGGTTCAAAGTCTCATTTCCAAGATATATATATTACTTTGCTCACACTCAAAACAAAATTACTCAGATTATGTAAAAATGGGAATGATTTCATTGTTTTGAATACAATTTCTATCAAAACGTGGTTGAATAGTTCCGTAAGAATTATGCAAAGAAATAAAAAGACAATTGGTTTTAGTACGTTATAATGTATGTATAAAATTCGTAGAATTTTATTGAAATATATTATGTACAAAAACAAAGTAAAAAATTTAGATATGAAAGTTAACTTACGTTAAAGATGTAGATAATGACGAGGTGTCGCTGCAGCTGGTTGACGCTAGAATAAATGCTGCATAGTTAAAATTGTGCAACGAAGCCAAAGAAAACGAGAATTTATTGTAGTTAACGGTGGCCGTTAATTCAGCCACTCGTTACTAATAATTGCTCATTAGGGCGGTCATGTTTTTCTTGGGTTTAGGCCGCTGGCCTAAACATGCCGGCCCCCTTGCAGCATGCAACACCTGTGGCGACACCTCACCGACTTAATACAAAGATATGTATGTAGAAATTCAAAATTATTATTATTTTTTTTTTTTGACAAATTCATTTATAAATGTGTGTACATATGTTAAAATTCATTTAATAATGTATGTATCTACATAGGCTAAAATTCATTTTTAAAACATAAAAAACTCATCCAGCCAGAGGCACACAAATGCATATGCATATCTATACTCTAAAGAATGTGGGTATGTATGTAAGCAATTCAGTGAACGTACAGATATTCAATGATGTACGTATGGTTAAATGTACAGTAAAAAAAATATAAATTATGTAAGGAATATGTATATGTGTATGCATGTACATATGCCTCTGGATGTATGTATGTATGTAAACGATAAGGCTACATCTGCTGGACAAACCCTGGGTCAGCTGAAAAAGAAAAGGACATTAGTACATAGACGTGGTTCCCTTTTCTGCACTTTAGTTTACCCTAGCAGGCACCAGAGAGCACCCATCCGATGATGGTGTCCTGAAGGCGTAGTGGACCTATTATTCCCGGGGCCGTTGAGTCGGGCAGCATAATTTTTGCGCAAACTTCCGCTCCTAGCACCAATTGCACCGAGGAGGCCTGATGGAAGTTCGCATCTGCCAGTACGAGATTGGTGTATCGTCGTGCCACGTCACTACCCAGTGATTTTATTGGTGTGACCATCCGGAAGGCCTCGATCACGGCATGGGTGGTGAAAGCGGTGTGATGGACAGGTCTGCCACGTATCACCAAAAAACATCCAGTCCGCCCATGTAACTTTTCAATTTTTACTTTTAGTTGTTGCGCCAGGATGGGATGAATTCTGGTGGACGAGGCACACATGTCCAACAGCGCTCGGATTACGTGCAACCGTCCGCCGGCCTCTACTTTGACCATTGCCGTAGGCGCTACTGGCGTTAGGCATTGTATCGGCAGAGGAATGGTTGATTGCACTAATCCGGAACGAAATGTGGGAGGGTAGCGGTTTTGCACTTCGGTGTCACCGCGGCGTTTCAATTGTTGGCGTTGACGCTGGCGTTGGCGTCTATTTCGTTTAGGTACCCTTTTCAGCCCAGTTGTTGCCGTTCGTTCATGGCGTAATGGAGGACGGAAGTGCCTGGACTCCATCCTACCCACCACATGCGATGAAGGGGGCTCAGACCCCTGCACCGCGTCTGACCCGACGAGCGTAGCTTCGTCTTCATCTCGGGTCTGCACCGATATCTCAGACGCCGCAAGCGAAATGATGTCATCATCAGCCAGCTCAGACAGGGGGCGTTCATCGGTTGCTTCAATATGTAGCAACGAATGGTGACGTTCCCCGCATCGTCTACAAGTGAAGCGGCTTTTACAATTTGCTGATCGGTGCGTTGGCAACAATTTTGGCAAATGCCCCAAATAACCACCTGCCTTAAACGATCTGTCGGGGCCCAGGCCCGAAAGACCGGACAAAGCCGAACCGGATGGTGCCTTTTACAAAAACGGCAGCTCAGCGGGAATTTGGCGGGTTTGGCTTCGGCATTGATGCGCTCTCTAGTAAGTCCCATGTCTACGTAATAAACAAAGTAGGGACTAATTTAGAAATCTTGGTTCCTAATTGGGTGGCATATTCAAAATTCAAATATCTAATATCATTTTTGGTGTGGCACTTCAGTGTCGGTTGGTCTTATTTTTTCCTTTTTTTTTTTTTTAAAAAAACCAGTGAGCGTAACCCACTGTGTTTCTTTTGGCTAGTTTTTTCATGCCAGCGCCATCTGTGTATAGCTATGACAGTTGGTTATGTGTGGAACATAACACATACCTTCCACATCAACCTGATTAGCCGCGTTCTGAACCGCATTGAAAATTCCTATTAAGGTGGCTCTATAAATTTTAAATTGTCTTGAATGTACCGTAGGTAGACTATTTTCGCCGTCGTAAATTTTGAAAAATTTTGTGTGAAAAAAGACATGTGATTGCGTTGGTATATTTTTCTGCGTTGGTATATTTTGCGAAATGTACTTTTAGACGCAGAACGCTACCACCCGACAAAACAAAATAACAAAAGTATGGGAAAGAAAATTACCAACCTATGCTTTGAATGCTCAATTATACCGATAGTAGGCTTTTAAAAATTTTGAGAAATTTAGAAAAAAGCATGTGTATTTGTTTTGCCATAAAAATATTTAGTTTTTTGATAATTATCGAAATGAAAAAGGTGTGATAATTTTGTTAGATAGGTAATTGTTGAAACAATTCGGAATTTGTTACGCTGTTTTCGTTTATAAGTTAATTATAATATTTGATGTAAAATACATTTTCATCGGCACATCAAGTAATGTGAAATTAATTTTTTATCAAAATATGAAAATGTACGAATTTTCGTATATGATATGTGCCCCTACTTTAAAGCTATTAATATTATTCAGCTTTAATTGAATTGTTTTGCGGTTGAAATCGTGGTACATTTTGTACCGAAGATTCATAGAACCGGGTTCGCATACCTGTAAGGTACAATTTCGTGCCGATGGTTTTTTGTAGTCTGGTCACCCTCCACGCATATCTGTGCAGTATTGCCGTTGGGCCACTAAAGTGACAATTTGGTACTTTTTTGGAGCCAGGCTACAGGAACCCAACCCTTTGAAAATATGCAATTTTTGAAACTTTTCTTACAAATTCGGGCCACTTTTGGTCCTTTTTACTTTTAACTATCATGTAATTAGTATTTTTGAGTTTTTTCTTAAATCGACAGAAAAAAAACGTTATGTGTTGCAACCAAGTAACCAAAAAGTAAAAAAAATGTCGTTTTGAAATTTTTAGCGGCAACACTGTATATGTGGATTGTAATTTTGACATTGATCAATGGAAAAGCTTTTGGATTTTTCTCCATTTTTCATTGTCATTTTGGGAAGGAGTCATAACGGCGTGATTAAAGCGGTAAGTATAGTAAGATATTTTACAATTTAACAATAGTAAAATATACTACAACATTTGCATATGCATATAATTATTTTTTCTTTTCAGGTCGCATTTGGATACGGGCATAAATGGACATCAAAGGCGCATATACAAGGTAAGTATGGTTCCATTGAAGTTGGCAATTTCCAATGGAAACTAATTCCTTCTTTTTTCTTCTTTTCTTTTCTTTGCAGGTTATGGTTGGCCACGAGAAAAAATGTGTCTGGCGCACCGGTAAACCCACTGGAGCACACGTAACTTGTGCTAAATTTTATGCTTTTTACGCATTTGGCAAACAACAACAAAATAAATTGGGAAAAGAAAAGAGGTCCAAAAAAAAAATAATGCACAGGCGTTTTCAAAGAGAAAGTACCCCGTAAATTGGTGGAAGCGCCACATTCCCTCATCATACATCGTGGATACAGGAGGGTTTGTCCTAACATCACCAATTTGACATTGGATTTTCGCCGCATTAGTACGCATGGCACCTGGGCCAACGTTGACTTAAATATTGCCTCAATACGACGTTATGTGATCTTATACACACCGGAAACCAAATTAATCGATATGCGTCACTATTCCATACAAGTTATGCTGGTAGGTTTGACGCGGGGCGTCAAAGCGCTTGTAATGTATAAATTTTATTCCATTTATCCCAAATGCGAAGACAGGGCCGATTTTATAATGCAAGATGCTCTCTACCGTCCAAGGCTGTCATATTATCACAATCGTTCCATTTGATACGGCTCTCCTATCAAACCCTAGAATATGCTTCGGGTTTTTCCTGTGCACAATGTAGTGAGGGAATTGTCGCGATCCACACAAATACTCTGGGCATTTTAGTGTTGGAAAAGCTGGGTGCCGTCTTTTGATGCCTATACAGATTAGGCGAAAAATGCATGCATAACAACAAATGGCCCAGGACTTGCGCATGGCAGTTGGTAAGAATGCGTGAATGTGCTACTCGTAGAGACGTTCTCCTCGTTGAAAGCTAATTTGGGTTTGTGGGCTTCGCAAATACGTGGCTCCTATACAGGATCAAACGCTAGTCAAAATTCAGCTCGCACAAACGAAGCCATCATGTCTTTGAGCCCAGTGAAGCTGGACCCCCCATTCAATGGATTTGAAAATTAATAGGCTAGGAATTATGTGCTATTTATGTGCTAATTTGTTCCAAAAAAAAAAAATTTTGTGCTCCAATTTTAAGGGGTTTTTTTTATACGTCAAAATGGGGGGTGCAGCTTCACGTGAAGCTGGACCCCCCCCTCAACGGATCGAAAATTCAATATGTAAAAATGAATGCTAGATTTATGTGCTAATTTCGTCCAACCACCAAATTTTTTTTTTTTATTTTTTAAAAAAAATTTTTTTAAATTTCAAATTTGGGGTAAATTTTTATAAAATTTAATAAGCCTAAATGAACGCTATGATAACGAGCTGTCATCTACCAAAATGATTTTTTTTGTTTTTTGAATTTTTAAGACTTTTTTTTCAATTTCAAAGTGGGGGGTGCAGCTTCACGTTTTTTGAAAATCTCCCCCTTCAATGGATCTGAAATTCAATATGTAAAAATTAATGCCAGATTTATGTGCTAATTTCGTCCAACCACCAAATTTTTTTTTTTTAATTTTTTAAAAAAAATTTTTTTAAATTTCAAATTTGGGGTAAATTTTTATAAAATTTAATAAGCCTAAATGAACGCTATGATAACGAACTGTCATCTACCAAAAAGATTTTTTTTGTTTTTTGAATTTTTAAGACTTTTTTTTCAATTTCAAAGTGGGGGGTGCAGCTTCACGTTTTTTGAAAAACTCCCCCCTTCAATGGATCTGAAATTCAATATGTAAAAATTAATGCCAGATTTATGTGCTAATTTCGTCCAACCACCAAATTTTTTTTTTTAATTTTTAAAAAAAAATTTTTTTAAATTTCAAATTTGGGGTAAATTTTTATAAAATTTAATAAGCCTAAATGAACGCTATGATAACGAACTGCCATCTGCCAAAAAGATTTTTTTTGTTTTTTGAATTTTTAAGACTTTCTTTTCAATTTCAAAGTGGGGGGTGCAGCTTCACGTTTTTTGAAAAACTCCCCCCTTCAATGGATCTGAAATTCAATATGTAAAAATTAATGCCAGATTTATGTGCTAATTTCGTCCAACCACCAAATTTTTTTTTTTAATTTTTTAAAAAAAATTTTTTTAAATTTCAAATTTGGGGTAAATTTTTATAAAATTTAATAATCCTAAATGAACGCTATGATAACGAACTGTCATCTACCAAAAAGATTTTTTTTGTTTTTTGAATTTTTAAGACTTTTTTTTTAAATTTCAAAGTGGGGGGTGCAGCTTCACGTTTTTTGAAAAACTCCCCCCTTCAATGGATCTGAAATTCAATATGTAAAAATTAATGCCAGATTTATGTGCTAATTTCGTCCAACCACCAAATTTTTTTTTTTAATTTTTAAAAAAAATTTTTTTTAATTTCAAATTTGGGGTAAATTTTTATTAAATTTAATAAGCCTAAATGAACGCTATGATAACGAACTGCCATCTACCAAAAAGATTTTTTTTGTTTTTTGAATTTTTAAGACTTTTTTTTCAATTTCAAAGTGGGGGGTGCAGCTTCACGTTTTTTGAAAAACTCCCCCCTTCAATGGATCTGAAATTCAATATGTAAAAATTAATGCCAGATTTATGTGCTAATTTCGTCCAACCACCAAATTTTTTTTTTTTAATTTTTTAAAAAAAATTTTTTTTAATTTCAAATTTGGGGTAAATTTTTATAAAATTTAATAATCCTAAATGAACGCTATGATAACGAACTGTCATCTACCAAAAAGATTTTTTTTGTTTTTTGAATTTTTAAGACTTTTTTTTCAATTTCAAAGTGGGGGGTGCAGCTTCACGTTTTTTGAAAAACTCCCCCCTTCAATGGATCTGAAATTCAATATGTAAAAATTAATGCCAGATTTATGTGCTAATTTCGTCCAACCACCAAATTTTTTTTTTTAATTTTTAAAAAAAATTTTTTTTAATTTCAAATTTGGGGTAAATTTTTATTAAATTTAATAAGCCTAAATGAACGCTATGATAACGAACTGCCATCTACCAAAAAGATTTTTTTTGTTTTTTGAATTTTTAAGACTTTTTTTTCAATTTCAAAGTGGGGGGTGCAGCTTCACTTTTTTTGAAAAACTCCCCCCTTTAATGGATCTGAAATTCAATATGTAAAAACGAATGCCAGATTTATGTGCTAATTTCGTCCAACCACCAAATTTTTTTTTTTTAATTTTTTAAAAAAAATTTTTTTTAATTTCAAATTTGGGGTAAATTTTTATAAAATTTAATAAGCCTAAGTGAACGCTATGATAACGAACTGTCATTTACCAAAAAGATTTTTTTTGTTTTTTGAATTTTTAAAGAATCGGTTAATATTCTTTGATTTTGATTAAATTGTATCAAAATTATTTGATACGGATTAAAAATGTATCAAATTTGTTCTACGGCAAAATAAAAAGTATCTACGTATCTTCGGCTTAAAAAAGTATCACATTTGATACGGTTGTATCAAAACGGCATCACTGGTCTTCATGTGTGCACATTGGCAGCAATACAAGGAAATCGAGGGTTTTTGTAAACCGGCGTTTTCTGCCTGCCCAAGTTCTGCGCGTTTTCTGCCGTTATGTTTGGCTAGTATATTTCTGATTAAATTTTGCCTATCGCGCAGAATAAACAGTATATACCCACCGAAAAATCGAAGCCTTATTTAATAATTAAAACAGCAGATTTAAAGGCTTAAGAAATAAGGTAAGGGTTTCAAATATGTATGGCGTAAGGCTTAAAATAAGGCTGATTTCCCAAAGGCTCATCCGCCATGCGAAATAAGGCCTAGATATGTATTAGAAAGTTAAGAGCAGACAGAGTGAGTGCATAACAGAGGCAGTGCTACCAGCGTACTTCTCTTTGGACCTGATTTGTCAACAATAAACAAAACTTTTTTGCAGGGTATGTATGTATATACATATACGTATGTATGCATTCTACTACTGGTGAGGTTGTGTTAGTGAGAACAAACCCTGCACCAAAAAATTTTTTACAAAAACCCTCGATTTCCTTGTATTTTGGGCAATGTGCATACATGAAGGCGCGCGTTTTCTGCCGTCATGTGTGGCTAGCTTTAGTGAGCAGTGCTCATTCCTTCCATGGGCAGTGATGCCTACTGTAAAGTTTGATAAAATATTTCCCTTTTTTGTATTTTCAAAGAACTTCACAATACATGATTTTCGTGGCATTCACTGGTTGTTAAAATTTTTAAGAAAATCTTAAAAATGAAAAAGAATCGGTTAGTATTCTTTGATTTTGATTAAATTGTATCAAAATTATTTGATACGGATTAAAAATGTATCAAATTTGTTCTACGGCAAAATAAAAAGTATCTACGTATCTTCGGCTTAAAAAAGTATCACATTTGATACGATTGTA
Organism: Urophora cardui; assembly: GCA_960531455.1. Classification (NCBI taxonomy): domain Eukaryota; kingdom Metazoa; phylum Arthropoda; class Insecta; order Diptera; family Tephritidae; genus Urophora; species Urophora cardui. Next base: position 63,368 of record CAUIJX010000003.1, read on the forward strand.
TCAAAACGGCAACACTGATCATCAGTCGTTTGTGAACTAGCCATGGGTAATGGCGCAATTTTTTAGCGCTGATACGTAGCGCTAGCGCACGATACTGGCGCAATAATACCTTATCGCAATTGCCATGTAATAATAGATAAATAAAAAATTTTCGCTTGTTACTCTCTACCATCCTCGTTTTATACATTTTGGCACAATTCTGCTTACATATACACGGGCACAATTAATTTTAATATTCATAATCATTTGGACACATTCTATTCCGTATTTTTGTTAAAATATTCTGGAAATTAGGGTCACTTAGATCACTACCAAGCATACGATTTTCGTCGCCGCGAGCTGACAGCGAGCCGACAACAAGTACGTGTAGCACGACGGCTGCCGATTGCACTAACACACACAAAAAAACTCAAATTTGACTAACTCACTAAAAAAAAAAACACTCAAACTGGACAATCTAGATTGTAAGTTGCCAAGGGCCTACACTCAAAAAAAAAAATTACTCAGATTATGGAAAAGTGGGAATGATTCGGCGCTAAAGACAATTTTCATTGTTTTGATGTACAATTTTCTTCAAATCAAGGAATAATTACCAAGTATTAAAGAAAATTGTACATCAAAACAATGAAAATTATCTTTAGCGCCGAATCATTCCCAATTTCCCACAATCTGAGTAATTTTTTTTTTAGTGTATACGATGGTGCTGTTATTGGCGTTGTGGTGGCGCCATTTTACTCCAGCGCTATATTGCAGCCGGTATGGTGCTGGTGTTAGCGCACGTAATTTGAGTGGATGTTATATTGCACTATCGTAATATTGAGTTGGCGCATTTTCCAAATCGGGGTTAGCGCAATAACGCCAAGGTTGGCGCTAGCGCAATTGGTCGGCGCAGCGCAGTGTGTGGACCTTCAAGCGAACACACCGTGTATGCTAATGTCGTTTTGTTTTTCAACGCAGATATTCCTTTAGCACGCGTGTGAATGTTTGTTAGCGCAAACCAAAAATGCCCTGCGCGAAATATTTTATTGTTCATGCTTTCGGACATATAATCGATTTTGAAAAAAAAAAAGTTTATTTAAAAGACATTTTGAACGATTCCATATAGAGTTCAAACAGTTTGATGAAGAGTAAATGCAGCGACTTTTTCTTCAAAAAATGTAAATTTTTAACTTTTATATATGTACATATTTTCATTAATTTTTTTATTTTATTGCAATTTTTGTATACATACATATATGCATATGTATTACATACATTGTTGATGTAAATATATATGTATGTAAACGAAAATTTTTTATACGTATGATCACTTTAAGCGCTTCAATTTCTCACTGGGTTCACATAGGCCCAGTTTATGCTCAACGTGGTCAAATATCTCCTATTGCTTTTCCATTAAAGCGAAAAATGAGAGAGAGAGAGTGGGAGAACACACAATTTTGACCGAGATTCGGCGCTGACACCGAATCAAAGTGCAGCCAATCTCTCACAGAAAGTAAAAATCGTAAAATGAGAGTAAAAGTGTATTTGACCGCGTTGATTTTGATCTTAGCGTAAACTGGGGCATACGGAGCAGCTCTTTCTTTGCAAAAATTCCGAGTACTCCAATCGCTAACCCATGGAGTGCTCGCTATGGACCAACCGATTACTCCATAACTTGCCACATTTCATACAAAAAATATGGTCCATTTAACATTGCATGTCATTGCAGTGGAGTATATACTCCAGTCCCGCATAACAATAAAATTAATCCATGGAGTACCTACATTGGAGTAATTGATGGAGTACCTAACAGTTAGCCGAACATAACAACAAAAACAAATGTTTATCGCGACGACGACGAATGACGTGTATACATTCAAACATGTAGAATTTAGTTATGTACATATGTATACACTAGTAGTGGGACTTTTTTCGAATAATATTCGAATAAATGTTATTCGAATAAACGAATAATATTATTCGTGGGAAAAAATTCGAATAGTACTATTCTAATAGTATTATTCGAATAGTATTATTCGAATAGTAATTATTCGAATAGTAGTTATTCGAATAGTATTATTCGAATAGTATTTTTCGAATAGTGTTATACATATATACATACATAGTTTATGTACACACGTGCTCGCTTTTTGTGCATAGACATGTAGGTATATGTACATATGTATGTGTTTGTATGTTATTATAAATATGTATGTGGAGACATATGTATGCACGTGTGAAGGGAAGTGGATGGTTTTTTGTTATTGTATGTACATATGTATGCTTTTGGTTTTTGTAGCGCCTAGTTAGTAAATTTGGAAGTGCACGCTGGTTTGTACGAGTGTACATATTTATATGCATAATTTGGGAATTCTCGTTAGTAGGTAGAACTTTCTTTATGTTTGTAGGTGCAAGGAATTCCATAAAGAGTGACAAAAAAAGCAAACACTATGTACATACATACCTAGGTAATATAATATAATACAATGGCGCTATTATAACTCTGACGTGTTTTATGGCCGAGCTTCTCTCTCTTTGTACACTAGCACAAATAGTGAACATAAGTACAATAGTTAAGGGCAACGCGTAAAATCGCGGAAAAATGAAATTCTATATTGCTAAATATTTATTAATTTCCACTGTCAATTCGGAAATCTATGTGGATAAAGGTTATTTAGAAACGTTCTAGTAGATTAAATTTAGAAGCTATACCCCAAAAAAGCTATATCTGAACTATCGGTTGTATGGCAGCTATATGTTTTAGCGGTCCGATCCTGACAAATTTTGGTGACATTATTTAGGTCCATATGGGTACAAATACTCTAAAGTTTCAAGTTTCTCTAATATATGTATCTTGAGAAATACCTACACCTTGATTTTTAACTTTTAATTTTTTCCTCATTCTTACACAGATTCGACAATATATGGCGAGATCCCTTGTCCTTTGTCTTTATTTAAGTACAATTTTAAATATGTAGGTAGGTATCTATCCATATTAAGATAAATACATATTAGGTAGGTAGGTACATTGTGTTTGCTTTTTTTGCCACGCTTTATGAAATTCCTTCACTTATATGTATGTATGTACCTACAAACATAAAGGAATATCTACCTACTAACGAGAATTTCCAAATTTCTGGGACACTACGCACATATATGTATGTATATTGTACACTCATATAAACCGCACTTCCAAATTTAGTAGCTAGCCAGCGTACGTACATACATATGTTTATACTTCCGAAAGCAAAAGCATATGTACATATGTACATGCATACATACATACACACAATAACAAAAAACCACCACTTCCCTTCACACGTACATATGTATGTATCCACATATTTATAATAACATAAAAACACGTATCTACATGTCTATGCACAAACAGCGAGCACGTGTGTACATATGTATATATATGTATCACACTATTCGAATAATACTATTCGAATAATACTATTCGAATAATATTATTCGAATAATACTATTCGAATAGTAGTATTCGAATAATTATTCGAATATACGAATAAATTATTCGAATAATTATTATTCGAATTTCGAATACCTTTCGAATAAAAGGATTTTTTATTCGAATAATTTTTATTCGAATAGTCCCATGCCTAGTATACACATATCGTCGTCGTCGCCATAAACATTTGGTTTTTGTTATGTTCGGCTAACTACGAACCGATGCAGCATGAATCGGTCGTTTGGGATATGTTGGTGAACACTTTGAAAGTACTCCAACCTACCACAAATGGGGCATATAATCCAATGATTTTTGCAGGGTTTGTTCTCACTAACACAACCTCACCAGTAGTAGAATGCATACATACGTATATGTATATACATACATACCCTGCAAAAAAGTTTTGTTTATTGTTGACAAATCAGGTCTAAAGAGAAGTACGCTGGTAGCACTGCCTCTGTTATGCACTCACTCTGTCTGCTCTTAACTTTCTAATACATATCTAGGCATTATTTCGCATGGCGGATGAGCCTTTGGGAAATCAGCCTTATTTTAAGCCTTACGCCATACATATTTGAAACCCTTATCCTTATTTCTTAGGCCTTTAAATCTGCTGTTTTAATTATTAAATAAGGCTTCGATTTTTCGGTGGGTATATACTGTTTATTCTGCGCGATAGGCAAAATTTAATCAGAAATATACTAGCCAAACATAACGGCAGAAAACGCGCAGAACTTGGGCAGGCAGAAAACGCCGGTTTACAAAAACCCTCGATTTCCTTGTATTGCTGCCAATGTGCACACATGAAGACCAGTGATGCCGTTTTGATACAACCGTATCAAATGTGATACTTTTTTAAGCCGAAGATACGTAGATACTTTTTATTTTGCCGTAGAACAAATTTGATACATTTTTAATCCGTATCAAATAATTTTGATACAATTTAATCAAAATCAAAGAATATTAACCGATTCTTTAAAAATTCAAAAAACAAAAAAAATCTTTTTGGTAAATGACAGTTCGTTATCATAGCGTTCACTTAGGCTTATTAAATTTTATAAAAATTTACCCCAAATTTGAAATTTAAAAAATTTTTTTTTTAAAAAATTTAAAAAAAAAAATTTGGTGGTTGGACGAAATTAGCACATAAATCTGGCATTCGTTTTTACATATTGAATTTCAGATCCATTAAAGGGGGGAGTTTTTCAAAAAAAGTGAAGCTGCACCCCCCACTTTGAAATTGAAAAAAAAGTCTTAAAAATTCAAAAAACAAAAAAAATCTTTTTGGTAGATGACAGTTCGTTATCATAGCGTTCATTTAGGATTATTAAATTTTATAAAAATTTACCCCAAATTTGAAATTTAAAAAAATTTTTTTTAAAAAATTTAAAAAAAAAATTTGGTGGTTGGACGAAATTAGCACATAAATCTGGCATTAATTTTTACATATTGAATTTCAGATCCATTGAAGGGGGGAGTTTTTCAAAAAACGTGAAGCTGCACCCCCCACTTTGAAATTGAAAAAAAAGTCTTAAAAATTCAAAAAACAAAAAAAATCTTTTTGGTAGATGGCAGTTCGTTATCATAGCGTTCATTTAGGCTTATTAAATTTTATAAAAACTTACCCCAAATTTGAAATTTAAAAAAATTTTTTTAAAAAAATTAAAAAAAAAAATTTGGTGGTTGGACGAAATTAGCACATAAACCTGGCATTAATTTTTACATATTGAATTTCAGATCCATTGAAGGGGGGAGTTTTTCAAAAAACGTGAAGCTGCACCCCCCACTTTGAAATTGAAAAAAAAGTCTTAAAAATTCAAAAAACAAAAAAATCTTTTTGGTAGATGGCAGTTCGTTATCATAGCGTTCATTTAGGCTTATTAAATTTTATAAAAACTTACCCCAAATTTGAAATTTAAAAAAATTTTTTTAAAAAAATTAAAAAAAAAAATTTGGTGGTTGGAAGAAAATAAGCACATAAATCTGGCATTAATTTTTACATATTGAATTTCAGATCCATTGAAGGGGGGAGTTTTTCAAAAAACGTGAAGCTGCACCCCCCACTTTGAAATTGAAAAAAAAGTCTTAAAAATTCAAAAAACAAAAAAAATCTTTTTGGTAGATGACAGTTCGTTATCATAGCGTTCATTTAGGCTTATTAAATTTTATAAAAATTTACCCCAAATTTGAAATTTAAAAAAATTTTTTTTAAAAAATTAAAAAAAAAAAATTTGGTGGTTGGACGAAATTAGCACATAAATCTGGCATTAATTTTTACATATTGAATTTCAGATCCATTGAAGGGGGGAGTTTTTCAAAAAACGTGAAGCTGCACCCCCCACTTTGAAATTGAAAAAAAAGTCTTAAAAATTCAAAAAACAAAAAAAATCTTTTTGGTAGATGGCAGTTCGTTATCATAGCGTTCATTTAGGCTTATTAAATTTTATAAAAATTTACCCCAAATTTGAAATTTAAAAAAAAATTTTTAAAAAAATTAAAAAAAAAAAATTTGGTGGTTGGACGAAATTAGCACATAAATCTGGCATTAATTTTTACATATTGAATTTCAGATCCATTGAAGGGGGGAGTTTTTCAAAAAACGTGAAGCTGCACCCCCCACTTTGAAATTGAAAAAAAAGTCTTAAAAATTCAAAAAACAAAAAAAATCTTTTTGGTAGATGACAGTTCGTTATCATAGCGTTCATTTAGGCTTATTAAATTTTATAAAAATTTACCCCAAATTTGAAATTTAAAAAAATTTTTTTTAAAAAATTAAAAAAAAAAAAGTTGGTGGTTGGACGAAATTAGCACATAAATCTGGCATTAATTTTTACATATTGAATTTCAGATCCATAGAAGGGGGGAGTTTTTCAAAAAACGTGAAGCTGCACCCCCCACTTTGAAATTGAAAAAAAAGTCTTAAAAATTCAAAAAACAAAAAAAATCTTTTTGGTAGATGACAGTTCGTTATCATAGCGTTCATTTAGGCTTATTAAATTTTATAAAAATTTACCCAAAATTTGAAATTTAAAAAAATTTTTTTTAAAAAATTAAAAAAAAAAAAATTTGGTGGTTGGACGAAATTAGCACATAAATCTAGCATTAATTTTTACATATTGAATTTTCGATCCGTTGAGGGGGGGGTCCAGCTTCACGTGAAGCTGCACCCCCCATTTTGACGTATAAAAAACCCCTTAAAATTGGAGCACAAAATTTTTTTTTTTTGGGACAAATTAGCACATAAATAGCACATAATTCCTAGCCTATTAATTTTCAAATCCATTGAATGGGGGGTCCAGCTTCACGGAGCCATGTCTTTGTGCATACTGAGATTCAGCATTGCTGCTGATGGACGTTACAATTTGGTTGAGGGTGTGACAAAAGATCTGCAATTAAATCCGCGCATTGCATTGAAGTTTATAAATTCGATGCAACTTGCTCGAATGTGGAGTTGAGGTATTGCACAGAAATCGATAAGGTGCCAGGCGCATTGGCAGGTTTCCAAGAGCGTTTATTAGCCGGCAGTGGACGCATATTGCGCATTTACGATTTGGGCAGAAAGAAGTTGCTGCGCAAATGTGAAAATAAGCACATTCCTGATCAAATTGTTAACATGCAGGCGGCTATGATTTTTTGGTATCAAATATAAATTATATTATTTAAATGTATACTCAATATACAAACCAACTAAAGTAGTTCTTTTTTCCGAGGTTTGTGCAGCCACGAGCGGATAGTGGGCATACCTGAGCCCGACCAATCAGAAGCGTGGAGCTGAAGCTGCAAGCAGCAATAAATCGTAATAGCTGGAATGTTTGTATGTATTTATGTATGGTTTTTAGGTATTTGCAGTGTATGTATGCGGGCTCTGCGGGATAATGGGCGGGGTAAGCCCAACCTTTCTGGTGGCTTCTTCGGAAGCTTTAGGTATTCTGAGGCTCCTTCTGGAGCGATAGGTGTCTGGGGCTCTAAATAGAGCTAGTTTTAAGTTCTGTGGCCGCTGTGGTGCAGTGGGTAGAGTGCTCGCCTGCTATACCAGAGGTCTCTGGTTCAAACCACGGTCCGAGCAAAACACCAAAACAATTTTTCTATTAGTAAAAATCCAATTATTGGGTTTTTTAAGAGCAGCGGTCACCTTTCGGCAGTGGGCGGCATACCCTCCGAGAGTATTTCTGCCATGAAAAAGCTTCTCACAAAAAATGCTTTCGCCGTTCGGAGCCGGCATAAAACTGTAGGTCCACCCAATTAGTAGGGAAAAACAAAAAGGAGCACACCTCGAATTGGGAGAGAAGCTCGGCCATAAAACTCGTCAGAGTTATAATAGCGCCATTGTATTATATTAATATATTATATTAAGTTCTGTGGCTTTCCAAAGAAAAAGAAGTTTTTTAGTTTACGCAGTTGAGCGTGCCGATATACGCCTTCACGGCAATTTGATTTCTAAGCTTCTGATGGAAAGCAGCCTTTCTTGGGACAGACCGTAAACATTACTTTGAGAGTGAAATGGTACTAATTGCTAGTACTTAGAAAATGGTTTATGGGGTTGTTCTAATGTGGGATATTTGTACAACTTGCGTGTACGTACATCCTTATACACATACATACGACCATACATACATATTAATGTCAGTGTATGTACCTGCATATAGGAGTATATTAGACATTTGGTTGTTGGTTAAAACATTGGTTCTACAACTTGCGTGTAGATGTTGGTGCTATAGTGTTGCTTTGCTATTGGTTAGGATGATTTGTTTGATTTGTGTGCATGAGTGTAATGACGCTGAATTTTTGGCATAGGTCAGTTGGAAAAATTGGTAGATAGCTGAGGATAGTTCAAAAATTTTAGGTTGTGCTTTGGGAGGTGGTTTCTTCGCCCTGCGGTAATAAAACCAGCTTGTAAATTGGTCGAGTGGTTTGACCCCTTGCGGTATCGAGTACGACGACTCGCACCCGATTGTCGTTTCCAGTGTGTAATTTTGCCACTCGCCCTAATCTCCATTCGTTAGGTGGGAGATTGTCCTCCTTAATGACGACTAAGTCACCTTCCTTGAGATTGGATTGCTGTTGTTTCCATTTAATTCGTTTTTGTAGTTCAGTAAGATATTCTGTCTTCCATCTTCTGCAGAAATCTTGGTGTAATGCCTTCAACTTTTCCCAGCGATTAATGACAGATGTTCGGTTCTCATGCACATCAATTTCAGGTGGGGCAAGAAGGTGCCCACCTATCAGGAAATGCCCCGGGGTTAAGGGTTCCAAAGACGATGGTTCATTGGACATAGGGCTTAACGGACGAGAATTTAGGCAGGATTCGATACGGCACAATAGGGTAGCAAATTCTTCCATGGTGAATTTGCGGTCAGATGCAACTTTTCGAAAATGCTTTTTGAAGCTTTTCACTCCCGCTTCCCACAATCCTCCCATATGAGGAGCGGCCGCAGGGATGAAGTGCCATTCCATTGTTTGATGGCAATATTTTGAGAGTGTTTGATCTCGAGAAGTTGTTATGAATGCTTTGAATTCAGCTCGTAGAGCTCGGGATGCTCCGACAAAGTTAGTTCCATTGTCGGAATATAGATTCTTGGGGCAACCTCGTCTAGCAATGAAACGGTCGAATGCTGCTAGGAAGGAGGCAGTGCTGAGGTCACTTGTAGCTTCCAAGTGAATAGCCTTGGTGCTAAAACAGACGAACAGACAGACATAACCTTTAGACATACGACAGCCTCTGCCACTATAGGACTTTATATCGAACGGGCCAGCAAAGTCCACTCCAGCATTAGTGAAAGCACGCGAATAGGTAATACGCTCCTGAGGGAGATTTCCCATAAGTTGGGTTTGCGTTCGCTTTCGCTGGATAGTGCAGGCTTTGCAATTGTATATGACGGACCGGATCATATTCTTTACACGGGGAATCCAGTACTGAGTCCGTAAAAGACGCAGCATCAGCTGGTTTTCCCCATGTAAAGAGATCTGATGGACAAAATGGACTAACAAACGGGTGAAACGACAATCGTATGGCAGGATGATAGGATGACGCTCGTTGTATGCCAGATTGCAGGATGCCTCAAGACGACCGCCAGCTCTCAAAATACCATCACTGTCAATGAACGGATTGAGTGATAGAATGTCACTCTTTGTACCTATGGGTTTGCCGTCCTTTTTTGCTTCGTACTCTTCAGAGTAATGCCTTTTCTGATAAATCGTTATCAACCGTTGTTTAGTGGTCTTTATTTCTTTACATGAAATTGCATGGGTTTTTGGTTTTTCCAACGTTCTTGTTTTTGGGTGGGTGAAGTGAGAAAACCTGAAAATGTATTATAAGACTCTCAGGGCACGTGGGAGGTCAGAAAACCTTTCGAGAGGATCACTATCTACTTGCACGCTGTGAGCTTTCACCCTTTTTTCCTCCACGGATGTGTGGTATGTTTCGTCCTGTTTTGGCCATTCCGATTCGTCTTCTTGTAACCAAGAAGGACCCTGCCACCACAAAGAGTTGGTAACCAAATCGTTCGCTTGTAAACCCCTACTTGCCAAGTCTGCAGGATTAGAAGCCGAATCTACATGGCGCCAGTTTTTATTCCCCGTTTTTTCTATTATTTTCGTTATACGATGTGCAACGAAAGTCGACCAAGAGCAGGGAGGTTTCCTTATCCATGCCAAAACGATAGTAGAATCGGCCCAGAGGTGGATTTTCAAATGCCCTAGACTAAGATACTCAACAACTGAGTCCACTATGTCGGCTAGGAGCACTGCCCCGCACAGCTCCAATCTTGGTAGGGAAATCGTTTTTACTGGAGATACTCTGGTTTTCGCCATTAATAGATGGGTATAGACCTCTCCTCTCGTTTTTGTTCGTAAATAGACTGTGGCGGCATATGCCTTTTCTGACGCATCACTAAAACCGTGGATTTCCATCTCAACAGATGGAGAGAAATGTACCCATCTGGGGATTTTAATTTCGTTGATGGAAGGGTAGTTCTGCGTAAATGTTCGCCATCGCTCCAAAGTTTGGTCTGAAACTTGCTCGTCCAACCCTGTTCCTTCTAGCCAAATGTTCTGCATAATTATTTTGGCTACGATTACAATGGGAGCAAGCCAACCTAGTGGGTCAAAAAGTTTTGCAATAGCCGAAAGAATTGTTCTTTTCGTAAGAGAGTTTGCATTGTCAATAGGTTTCGCTGCAAAATAAAAATTGTCGGTATGTGCATTCCACCGAATTCCTAAAGTTTTCGACGTACTGGCGTCTTCAAATTCTAAGAAATTTTCGTTTAATAGGTCGGTTTTTGGAATGCCGCGTAAAATGGTACTACTGTTTGATGTCCATTTTCTGAGAATAAAACCTGCAGATTTCAAGGCAGTATTGATTTCATCTCGTGCCTTTATGGTGGAGTCGATAGTATGACCACCGGAGAGTACGTCGTCAACGTACATACTTGTAAGAAGTATATTTGAGGCTAGAGGGAAGGATTCTCTAACATCGTCCGCTAACTGGTGTAGCGTTCTTATAGCGAGGTAAGGAGCGCAATTAACACCAAAGGTCACGGTTTTTAGCTCATATATGCACAGAGGATCTGCTGAGTTATTTCGAAAAACTATTCTTTGGTATTTGGTTTGCTCATCCTGTACCCATATCTGCCTATACATCTTTTCTATATCGCTGTTGAAGACGTATTTGAATAGTCTCCAGCGTAGAATCAGAAGGGGAAGATCGGCTTGTAAAACCGGACCAGTATGGAGCATATCATTTAGACTCTTGCCATTCGCAGTAGGGCATGATGCGTTGAAAACGACCCTAACTTTTGTTGTTGTACTATCTTCTTTTATTACCGAATGATGAGGTAGAAAGTAACAATCCGAAGTATCAGATGGAATTGCGGAGGGAAGTCTAGCCATGTGTCCTAAAGTTTCATATTCTGTTAGGACTCTGTTGTATTCTGACTGTAAGGCAGGTGATTTTGCTAGACGTGTTTCGTTTCTGTGAAACTGAGCACATGCGCTTTTTAGAGAAGGCCCTAACTGAATGGCCTGAGGAAATTCCTTTTTGAAGGGTAACGACACTGTATATTTGCCATCAGGATTCCTACGCGTGTATTTTTAAACAATTCTTCACAGTACGAATTATCTTCTGTTATACTCTTTTTCTTGGGCACATCTTCCACTTCCCAGAATGCTGTCAATTGCTTATCTAAAGTTATTTCGTTGAAGAACGACACTCTTTTGCTGGTGGGATTTCGTGTATCGGCACGGCCGGTTATAATCCACCCAAATACCGTCTCTTGAGCTATTAGAGTGTTCAACACATTTTTTCTGATACCTCCTAACATGATTTGTGGATATATATCTCCTCCTAAAATCAGATCCACTGGTTCGTGAACAAAGAATCTCTTGTCGGCTAGTTCAAGATCTGGAAAAGCTTGCCGAGTCATTGCATTTACTTGGCATGTGGGAAGATCGCCAGTTAATTGTGGGAAAACTAGTACAACCGCGTTAATACTAACGAGCGGGTTAATTAATGAACGTAGTTCGATAGCACACGATTGCTTCACTTGAGCTGAATGTGAGTTATTAATACCCGACACTTGTACGTGTAAACGCTTAGATGGCAAGTTAATTCTGCGTTTGAGTCGTTCAGTCATGAACGAACATTCAGAGCCAGAATCGATAAGTGCTCTGGCTGAATAATTAACCCCATTGTAATGCACATTTACTCTAGCTGTGCCCAATAAAACCCCTTTGCTTGTGTTCGCATGACAAGAAGCTACATTATTTGAAGTAGATTTTTCTTTTGCTTGTGCCTGAATTTGTGCCTGTCTTGAAGTTGAAGGTCCATAGTTGGACGGCCTCGAATCTGCTTTTTGCCCTGTTTGATTGGCATTAGAGGACTGCAAATGCAGCATTGTGTGATGTCGCGAATGACATGAACTGCAATTGAAAGAGCTGGTGCATTTTGACACCGTACGAGAAGGAGACAGACAGTTAAGGCAGCAATTATTAGTTTTAATGAAATTTATTCTATCTTTTATTGCCAGTTTCTGAAACTTTTGGCAATTTCTTAATGTGTGCTCTTTTCCCTTGCAAATTTTGCACGAACCTTTGGGGATACTAGCTTGATACACACCTAGTTTTGAGGAATTATTGCCGTTCTGTGGTTTCGAGGTCTTCGTTGTTTTTGTTTCTCTTAGACCGGAAACCGTTTCTAGGGCCTGGAAACGATTCGACAAGAACCTATCCATGTCTGTCCACTTTGATATTTCTGTTTTATTTTCGATTGACTGTTCCCAAAGCGCCAAGGTACACTCTGGGAGTTTTGTGGAACAGAGATAGGTTATTATCGCATCCCAGTTCGAAATATCTATCTGATGGCTTTGTAGTGCAGATATGCAGTTGTTGATTTCGCGTTGTAGTTTTTTGATCGCGGTGCCACACTCAGAATCGACTGACTTAAGGTTGAATAAAATTTTTAATTGCGTATTTACTAGGATAAGTTTATTTTCGTACCTGTCGCTTAGATTTTTCCAAGCCGTAGTAAAACCTTCATTCGTAAGTGGGCAACGTCTCACGATTTCTTTCGCCTCACCGGAAGTCTTCTGGTTAAGATGATAAAGCTTCTCAACCGGTGTAAGGCGTTTGTTCAAGATATAAATGGCCGTAAACATATCCCGGAAGGATGGCCATGATAAATAATCCCCCTTGAATACATCGGTATCGCAAGGAGGTAAACGAATATGCGTTTCCTGAACTACCGCTTCAGGTTGTTGTGGAAAGGGTTTGTTTGCAGAAGCTCTTTTTTCCAATTCTGTTACTAATGCGGACATACATTTGGTGTAGTCATCAAATGTGACTTTGTATTTCCGCTTAGCAGACATTACATTTTCTTTAGCGAGATCTTCTGTTAGCATTAATTTATCATAAATCGCGATGGTTTTCTTCCATCTCGCCTTTAATTCATCCTGCTTTAGCGTGAGAGTCGCTGTTGCATGATCCTCTATAGGTTCTCCCAGGAATTCCTGGCTGAACTCCGTACCTAAATAAACTTAACTTTTAATAAAAACATGTTTCTCATTTTCAATTGATGATTTCTCATATTAAAATGAAAATTTCTCATTTTCAAATGAAGTTTTCTCATTTCGAAGTGACGCTTTCTCATTTAAAATTGACTAATCTGATTTTCAAATGAAGGTTTCTCATTTCGAAGTGACGCTTTCTTCTTTAAAATTGACTAATCTGATTTTCAAATGAAGGTTTCTTATTTTAAATTGAAGCTTTCTCATTTTAAGGTGGAAATGGTGTAGTACTTATTTTCCTAGGACTTGTTCACTGAAATGACAACATTTCAATTACATAATATAAATGAAGATGTATACCAGATTATACCAAATGCTTCACTAACAATCTGAGAATTGCAGAAATATTCAGAAATATGCAAAGCGGATGGTAAATGAAAAAACATACATGTTACTTTGGAAATGCAAATTCAGTAAGAAATATTTTACTTCGCTCAATAAAACGTTTTCTTATTTATTTTAAATTTTTTTTGCTGTAGTTTGCTGATATGGTCAAAGAACTTTGGCGTTCAAATTGAGCAAGAAATATTTTACTTCGCTCAAGAAAACGTTTTCTTATTTATTTTCAATTTTTTTTGCTGTAGTTTGCTGATATGCTCAAAGAAATTTGGCGTTCAAATTGATCAAGAAATATTTTACTTCGCTCAATAAAACGTTTTCTTATTTATTTTCAATTTTTGTTTTGCTGTAGTTTGCTGATATGGTCAAAGAACTTTGGCGTTCAAATTGAGCAAGAAATATTTTACTTCGCTCAAGAAAACGTTTTCTTATTTATTTTCAATTTTTTTTGCTGTAGTTTGCTGATATGCTCAAAGAACTTTGGCGTTCAAATTGAGCAAGAACTATTTTACTTCGGTCAAGAAAACCTTTTCTTATTTATTTTCAATTTTCTTTTGCTGTAGTTTGCTGATATGCTCAAAGAACTTTGGCGTTCAAATTGAGCAAGAAATATTTTACTTCGCTCAAGAAAACGTTTTCTTATTTATTTTCAATTTTTTTTGCTGTAGTTTGCTGATATGCTCAAAGAAATTTGGCGTTCAAATTGATCAAGAAATATTTTACTTCGCTGAATAAAACGTTTTCTTATTTATTTTCAATTTTTTTTTGCTGTAGTTTGCTGATATGCTCAAAGAACTTTGGCGTTCAAATTGAGCAAGAAATATTTTACTTCGCTCAAGAAAACGTTTTCTTATTTATTTTCAATTTTTTTTTTGCTGTAGTTTGCTGATATGCTCAAAGAACTTTGGCGTTCAAATTGAGCAAGAACTATTTTACTTCGGTCAAGAAAACCTTTTCTTATTTATTTTAAATTTTTTTTTGCTGTAGTTTGTTGTTCCAATTCATCTAAACATAATTTTCTTAAATTCTTCTTGATATTAGTAAGAAGATTTTCTTCATTTAAGTAAATTTAAGAAAAGATGTTCTTATTTATTTAAACATTTTTTTTCAACACTTTTTTTCTATAGATTTTGTTAGTGTTCTTGAATAAGAAAATAATTGTCTCATTTTTGGAAAACTCAATTTCTTAATTCCAGTAATAATTAAGTCAATTTTTCTTATTTCCCTAAAATTTTTCTAAATTGAGTTCAAGAAAGCATTTTTCTTGATTCAGGTATACAAATTTCTTTCCGTGTAAGGAAGTATTTGGTTTAGTTCAGCCGTTTACAAGTTTTAGCTTATAATTAAACCCCAAATCATTTTTATATATATAGATGTATGTTTTTATGCTTTCATGGAAATAAATTACATAATCGTATAGGCAGTACGATTTTTATCATTAAGGGCCGTTTACTCAACCTTTGATTAACGCTAACCGGAGGATAAAGGTCTGGTTAAGTAATGGACTGCGTTATCGACCGCATGATAAATGCATGGTTTGATGAAGTCGATAATGATGTTTAACCGGACTTTAACCGTGGTTAGCGTTAATCAGAGGTTGAGTAAACGGCCCTAAAGCGTATTTTTTTAGTATTTTTCAAACTATTGTATATTATTCTTGTGAGATTAGACGGTCGAACATGAGACAGTCTAATGTATTTGTAATTTACCTTTCATTGAAATAGTTTCGGCTTTTACTGCAAAATCTACTTCTGATAAGTTATTGCGATAAATACAGCTGAGATTTGCAATATCGAAAACTTTTGCTTGCTTTTCACTGGTTATCACAATGTATTGTCTATCTGTTAAGGAATCCAACCCTGTGCTTAAGCTTCCACTGATGCCACTACTGATAGCATTGCTACTGCAGCTGTGAGAATTTCCGCTTGGAGTACTTGATATCGTATTGGCAGTTGTTGGTGTAAGAGTAGGGCTAGTTTTACTACTATTCTTTATAGGTCCTACAAATAAATAAATATACAAACAAACATACACATATATGTACATTAGGGATGGGAATATTCGCCTTACGTTTGTTTTTACATGGCCGTTTAATTCTAATAATTATTTTTGTGTGAATTTTATATGAGCTATTGGCCGGTTTTTGATTAAGAAAAATTTAAAAAATTTGTTTGGTAGAAGTTATGGATCCATTTCGGAGACCACCACATTAGAGCTGCAAAACTATCGATGGCACTATCGATAGTATCGATAGTTTTTTTTTCGTGTCACTATCGATAGTTTTTTTTCCACTATCGATGGTTATCTCTATTCATTCTTGTAGTTTTGTCCCAAGAGAAGAATACTGAATGTTAGGTAGGAGTTGGACTTCGATATCAAATTGGTCAAATTAATACCCCAGCGGGTTAGGGGGCTTAGAATATACCCGTGGTAAGGAATGTCTGTCGTAAGAGGCGACTAAAATCCACGCTTCTAACGATATATGTATGTATAACTTGTAGTAATTGAACCACACCTCGCTAAATGACATCTGGTCAATGTCAAAATTTTTAATTTTTTCCGATTTTTGAAAGTTTTGATTTTCAAATTAAGTTTTTATACAAACTTTTAAAAATCAGAAAAGTTTTATTTCTTAAAAATTATTTTTAGCGATTTCTTTCATGTGAAACAAAAAGGATAGTTTATGGACGAAAAACTCGGTTATATGATTCATCCGTGTATAGGGCGTCGTTTTACAACTTTTTTTTTGCAAAACACTATAGCCTTCTTGCGCGACCTTAAACTTCTCATATTCAATAGTACTGCCTTTAAAATAAGAAACAATTTGATCGCACAGCTAAATTCAATGAAGGTGCAAAACACGGTAACTCGCATGGAATATGGTGCAAGGTTTCCAATATATTAGCTGCGGAATGATTTGTATCTGACAGCAGCTTTTGTGTCTACAGTACAGCTACTCGCAATTTGAAATCTTCTGATATAAAATGACAAGCAATAGTTAAGTAATTTTCATTATTCCTTTTTTTGCTTGGTTTTCCGACGGGGTAGGAATATGATGTATTGTGGAACGATTTTTTCACAAGGGATGACGAAAAATTGTTCCACAATACATAAGTATCTATATCTTTAGCTTAAGGGCCGTTTACTCAACCTCTGATTAACGCTAACTCTATGAGAGGGTGAAGTCACAAACAAATTTTATCTCTTGTCTATACACGGATGAGTCATCTAACCGGGTTTTTCGTCCATAAAATATCCTTTTTGTTTCACATGAAAGAAATCGCTAAAAATAATGTTTTTATCAGATATCCTTGATATTACGTTAACAATTAAACGGGCTAATTTAAAAAAAAATAAAGCTTTCAAAAATCGCAAAAAATTAAAAATTTTGACATTGACCAGATGTCATTTAGCGAGGTGTGGTTCAATTACTACAAGTTGTATATTGTTAGAAGCGTAACTCCAGCGAATATAATTTTTGAATAAAGTGATAACAAAAAACACAAAATTACCGTTGTCTCAAAAACGTAACCATACAAAAAATTAAATATTAAAAAAAAAATTGTTCTGTGCTCAGCAGGCCTATACCTATCCTCCCCCATAACTGAAATTCTTCGTTTTTTTTTTGTTTTTTGATTTATTTAAAGCACAGTGTATTCTACATTAATAAAATGTTTAAACAGTGTGCCTTTTGATTATCGGTATTTTACATTAATGAAATGTATAAACAAAGTGCCTTATGTACTAGTCAGCGCCAAAGATGCTAAAAAACAAATGTACTACTTTTAGTTTTATTACTATAGCGTTTTCAAGTCAAATGAAACCTTTTTCAAATCAAGTGCAAATTTTAAATTGAAAAAGGTTTAATTTAACTAAAAAATGCTATATATATAAGTGAAGTATTTAATGCCTATTTGTTGTTCTTTTGTTAATTAATTAATGTTATGCGTTAAAAAAAAAATAAAGACTTTGAGAAGGAAAATGTAAACAAAACCATCCCTCTTTTTAAGGTTTAATTTAACCACAAAATGCTATATACATACACAGAGAAAAAAGTACAATGGTTTTTTCAACCAACTTCTTGTTGTTTTATTGGTTGATTTATTCATGTCAAAAGGAAAAAATGTAATATGTACATTTTCATTGTACCATTAACCAATATTTTGGTAACAATCAATATCAAACAGAAAGTTGGTTTCCCCAACGTGTATATTTGTTATATTAACGAAAATATTGGTTAATTCATATCTAAAACAAGTAAAGAAGCCTAAGTTCGAGTGGAATCGAACATTAGATACTCAGCTGTATGCTTTCATTGTTTGTTTGCGTTTGATGGATTTTATATAAAGTTAGTGCTGCATAAAGTGGGCGCAGGCACGCCCATTTTCAAAATTTTTATCAGTCATCCAACTAAGCATATGAATATTATTCTTTGTGCAAAATTGCATTCATTTATGACTTCCAGTTACAAAGATGTCACGTTACAAATTTCCAAAGCGTGTTCCAGAAATATCTTTGCTAAAAAGTAGGCGTGGTCGCAAACAGATTTCAAAATATTTTTGCGTGTCTATTGATACAAGTTATAAAAGTATATAAACCAAGTTTCATCATAATATCTCAATTATTTGTCGAATTATGGGCTCCGAAATCTCGTAGATGCCTTTGTCTAAAAGGAGGCGGTGCAACGCCCATTTTCCAAAATTTTTCTATTTTTTGTTTCCGGTTTATTGTAGAAATCATACCACAAAATTTTAATGAATTATCTTTACATTTGACAAAGATATCGCTTAAAATGTTTTTATTAGGTCACTTTATAAGACCCATATATAAAAGTGGGCGTGGCCGTCAACCGGTTTCTCTAAAATTTTGAACATGTATTAGCACAAGTAATAAAATTGTACACACCAAGTTTCGTCATTATATATAAATTATTTGTCGAATTATAGGCTAAGAAATCTCGTATATTCCTGCTTCTAAAAAGAGGCGGTGCCACGCCCATTTTCCAAAATTTTTATGGTTTTTGTCTTATGTTCGTAGTTAGACTCCTGCCATAAATAAGGTAATGATATATCTTTATATTTGACCGTGGCCGTCAACCGATTTTAACAATTTTTCGTCCAAACATTTCCCTAAGTAAGTATATCACGCGTACCAAATTTCATCGATATATCTTCAATGGTTTCTGAGTTATGGCTTATGAAACCCTCAATTTTTGACCCTTAATAAGTGGGCGTGGCAACGCCCATTTTCTAAAATTTCACCAAATTTCTTCATTGGGGCCTGAGCTCAATACTTGGGTAAAATTTCATCGTTCCAGCTATATTAGTGACTGAGATACCAAATTTCCGATTTTTTCTATATAGGAAAAGTGGGCGTGGTCATGGTCCGATTTCGCCCATTTTCAATACCAACCGTCC
Organism: Urophora cardui; assembly: GCA_960531455.1. NCBI lineage: Eukaryota > Metazoa > Arthropoda > Insecta > Diptera > Tephritidae > Urophora > Urophora cardui. The sequence continues at coordinate 82,630 of CAUIJX010000003.1, forward strand.
CAGTCTCGATACCAACTTGCATTCCAAATTTCATCAAAATATCTCAATTTTTGCGCGAGTTAGAGTGTTTACAGACGGACGGACAGACGGACGGACGGACGGACGGACATGGCTCAATCGATTTCTCTACCACATTCAAGCGATGACCGAAAAATGAGCGTGTGTTGGTGCGCCTACTGTAGGCCAAAGTGAAAAATTATTACAGATAATCAGTCTGCATGCAGATGTTGAGCGAGCAGGGTCATGCGCGCACGCTTTGCGAAATTATGAAAGAACGTACGTATACACATACATATGTATGTATTTGCGTACACACGTTATTTGCAAACAAAATAATTTCAAGCGACGGCCACCTAACGAGCACTTGCTTTTACGCCAGTCGAAAGTAGACATGGGTAACACTGCGCGGCGCAATTCCGCTAACTCCGATTTGGGAAATGCGCCAACTCAATATAGCGCCAACTCAATTTTGTAATATAAAACCGACTCAATTTCGTGCGCTAACACCAGCACCAATATAGCGCTAGTGTAAAATGGCGCAACCACAACGCCAATAACAGCACCATAGTATATGTATACATATGATACCGTCACAATTATGTATGCTTGATAGTGATCTATGTGACTAATTTCCAGCATATTTTCACAAATATACGGAATATGTTTCCATATGATTATGAAAATTTAAATTAATTGTGCCCTCGTATATGTAAGCAGAATTGCGCCAAAAGAAATAAAACGGGGATGGTGAACAGTAACAAGCGAAAAAATGTTATTTATCGATTATTCCATGACAATTGCGCTAAAGGTGTTATTGCGCCAGTACCGTGAGTTGGCGCCACGAGCGGCGCTGGAGTTATTGTATCAGCGCCAAAAAAATTGCGCTATTACCCATGGCTAGTCGAAAGGCAACTAAATAATTTTTGATAAGCTACGATCGCCTAGTCCCATCGTAAGCGCTCGTTTCACGCTCTTTATTTGTCTGTGGTAGTGACAATCGGTGTGTATACGTACACGGGCGCTTACTCTCATTTAGCATGTGCTAAGGTTTTGCCCACCTTTGAACATCATTAGGGACACGATATCGAATCAAAAGCATCGATCTGGTACTCATTTAAAATATCGGTTAAAAAGAATCGCGAACCCGATAATATCGAAACTAAACTACTCGATACTCAAAGTATCGGTATCGAAAGCGGTAATTTTCTGGAAGGTGCAACCTTAAAATTTCCTTTAAAATAGTTAAAAGAGGGACCAATCGACGCATTCTGACCTCTAGATTATGAATTCGAAAGCGGAAATAAAAGATTTTTCCACATTTAAAAGATATTTATTAAAACGGTTTAAAGTTGCACCGTCTTCTAGAAAGTTACCAAAAACGCAATAAAACTGCATCCTGATGCATACGCATATCGCTGTATTAGTTCTGATTCCATGGCAAAGTATGCCATAGCTGGTTCCAAAGTTTTGATTTTGACGTAAATCCTTTTCCAACTCATAAGAATAGTTCAAGCTGATTAAAAAAATTATACAAGTTTATTAAGTTCTTGAAAAAATTTTTTACAAACCAACAGCTTTTACAAAACAACAGGTGTGTTTAATGCAATCACAGTTGTAAAAAGATATTTGCAAAATATTTAGTATTTTGAAAAATAAACATCTTAAATAACATTAACAATTCATTTTCATTGAGATTATATGTATCCATCATTGAATTTTTTTGGAAATTTGAATTTAAATTATCGAAACAAAAAAATGATGAAACTCACGTGGCAGAATAGCTGTGCAATCCATGTTATAAAGATAAGCCATTGCGCAGTATGATTTTTCTTCCGGACTTCTTCTTTCCCCTTACGGCCAATGCAGAAGCTTACAAGAGGCAAATTTAAAATTTGTATTTCCATATATTTTATACTTTAAAAATAATTTATTTTATAGTTGTTAAAATGAAACAGTTGCCAGAAAAAAGTGCCGAATGTCAAAAAACCTATCGAAATACAAGCTGGCTCATTGGTTTTTAACTGCCTAGATGGTATTTCGTTAGTTTTTTCCAACATAGCTTACTCCCTTGCACGTAGTGTCATATGGCCATTAATGGAAAACAGACCCTTTTTTTGTTTATAACATGTTTTTAGTAAAATGAGAAATAAAAAATATATTGGCGATTTTTTTCGCTGGAATGAAGATTTTTTTTTGCAAACGTCAAATTATCGTATGAAAATGACAAATATATAATCCTATATATCCAGTTATCATTATTTCTATCGCATGGTAATTGCAAATTCTAAGCAAGTTTCGGTGGTAAGTGTGCGTCTCGTTTAATGTGAAAATCAATAAACAAATTTGGGTAACTTCTTACAACTTCATACAAAAAACCTTACGAAGTAGCCCAAACCTGCAATTATTTCAGCACGTGGATCAGACCTATTTTTCGATATGTACCAGTGCTTGCGCATTTTTCGGCACTTTAGGAAGCAGCTTGTCACTTCTGCACACTCGACGGATTTTCGGCACTATTTTGAGTTGCATAATTTTTTGGACAAATATGAAACAATTTTAATTTTCCATCACTGAATGTACTCATTTGTTCGATACCGTGGTTGAAGTACTCGATACCAAAAAATATCGTCGCAAAAGAATCGAGTAAAAAGTATCGGTATCAAATGCAAAAAATAGCGATTTGGTATCGTATCGTATCGAAATTCGTGTCCCTAAACATCATACTTACACATTTTAACCAGTAGCTCAAATCGGTCTGCGCACTCTTTCAGAATTTTGTCGTACTATAATGTAAACTTTACATTGTAAAGTCATATATTGTTTACACGGTTGCCACTTACTAAAAAAATAATCAACCAAATTAAAAAAGTACTAATTTGGTTTTAACGTATTTATCATCATATCACATATATACATATGTGGGTATTTCATTATAAATGTATGAATGTACATGCCACGATAAAATATAATTTTATGCTAATAAATCTTACTATTCATAGATTCATTTTGAAGAAAAGTTTCTAACTAAAAAATAAAACAAGTAAGCAATATATCTATACATTTTTAATATACAATTTTCAAAAAGCGCTGAAATCATATAAAAGTTGTTAAAATATCTTTATTTAATTTTAGAAAAAAATTTCATTATTTAATTTTACGTTATTTAATAATTTATATACAGTGAATAATATGAACATCCCGAAACACATTTCGGTCACCAATGGATACTCTAAAATATGAACAATTGGCAAAAGCTCTGAAACATTAACATTTTAATTTTAAAAACTAACAAATACATATCGCGTGGTTGATAATTCAGGGAATTTCATATTTTTTAGCTTTAAAAATGTATGTATATGCATGCATATATATGTTTAGCTTGGTAATTCGGTGAACCCATATTTATTCGCATTTGAAACATATATGTATACATTAGGGTGCTTTTAATTTGTATGAAAAATTTAAAAGTTCATAAAAAGACTGTATCGCCCCCTCAATCTGTAGTAACATGGTCAAAGATACCACACATAAATTTTGGTCCCGATTGGTGGCGGTTAAGGCGTGGCGCATTGAGGTAAAAGTTCAGAAAACTCTATGAAGGGTCAAAAAATCAAACTATTTTTTTTTAATTATCTAATACCCAAAATTAATACTTCTATACCCAATGATAACAAATATAAATTTTGGTCCCGATTGATGACGGTTTACTGATGTTTCAAGGGGGTCAAAGTTCAGATTACCATATGCGACACTAAAAATGTAAGTCTTCTATGGCAATCTGAACATTGACCCCCTATAGCGAATTTAATTGTGAACATTTTAAGACTAATTGTGTGACAATCGGATGTACCGTTATTTATTGAAAGTCCTTAAGCAAAACTTTTCCGGAAGAGTAAAATTTCAACAACGAAATTGCGTTTATTCGTAAAACTTTATTAAGGAGTAATACTCAAGATTATTTGATTCCATTTATTACGTGTTTTGAAGTGCACAATATCTCTCAAAACAGCGATTAATAGGAGAAAAATTAATTGAATAAAAAAATATCTGCATTTCGCCATTTTAAAGAGAGGATAAATAATGACTACTCTTTTGTGATTTTCTGCATTTGTTACACGTATGATTGTCCAAAAAATAGTCTCCCATCATATCCTCGTACCATCCGATTATCACACAATTAGTCTTAAAATGTTCACAATTAAATTCTCTATAGGATAGGGGGGCTAACTTTTTGTCGCCCATACAATTTTTTTGATTTTAGGACAGTCGAATCTGAAATTTCTTTCAAAAAATTCGATTTTTTTTTTCAAATTTTTTTCATTATTTTTGCCATTGTGACCAAACTACTTGACCAATTTTGGAGTGTGAAGGCAAAAACTGTTTGTTGGAGCTCCCTCTACCAGCACTTCCTAGATGTCAAATCGCCGCGATGTCTAATAAAACTAATAAAACTTTTTGATGCACTTATGTGATGTAATGTCTTGCATATATGGCTTTTTCCACGTTTTTACCAATATCTCAAAAACTGGGTCTACCACAAAAAATGGAGATGATATTCGGAATCAGCGTAAAATTTCGCTTTAGAAAAGTATTATTTCATTTTTGGTGGTTAAAGTTGATCAAAATTTGTCGAATAGTGTTATTTAACAGTACCTAAACGATAATGAAATAATGACCGTGTTTTTATTTTACATTCTTATATATACAATATATGATAATAAGTTATTGATTTCCATAAAAAGGCCAAAAACGATAATTTTGTTTGCTACACTTTTTTGGCGGTTAGGGCTCGGTATGAATATTAAGATTTTTAGATAAATGATGTCGATATTGCGATATGTTTATGTACCTACCTACATATATAAGCTCCTGTTCAAAACTTAAAATTTTGCTGATAGATGTATTTCAAGATAAATTACACAACCAAAGATTTTCATGAAATGTACATACATATTTATGTATAAACTAGCTGACCCGCCAGACGTTGTTCTGCCTAAAATTTATTCCTATAAAGCCTAAAGGAAAAGTCCTAGATTACCGTGTTGCCGTATCCCTATCCCTATTCCTATCGCTAACCCTATCCCTATCCCTATTCCTATTCCTATTCCTATTCCTATTCCTATTCCTATCCCTATCCCTATCCCTATACCTAATCCCTGATCCCTATCCCTAATACCTAATCTCTAATCCCTAATCAAGAATCCCTAATCAAGAATCCCTAATCGCTAATCGCTAATCCCTATCCATATACTTATCCCTATACCTATCCCTATCCCTATTCCTATCCCTATCCCTATCCCTATCCCTATCCCTATCCCTATCCCTATCCCTATCCCTATCCCTATCCCTATCCCTATCCCTATCCCTATCCCTATCCCTATCCCTATGCCTATCGCTATCCCTATCCCTATCCCTATCCCTATCCCTATCCCTATCCCTATCCTTGTTCAAGCACTCGTCAACGCCTTTCATTTGATACCCATATCGTACGAACCCGTTATGGGGTCACCCTGGTCCACATTTTGTGGTATATCTCCAAAACCTTCCCGGATTCTTATACATTTTTTGGCCATAAACCATGTCGGGCTCAATCGAAAACTACGTGCAAAATTTCATTTAATTCAGTCCAGCCGTTCTGGAGTTAAATCATCAGGGAGGAAAATGCGACTTATTTTTATATAATAGATATATCAAACTAGCTGACCCGCCAGACGTTGTTCTGCCTAAAATTTATTCCGATAAACCCTAAAGGAAAAGTCCTAGATTACCGTGTTGCCGTATCCCTATCCCTGTCCCTATCTCTATCTCTATCTCTATCTCTATCTCTATCTCTATCTCTATCTCTATCTCTATCTCTATCTCTATCTCTATCTCTATCCTATCTCTATCTCTATCTCTATCTCTATCTCTATCTCTATCTCTATCTCTATCTCTATCTCTATCTCTATCCTATCTCTATCTCTATCTCTATCTCTATCTCTATCTCTATCTCTATCTCTATCTCTATCTCTATCTCTATCTCTATCTCTATCTCTATCTCTATCTCTATCTCTATCTCTATCTCTATCTCTATCTCTATCTCTATCTCTATCTCTATCTCTATCTCTATCCCTATCTCTATCTCTATCTCTATCTCTATCTCTATCCTATCTCTTTCTCTATCTCTATCTCTATCTCTATCTCTATCTCTATCTCTATCTCTATCTCTATCTCTATCTCTATCTCTATCTCTATCTCTATCTCTATCTCTATCTCTATCTCTATCTCTATCTCTATCTCTATATCTATCCCTATCTCTATCTCTATCTCTATCTCTATCTCTATCTCTATCTCTATCTCTATCTCTATCTCTATCTCTATCTCTATCTCTATCTCTATCTCTATCTCTATCTCTATCCCTATCCCTATCCCTATCCCTATCCTTATACCTATACCTATTCCTATCGCTAACCCTATCCCTATCCCTATTCCTATTCCTATTCCTATTCCTATTCCTATTCCTATTCATATTCCTATTCCTATTCCTATTCCTATTCCTATTCCTATTCCTATCCCTATCCCTATCCCTATCCCTATCCCTAATCACTAATCCCTAATCCCTAATCCCTAACCCCGAATCCCTAATCCCTAATCGCTAATCCCTATCCATATACCAATCCCTATCCCTATCCCTATCCCTATCCCTATCCCTATCCCTATCCCTATCCCTATCCCTATCCCTATCCCTATCCCTATCCATATCCCTATCCCTATCCCTATCCCTATCCCTATCCCTATCCCTATCCCTATCCCTATCCCTATCCCTATCCCTATCCCTATCCCTATCCCTATCCCTATCCCTATCCCTATCCCTATCCCTATCCCTATCCCTATCCCTATCCCTATCCCTATCCCTATCCCTATCCCTATCCCTATCCCTATCCCTATCCCTATCCCTATCCCTATCCCTATCCCTATCCCTATCCCTATCCCTATCCCTATCCCTATCCCTATCCCTATCCCTATCCCTATCCCTATCCCTATCCCTATCCCTATCCCCATCCCCATCCCCATCCCCATCCCCATCCCCATCCCCATCCCCATCCCCATCCCCATCCCCATCCCCATCCCCATCCCTATCCCTATGCCTATCCCTATCCATATACCTATCCATATACCTATCCATATACCTATTCATATCCATCCCCATCCCTATCCATATCTCTAGCCCTATCGCTATGCCTATTCTATCCCTCCAGACTCTCTAGGGTCACCCCTGGTCCACATTTTGGTCGATATCTCGGAAAACGGGTCGCATAGGGTCTTGAAAATCACCTCTTTTTTAAATACTCACCAACATTTTTTATTTGATACCCATTTTGTAGAAAACCAGTTTGGGGTCACACCTGGTTCATATTTCAGGAAATACCTCGAATACGGGGTCTTATATGGGACCAATAACTACACCATGTTCAAGCACTCGTCAACACCTTTCATTTGATACCCATATCGTACGAACCCCTTATGGGGTTACCCTGGTCCACATTTTGTGGAATATCTCCAAAACCTTCCCGGATTCTTATACTTTTTTTGGCCATAAACCATGTCGGGATCAATAGAAAACTACGTGCAAAATTTCATTTAATTCAGTCCAGCCGTTCTGGAGTTAAATCATCAGGGAGGAAAATGCGACTTATTTTTATATAATAGAATAAATAAAACTAAAATTTTTTCCCAAAATGAAATAAAGATAAAAATATGTAAATATTTTTGAAATCGGATCGCGCTGTGTAAATTTATTTCTTATTTACATAATAGGTGGTCACAAAAATTGACTCTTTGTACGGACAAATTTATGAAAAAAGTGCTCCTTTATGACTCCTTAAAAGAGCGCTTTCGGAGTCCCAAAACAATCCTACAGATAGATAAAAAAAAAGTATTCCTTCGGACTCATTAAAATAGTTATTTCAGCATCCGAGAAAACTCCTTAATAAAGCTAAAGACTCCATTCTGAGTCCTTTATTTTCCTTTCGTTTTAATTACCACAACATAATTATATTTCTCACTATTTTTTTATTCAACAAATTATTACTATTATTAGTTATTATTATTAATAACTAAAACTAATTAAATGTTAATATACATTATATTGTGTCCAATTTAGAGTACTGACAACTCAGTAAAATTTAAAAATTAATTTAAATAAAAAAAAAGTTACAATAATGAAATTTATTAATTGCGTATTTGTTGTACAAACTAATTTTTTCTATCATGGCAACTCCTTATTTCGTAGTTTGGAACCACTGCGCTAGCACGGTTAAACTATTTATTGGTCCCAATAAATATTCTATTATACGCGCTCTTGAACGCATTTGTAACTGCCATAAATAATATCCATCGCTTTTTTTGTGCCATATTGACGGAATAAATCTTGACTTATCACTTCCTTCTTGCCAAAAAATAAAGGAAAGACTTAATAAACGAACTTGCTGACTATGTAATTAGATATATTCCAAGATTTTGATTTAAATGCATAAATATAGATTAAACATATTTACTTACTAATTTCTTGCTTAGTTCCGGTGATTTCTTTATATCGTCTAGTTTTTCGAATTCTTCCAAAGAACTGATGGGACTTTTTATACTCAAACAAGTCTGGTATGTACCCTGTAGGGAAAATCTCTAGTTCCGAACTAGGTCGCTTCTAGTGCATTTTTCGACACTACTAGTACGAGCTAAACCTCTTTTGCATGTTATCAACTGGCGAATTTAACACGGCGGTGTCCTAGGCGGTGTCAATTGTCACTCTCTGCACTACATTTTCGATAGTTCCGAACTAGTACTAAATTCTACAGTTTTCATTAGTTCGTTTATTGGCAAAATTTCGATAGTTCTGAACTAACTACAAGTACCTAAAAATTCTACAGTTTTACATCTGCCGCTTAAGTGCAGCATTTGACACACTTCATGCAAGTGGCGCGATGGCCGACTGGCTAACGCGTGTGACAATCAACCTGGCGAGCGCGGGTTCGAATCCTGACGGTGTCGAGGCGGATGATAATTTTATTTTTTTTTTTTAATTAATATTTTTTATTTATTTATTTACTAAAAAATTACAAAAATATTTAAAAAGTAATAATATAAAAAAAATTCATAATAAGCCTGAGGGGTCAGAAAAGCATAATTAGGGGAACATTTCATTTCATACAAGTTAAGACGCAAATAGAAAACTCTTTATATAAAAGCTTCACTAAACATCTGAGAATTGCAGAAATATACAAAGCCGACGGCAATTGAACGAACGAAAATTTTTAATAGAGTTTTTGTCACTTCGAAATTGCTTACAAATCAAAGTGTGTCTTACAATGGTCACTCAATTCACTCCTTCGGAACTGGTGAGGGTCTAACTACAATTGATCTAGTTCAATTTTGACACCTTTTCCCTAGTTCGGAACTAGAAATTTTGCACACTAGTTATTGAGTTCCCTGCAGGGTACATACACATGCATGAATGTATACAAGTTACGTATACGCAGTGTAGTTCACTGCTTGTACGCTTGTATGTAACCGACTCCTTCCCTGCAAAAAAGCCGAGTACTCCATGCACGCGTGTATAGAGTACTCGCTGTGGAGCACCCGAGTACTCCTAAATTTGCCACATTTTATATAAAAAATATGGTCCATTTAACATGGCGATGTCCTAGGCATGGATCATATACTCCGATTTCCGCATGACACCCGAGTAATCCATGGAGTACCTACATGGGATTAATTTATGGAGTACCTATATTGGATTCATTTATGGAGTACTTAAATTAAAGAAATTTAATAATCTCTGAAAAGATTTGTGCCTAAGACTGCCAATTAATTTTCAGTTATTAGTATACTTTTTGTTTTAATAAAATACATACTAATTTTTCGTTTTTGGTATCTGTTGCGTTGCGTTTCAATGTCTCTTTACTACTAAATCGCGCACGTTCAAACAAGCATATAGATGAACATAAATATGTACGAACTTGCATCGTCGTCATCGCGATAAACATTTGGTGTTCGTAGCAATGTTCGGCTAACTACGAGCCGATGCAGTTACATGAGTCGCTCCCTTGGGGCTATGTTTATGATCACTTTGAAAGTACTCCAACCTATCACAAAATGGACCGTATAATCCAATGATTTTAGCAGGGTTTGTGCATTGCATAAGTAAACGCGAAAGCGTGTGTATTCATACACACAATGAGAGTTTTTCAGTGTGAGATTTGCTTAATCTTATCTTCATCTACCTTTTAATTCTGATAATTAAGTCAAAAAATGGAATGCATTTCAAATGACTGGGTAATGGCTTTTTCTTTTAAAGAACCTATAAAAATGGAATACCTATGTATACCTTTCAAATAAGTTATTTTATGAAGGCGGGCATAGGCAGCCATAGGAAAAAAAATTTATACTCAAATTGAATAGAACTAAACGTTGACTATATTTCAGAGATTGAATATAATTGTCAACCTTAAAATTCCTTTGGGTTTTTTACAGACAAAAAGCAAAAATATTTGAAAATAAAAATTTTTGTCTATGATATATACGTTTGAAATCATTTATTTCTGTCTTTTTGTGACAACAAAAATTTCGATTCGTAAAATAAATCACACTTGGTGGTTCTTATAAAAGATTTTTATCTATATAACTTGAAAACGGCTGAACCAAATCAAATACTTCCTTGGGGGGGTTTGTTTGTTGTTACCCCGCGAAGGTTTAGACGAAGAAAAAATTAAAAAATGTTAGGGGGGCGTGGCACCTCCCATACAACCTTAATTTTTAAAGCTAATTATCTCTAAAACAGTTCAAGGTAGGGAGCTGAAAATTGGTATAGAGGTAGGTGATATCAAAACCCTTCTCATTCAGAAAAGTGGGGGTTATCAGAAAAGGGGGCGTGCCACCTCCCACACAACCTTAATTTTGAAAGCTGATTATCTCTAAAACAGTTTAAGGTAGGGAGCTGAAAATTGGTATAGAGATAAATGATATCAAAACCATTCTAACGCATATAAGTGGGGGTTATCGGAAAAAGGGGCGTGGCACCTCCCATACAAACTTAATTTTTCAAGCTGAATATCTATAAGAGCGTTTAAGGTTGGGACCTGAAAATTGATCAGGAGATTAACGATATCAATAGCATGCTTATGAAAAAAACATTAGTTTTGGGGAAAAGGGGGCGTGGCACCTCCCATGCGTTCTTAATTTTTAAGGCTAAATATTCCTAAAAGCGTTCATGGCATGCACATAGAAATCACTATGCAGACATACGATATCAATACCATGTTCACCCAAAAAAAGAAAAGATTTATCGAAAAATGGGGCATTGCACCTCCCATACGTACTAAACTTTTGAGGCTGAATATATCTAAAAGGGTTGGAGGAAGGGCCTGAAAACCATTATGGAGGTATACTATACGTATCAATACTCTTACTTAATTGGTTAAAATAGCCAATACTCAGTGAAAATAAATATCCGGAACAGAAAACTAAAAATTTTGTGTATCGTGCAGCCTTAAACTGAATACTAAAATTATATATTTTTGAAGTTGTATACACAATGAAGTGTGAGTGAATGAAGTGAGTGAAAAATCGTTAATTTTCTATTAAAAACAAGTAAGGAAGCCTAAGTTCGAGTGGAATCGAACATTAGATACTCAGCTGTATGCTTTCATTGTTTGTTTGCGTTTGTTCGATATAGGGTGTATTTTATATGACACAAGTGCTGCATAAACAGGGCGCAGCCACGCCCATTTTCAAAATTTGTATCAATCATCCAAATAAGCATATAAATATTATTGTTAGTGCAAAATTGCATCCCTCTATGACTTTTAGTTACAAAAACTTCACGTTACAAATTCCAAAAGGGTGTTCCAGAAATATCTTTGTTAAAAAGTAGGCGTGGTCATAAACCGATTTCAATACATTTTTGCGTGTCTATTAACACATGTTATAAAAGTGTATAAACCAAGTTTCGTCATAATATCTCAGTTATTTGTCGAGTAATAGGCACGTAGATTCCTTTGTATAAAAAGAGGCGGTGCCACGCCCATTTTCCAAACTTTTTTATATTTTGTTTCCGGTCTATTGTAGAACTCATGTCACAAAATTTCAGTGATAGATCTTTATATTTGACAGAGAGATCGCTTAAAATGTTTTTATTAGGTCACTTTATAAAACCCATATATAAAAGTGGGCGTGGTCGTCAACCGATTTTGGAAATCTTTCGTCCACACATTTGGCTAAGTAAATATATCACGCGTACCAAATTTCATCGATATATCTTTAACGGTTTATGAGTTATGGCTTATAAAACTTTCAATATTTGCCCCTTAATAAGTGGGCGTGGCACCGCCCATTTTCCAAAATTTTTATATTTTTTGTTTTATGTCCCTAGTTGGTCTCCTGCCACAAAATTTCAGTGATAGATCTTTATATTTGACAGAGATATCGCTTAAAATGTTTTTATTAGGCCCCTTTATAGTTCCCATATATAAAAGTGGGCGTGGCCGTCAACCGATTTTGATAATTTTTCGCCAAAACATTTGTCTAAGTAAGCAAATTACGCAAAACAAATTTCATCGATATATCTTCAACGGTTTCTGAGTTATGACATATAAAACTTTCAATGTTTGCCCCTTAATAAGTGGGCGTGGCACCGCCCATTTTCCAAAATTTTTGTACTTTTTGTTTTATGTCCGTAGTTGGACTCCTGCCACAAAAATTCAGTGATAGATCTTTATATTTGACAGAGATATCGCTTAAAATGTTTTTATTAGGCCCCTTTATAGTTCCCATATATCAAAGTGGGCGTGGCCGTCAACCGATTTTGATAATTTTTCGCCAAAACATTTGTCTAGGTAAGCAAATTACGCATACCAAATTTCATCGATATATCTTCAACGGTTTCTGAGTTATGACATATAAAACTTTCAATGTTTGACCCTTAATAAGTGGGCGTGGCACCGCCCATTTTCCAAAACTTAATCAAATTTCTTCATAAGGGCCTGAACTCAATACGTGTGTAAAATGTTATCACTCTAGCTATATTAGTGGCTGAGATACCAAATTTCCGATTTTTTCTATATAGGAAAAGTGGGCGTGGTCATGGTCCGATTTCGCCCATTTTCAATACCAACCGTCCCAGTCTCGATACCAACTTGCATTTCAAATTTCATCAAAATATCTCAATTTTTACGCGAGTTATCGTGCGTACGGACGGACGGACGGACGGACGGACGGACGGACGGACGGACGGACGGACGGACGGACGGACGGACATGGCTCAATCGATTTCTCTTTTCACCCTGATCATTTTGATATATATAAGTCCATATCTATCTCAATTATTTCATTATGTTACAATCCACCGTTATGAAATCAAAATTATAATACTCTGTGTACTAGTACAGCTGAGTATAACAATACCGGTGTAATGACAATTTTTGAAATGAAATTAATAAAAAAAATCTATTTTGGGCAGAGCGAAGTTTGCCGGGTCAGCTAGTTTCATATATTTTTTTTTTATTATTTTATCGTGGCATCTACATTCATACATTTAAAATGAAATACCCACATAGGTACATATGTGTGTGATACGATGATAAATACGTTAAAACAATATATGACTTTACATTATAGTACGACAAAATTCTGAAAGAATTTTTGTCGGAGAGCGCAGACCGATTTGAGCTACTGGTTAAAATGTGTAAGTATGATGTAGGGATGGGCATTATTCAAAATTTGAATAATTCAATAACGAAAAAATGAGAATAAATTTTTATTCTTCATTCTGGTACCCTTGAATAAAGAATAAATTTTTATTCTTCATCCTGATGCCCTTGAATAAAGAATAAATTTTTATTCTTCATTTTGGTGCCCTTGAATAAAGAATAATTTTTATACTCAGTTGTACTAGTACACAGAGTATTATAGTTTTGATTTCCTAACGGTGGATTGTAACAGAATGAAATAATCGAGATAGATATAGACTTATATATATCAAAATGATCAGGGTGAAAAGAGAAATCGATTGAGCCATGTCCGTCCGTCTGTCCGTCTGTGCGCACGATAACTCGCGCAAAAATTGAGATATTTTAATGAAATTTGAAATGTAAGTTGGTATCAAGACAGGTGTTCAGTCAAATGTATATTAATTGAATATGTATATAAGCATTACATAAATAATCTATAATGAATTTAACCTACATATACTTACCTTATATTCCGCACTTACTCTATAACTTAAATTCATTTATCTTTACTTACCTTTAATTTCTTCATACTTACCTTAAACGCTGAAATATCTATAAATTCTATAAATACAATACCTACCCTATAATAAATGAATATTGAATTATATATACTTATCCTAATACTTACCTTTCCCATATTTCTACATTATGTATACTCCCTTCTTAATAAATATATACTTACATATTAGCTTTACATATGCTTGTATATATAAATATGTACATAACCACCGCTAGGTTAAGCGGTTAGTTATAAGTTTAGGTTAAGAAATAAGAAATGGAATAAATGAACTTCACTTGTAAAGTAACATTGAAAGCGACCGGTGTATTTACATGCGATATATAATTTGTTGTTGTACGCGCTCCCCCCTTACCGCAAAAAGAGCATAAGTTCTAATTTTATTTCTTAAAAACTATTAAGGATTTTCATGGCGCCCGAGCAGGGACTTGAGTGCGTTTATTAAATACAGAGAAAAAAAAAAATAATAATAAAGTGGCAATTGTAAAAAACTAAAATTATACGCGAAATAAAAGCAACGAAAACATACATAAGTGCTAAAATACAGTGCTACAAAAATTAATAAAAAATTCTACATAAAATAAATAGATTTGTCCACATAAATTACCTAATTTTATTTCGCAACAACAAATTCTGTGGTCCTTTTTCTTTTGCAAGTCCGGTTTCGCCAAATTGCCGTGCCTAAAAAGTTAATAAATACATTACAAACATACATACATATAAGTACTTACCTGGTGCCTGCAAAATAAGTAATATACATACATACATATATACTTACGTGGTACATACAAAGGACAGTGTGTTTAAGAAATTTTCGGACAAAAATTAAAACAATTAAAAAATTTTAAAAATTTAATCAAAGGGTAATTTTGAAACATAAAAGTTATGCTCACCGCTATTTTCGCTGCTGACTGGTCTTCTGTTATCAACGCTGTTGCCATCGTCATCGCTGCTGTTTGTCGTCGCGCCATCTACACCACCTGGAATGCCCTGCAATTGCATCATCTGCCAAAGGGAAGTGAAAGCTGGAAAAAAGCCTAAGCATTCACAACAGGTAACGAGTGCGAACAATTGAAAGTGGTTTTGGTAAAAAAAAAAAAAAAACAAAAAAAAAAAAATGTTTTCTTAAATAAATTGTAACGCAAAATAATTCGAAATAGTTCGAATCAACGTTTTATTGAAAATCCTTTCAATTATTGGCATCTCCTTGTTCACTTATATACGTATATTTATATATATACAACATACATACACGTACATACTGTGATAGTGAAACAAGGGTACAGTGGGATTTCGCGAATAAAGGGTGCGACATTCGATACGAAACCGTAAATTCTTTAAAAAAATAAATAAAAATAATTATCTTAATTTTTCGTGCAAAGATAAGTTTTTTCTTCGCTTTTAATTAAAATAGAAACAATTTTCGAATTTCTGGGTTAAAAAATAACCTTAAAAATAAATTTCCAAAAAAAAAGATAATAATAATTTTCGAAAATTTTTGGTTATACCAATAATTGCTGTGTGCTACTGCCCTTGCTCATATTTTCGATATTGCTTGAAATTTCCTGGTCCTAACCTTATCTTCGACCAACTTTGGTAAAACTTTAATTTTCTTTTTCGTGGACAAACATACAAGCTTTAATTTTTTCGGTGTTAATAAGATATTTTAATACAAAATGACCAAGGATAATACAACTGGTTCCGGTACCACTCCAAGTAAGGAGATGATAACTACTTTGACATCATTAAGGCGCCAAAGAACTGTTGTAAAAAAAAGTATTCTGCGCATTAAAACGGGCCTACTTGATAAAACTATGTCAATGGATCCAATTTCGTTAGAATCTCGACTTGACATATTGAATTCTCACAGCGAAAAGCTTATGAAATGTCAGTCGAAAATCGAAGAAATCGATGAGGATGACGACGCACAGTGCTTCGTCCCATAGACAAAATTAAGATTAAGTAAACTGCGTAATTTATTCAAGTAATATATATTTTTGTGAAGCTAACATTTCACCTGGAATAAATATATAAGTAGAATTTAAAATCTCATGCTTTTGTTGCCAACAGAGGTCGCTAAAGTCAGTACAATTTTGAGGCAAAACTGTTTTAAGGTAATACGATTTTTAGTGTGTTACAAAAAAAATTGCCAAAAATTCATTTTAAATCGTATTACTCTGAAACTTGCCACATTTGCTTACCATTATATGCCCTAATAACTGAACTAACTTTTGATAAATGATTTATTTCAGAAAGGTGACTAGTTCCATCGAAACATTTGCGACTTTTTTATTGGAGTTCAAAAAATTACTAAAGTTTGATAGAGTCAAACAAAAAAATAAAAAAGAACGACTATTTTTTTATTAGCGAATTTGGTTAACTTTGAAGTGTTCTAGTAGAATCTGTAAAAAAATTGCATTGTTTTTTGCCGGAAATGTAGAAATTGTACGATTTTGTAAAGCCATATTTTTAAAATTTTTTAAAATTCTGCAGAACCTTATATATATGGTATGGAAAAAATTTAGCAAAATTAATGTATGTAGTTACTTTTTCTCTCATGCTATAGGAAATTAGCCTAATTATGCTAAAATATATAGTTTTTATTAATATGTGACAAATACTTACAAAAAAACATACATGTAATACTAACCTTTTTAGGTGAGACACATAAAATTTTACAAAATTTGACAAAATTTAAAAAAAAAAACAAGAAAAAACGACTTTTTTTTTATTTTAATTTTCGATTCTATGCTAGGAGGTCTTGCTACCAAAAAAGAAAAAGTTTCAAAAATTATGCCGGAAATCGCTAATTTAGTACTTTATTTAACATCCCAAAAATTTTATTCTTACATCGAAAAATTTTATAATAAAAAAGTATTTCTGTGTTAACTCTAATAATATTGCGCTTTTAAAAGTTACAATTTGATATGTGCCAAAATCATATTGATATTCTGCAATAAAATAATGCATTAAACTATAACAACGAACATATTCTCTGAACAAATTTAAGAGTAATTTTCTTTAGAACCATTTTTTGCAATAACTAACGGGAGTAGTCCATCCTTGATTCTAAAAGGATAAATATATATGTTATAGTTCGTTTTTAATGTATTGTGATTACATGTTAATCCAAAAATTACGTTTTGTAAAAAAGGATATATGGGAGGTAGTCATGTCCTTGCACTGAAAAGGACGAAACTTCTCACCTAGTTTAAAAACATAATTCTACAAACATACACTAAAATTCATTTCATTCTGTTTGAAATTGAAGTTGAAATCACAATTTTAAAATTAAGGATATATGGGAGGTACTTATATCCTTTCACATCAAAGAACGAAAGTTATAACCTATTTTAAAAGCATAATTCTATAAAGATATGCCAAATTTGATGTCATTCTGTTTGAAATTGAAGTTGAAATCACAACTTTAAAATCAAGGATATATGGGAGGTAGTCATGTCCTTGCATCGATTTGGCCAAAACTTCGTTTTTTTCTTATCTCTATTATTTTATGCCTGTACACAAAATTTCATCGTTCTGCGATTACTCCCCTAATTTTGCCGATTCACTATATTGAGACGAAGCACTGTGCGACGCCCGTGGGGAGTTAGAGGACATAATAGTCGAAACAAAATCGATAATTAAATCGATTCTTGCAAAAAATAGAACTTCTGTCGTCGAAACTTCGTTCATAGCGCCTCACAGCTCAAGACTCCCAAAAATGAATTTGCCGAAGTTTACGGGGAAATATTCGGAGTTTAAAAATTTCATGAGTTTGTTTGAGAGCCTAGTTCACAATGATCCACATATCCCAGATATTGAAAAATTTAATCATCTTGTTAACTGTCTGTCTGGTGAGGCATTAGGTACAGTGAAAGCCTTTCAAATGTCGGACGAAAATTATCCAAAGGCTTTAGCCAGTCTCAAAAAGGTTTATGACAATAAATGTCTCATATTTTTCGATACGATCTCCAAACTTTTTGAGCTGCCAAGTATTTCAAAGCCTTCCGCGCTTTCACTGCGTACAATGATTGATACAGTGTCGGCTGTTTACGATTCTTTGCTCTCTTTAGGAAATGAGCAAAATATTTCAAATGCGATCATAATACATTTAGTTATGTCGAAGGTTGACCCCACTACTCGTTCAAAGTGGGAGGAGCAGCTGGATTATGATAAACTACCGCTATGGCGAGAGTGTGAAACCGCCTTAAATAAACGATACCAACACCTCTCGGCCGAAGAGGCTTCAACTTCGAGGTCAGCTCCATTATCCAGCAGTAGTAATGCTCAAAGAAACAATAAAGTTTCGGAAAAATCGAAGTCTGCCTTAGTGACTTCAAATGCTAAACAGCCAATATGCCCACACTGTAAATCTAAGGATCATAATATCACCGCGTGCCCTACTTTCAAAACTCTTCCAGCCCAGCAAAGATTCGAGTTCGCCAAATCGGTACCCCTATGCATAAATTGCTTGCGTAAAGGGCATACCGTCTCAAAGTGCAGAGCGGATCGGTGTCGTGTATGTAATCGTTCACATCACACTCTACTGCACCAATATCCCATTTCTTTCGAGACTGCACCACAACCTTCGACCTCCCAAGCTATGCACACCACAAGTATGCCAGATCGCGTTATGTTGGCTACAGCTGTAGTCTGTGTGCGAAGTAGCTCCGGAGAATACGTACCGGCTAGAGCTCTCTTAGATTCTGGGTCACAGGTCAACTTTATGACCGAAGATTTGGCGCAAAAATTGCGGATTCGTCGTCAAAGTGCGAATCTTAATGTGATCGGCATCGGAAATGCTAATACGAAAGTAATGTTATGTTCAGACACAACCTTAATTGAACACTAAGAGCCTTCATTCAATTTTCAAGCCCAATGATTCTCAATTTACCATACAAAAATTGACCAAGTTAATGCTTCATTAGAAATTAATGAGTTGTTAATGAAGAACAATTCTGCATGCAACCCTGTTAAAAGGCTTGTTTCATAAGTAAAATGAAATGTCATGAAAAGAGAAATGTGATTAGCGTCAGTGTCCACTAAACAGATTGGTTCGTCAGATCAGCTGCATTCTTGTTCTTCTTCATCACCTACCAAATTTGTTTTTATTTCTGCTTATTTTATATGCACATATGCATATGTGTTTACGATTGGTAAAAATTGTGAGATGAATGTCAAATTATTTCGTCCTCCTTGCAATTTTGACATTTAGGTCACGAGAGTTTGATATTCATCTCACGGCGTGTATGTGTGTATGTATCTTGAGCCGACCTGTTAAATGGGCCAAGTAAATTAAATATGTCTGTACACCAAATCTAAAGATGTTCAATCAACCCCAATTGACTTAATTAATTTTTATGTCTGAACATGATATAAGGGCGAAAATAAATACGTTTGTAAAATCGCGGTTGAATGAATTTGAGTTTTCGGCAGAATTCTGGATAATGAGATCCATTTCCGCCAACCATCCCGATCGCGATATAAACATTAATGGTTGGAAAATACCGTCCAATATTAAATTGGCAGATCCAGATTTCTGTTGGGTGCAGAAACATTTTTCGAGCTTTTAGCTGTTGGTCAAATTAAGACTGGCCCTAACCACCCAACACTACAGAAGACACTTTTAGGCTGGATTGTTTCAGAAAAATACTCCACCAGCCGACGTCCTCCTCCCAATGTCAGTAGCACACTATGCCAAACTGAAGATGACTTGTCGACAATTGATTCAGTGGTCCAAAGATTCTGGGCTTTAGAAGAACTACCTTCAGAGGCATGTACTGTCAAACTCACACCTGAACAAAGAGAGTGTGAGAAACTTTTCGTAAAAACCACACAAGTTTTACCGTCTGGAAGGCTTCAAGTAAGATTACCTTTCAAGGATGACCGTAAGTTACTCGGTCACTCCTATGAAACCGCAGCTCGGCGGTTCCAGGCCCTGGAGAGAAGAACCTTGAAAGATCCAGTACTTCGTCAAATGTATCTGGACTTCATGAATGAATATATCGAGTTAGGCCATATGAGCCCAACAAATAATAAGATCCCGAGTGAGCCACACTACTTCATACCGCATCAATGCGTTCTGAAAGTACGACAACTAAATTACGGGTTGTATTCGATGCATCAAGTCGTACCTCTTCGCAATTTTCGTTAAATGAACTCTTGATGGTTGGGCCGACCATTCAAGAAGAGCTATATTCAACTCTTCTTCGTTTTCGTTTGCATAAATATGCACTTACGGCGGACATTACTAAAATGTACCGCCAAGTTCTCATGCACGAAGAAGATAGAAATTTCCAGCTTGTAGTGTGGAGAAAGCATCCTTCTGAGCAACTTCAAATTTTTCGACTTAACACCGTAACATACGGCACTGCGCCTGCTCCATTTCTCGCTACACGGTGTTTGCAAATGCTCAGTGATGCTAATACGAATACGTATTCACTCGGTTCAAAGGCCATTCAAAAAGATTTCTACGTCGATGACCTGCTTACAGGATCTGATGACTTTGAGACTTTAGATCTTATTAGGAGTGAAGTAAATATTATTTTAAATTCAGCTGGATTCAAGTTAGCTAAGTGGTTTTCTAACCACCCACTCTTTTTCGACTGTGCGAGTTCTGAAAAATCATTAAGTTTCAATGATACGGACTCCACAAAAACACTTGGAATCCATTGGTTGCCGAAAGAGGATTTGTTTCGATTCGTCTTAGATGACAGTTTCAAAGATTTACGAGGCACAAAACGAAACATTTTATCAGTCTCGGCTCGCCTTTTCGATCCTCTTGGTTTACTTGCCCCACTAGTTACCAAAGCAAAAATCTTATTGCAAGAGCTTTGGATTCAAAAACTAGACTGGGATGAGTCGATTCCATTGCGCCTCGACACTAGCTGGCAAAACTTCAAAGCCAATTTGCTGCAGCTCTCAACTATAAGCATTCCTCGGTATGTTAACACAGAGTCGAGTGCCAGCTGCCAAATTCACGGCTTCGCCGACGCCTCAATAAGAGCGTATGGCTGCTGCGTGTATATACGTAGCCAAACCGCTAGTGGAATCAAATGTACGCTGCTTACTGCAAAGTCTAGAGTGGCTCCGCTTAAGACAAAATCACCTCCGCGTTTAGAGCTCTCGGCAGCACATCTTCTGGCCAAATTATGGTCAAGAATTGCGCCTATGTTGAGTCGACCAATTGAAAAAATATGTTTCTGGACAGACTCTGAAATCATTTTGCATTGGATCAAAACGCATCCATCTTCGTTACAAACCTTTGTCGCAAACAGAGTGTCCGAAATCCAGGAGTTGACTGATAAAATTACTTGGCGACATGTGCCAACGAAACAAAATCCGGCGGATCAAGTGTCTCGGGGTTGTAACGTGGACGAACTGAATAATTCAATTTGGTTTAGCGGTCCGCAATTCCTCTTAGAAGACCCTGCCTTATGGCCCATAAATACTCACTTCCAGGTCTCCCCAGAAGACGAAGCATTAGAGAAGAAGAAAAATGCTACAACTTTAACGACACATATTGTCGATCGAAATCCAATAATGGATCTTATTGAAAAATTCTCTTCTCACCAAAAATTGCTTCGGGTTGTCGCTTATATTTTAAGATGGCCTAGACGAATTCGAAATCCATCAGCGAATTTCACCAAAATATTAACGGCTGAAGAGCTAAATGTAAGCTTTCTAAAACTTGTTCAGGTGGTTCAACATGAAGAATTTGGCGAAGAGTACCACCCTATCCCCAAACTTGCAGAAATTAAACTTTTTTTGCAGGACTACTCGGAATTTTCGTTCTCGTTTATTTTACTCCGAGTAGGAGGCCGTTTATTGAATGCGCCTCTACCATACGATGCTAGGTTTCCATTGCTCTTAAGCAAGAACTCGCACTTTGTTACAACATATTTACGGTACCTACACTTTCGAAATCACCATGCTGGAGCAAAGGCATTGGTAGCGCTTCTACGAGAACGTATTTGGCTCATTAATGCTCGAGAAGCCTGTAGTCGAACCGTAAGAAACTGCACACACTGCTTTCATTATAAGCCGAAGCTTCAAACCCAAATAATGGAAAATTTGCCTGCCGATAGGCTTCGTGCGCTACGACCCTTTCTTATATGTGGAGTAGATTTCTGTGGTCCCGTATATACTACTTTAAAAATACGTGGTCGACCACCAGTAAAATCATATATCGCAGTGTTCGTTTGTTTCACTTCCAAAGCAGTACACCTAGAACTCGTAACTGACCTAACATCAAATTGTTTTATTCTCGCCCTTAAAAGGTTCATTGGACGCCGAGGGATGCCGCAGAAAATTTACAGCGACAACGCCACCAACTTCGTCGGCGCCGACCGCAAACTACGCGAACTGAAGGAAGCGTTTCTCGCTCAACAAGGGAATCTAGCCCAGTACGCAACAGAGGAAGGATTCAGCTTCGCCTTTATACCACCCAGGGCGCCGCACTTTGGAGGGTTGTGGGAGGCGGCAGTGAAGTCCGCCAAGCATCTGCTCGTGCGCGCAATCGGCAACGCGCTGCTCACCGCCGAAGAACTGCAAACGCTGCTAGCAGAAATCGAGGCAATACTCAATTCGCGACCCCTGGCACCAATGAGCACGGACCCCAACGACGGAGAAGCCCTAACACCAGCGGATCTACTAATTGGATGCCCACTTCGAGCGTTACCACCAGCACAGGTTTCAACGGAGGCAATGCGCTATTGCGACAGATGGCAACTTGTCTGCTCTCTCAAGCAGCAGTTTTGGCGTTAGTGGTCCAAGAGCTACCTAGTGGGCCTACAGGAGCGGAACAAGTGGCTTTATCCGCAACGCAATATGGAGGTGAACGACCTGGTTCTGGTGCAAGAGGACAACATACCACCGCAACAATGGGTGCTCGGTCGCGTCGTGGCAATCATCACAGGACGAGACGGAAAGGTTCGCGTCGCAGACGTCGCGACCAAAACGGGCGTAATTAAGCGTCCCATACACATGCTGGCCGTACTACCAATAGAGGTTGAAGGATCCTGATCCTATCAAGGTGGCCGGTGTTCTGTGAAATGTATATTAATTGAATATGTATATAAGCATTACATAAATAATCTATAATGAATTTAACCTACATATACTTACCTTATATTCCGCACTTACTCTATAACTTAAATTCATTTATCTTTACTTACCTTTAATTTCTTCATACTTACCTTAAACGCTGAAATATCTATAAAAACTATAAATACAATACTTACCCTATAATAAATGAATATTGAATTATACATACTTATCCTAATACTTACCTTTCCCATATTTCTACATTATGTATACTCCCTTCTTAATAAATATATACTTACATATTAGCTTTACATATGCTTGTATATATAAATATGTACATAACCACCGCTAGGTTAAGCGGTTAGTTATAAGTTTAGGTTAAGAAATAAGAAATGGAATAAATGAACTTCACTTGTAAAGTAACATTGAAAGCGACCGGTGTATTTTCATGCGATATATAATTTGTTGTTGTACGCGCTCCCCCCTTACCGCAAAAAGAGCATAACGTCGCTGCGCCAACAAAAACAGCTATACGTTTTTCAGCAACTTTTCAGGAGAGCAAAAAAACCGTTTTCTGGTGATCCTAGAGAATATTTTTTCTAGTTCGCATTGTTAACTAATGATACTACACATATGTAATAGACTTGTGCAATTTTTTTTTACTTTTTTTGACCAACCACTTCGCACGAAGCATTTGCGCCGTTTTACAGCACATAGCTCTTTTTACAAATTGTTTAAATTTGCTAGTGGGCGTAAGAAATCGTGAAAGATGTGTATACAATTCTTCGCTAGGGTCCGATGCAATTAGCGATAGCTTGGAAATGCATTATTTAATTGACCAGTGCCCCTCCTATTTTGAAAATTGGTCACATACGCTATTTTTAATAATTTTTTTACACAAAAATAACCTGAAATCAAAAAACAATTATACGAAAATAGATGTATAACTGATTTTACAGAGCATTTCTACTACTGAGAGCATATAGCTGTGTTTGATAACTTCTAACCAAAGAAGGATATCAGAAAACGGGAAATGCAGAAATGTGGCTAGCGGATAGCGCTAAATAAATATGTAATAAAAAAAAAATCGAAAAAAAACATATAACTGAATTTGTTGGCGCAGCGACGATAAGTTCTAATTTTATTTCTTAAAAACTATTAAGAATTTTCAACAGGAACGGATGGTATTGAAAATGGGCGAGATCGGACCATGACCACGCCCACCTCCCCTATATAGTAAAAATCGGAAATTTTGTATCTCAGTCACTAATAGAGCTAGAGTGATAAAATTTCACACACGTATTGAGCTCAAGCCCTTATGAAGAAATATGGTGAAATTTTGGAAAATGGGCGGTGCCACGCCCACTTATTAAGGGGCAAACATTGAAAGTTTTATGAGTCATAACTCAGAAACCGTTGAAGATATATCGATGAAATTTGGTAGGCGTGATATACTTACTTAGGCAAATGTTTGGACGAAAAATTGCGAAAATCGGTTGACGACCACGCCCACTTTTATATATGGGTATTATAAAGTGACCTAATAAAAGCATTTTAAGCGATATCTCTGTCAAATATAAAGATATATCATTGAAATTTTATGGAAGGTGTCCAACTATGGACATAAAACAAAAAATACAAAAATTTTGGAAAATGGGCGTGGCACCGCCTCCTTTGAGAAGCAGGAATATACGAGATTTCTGAGCCCATAACTCGACAAATAATCGATATATTATGACGAAACTTGGTCTATACACTTTCACTACTTGTCCTTGTCCTCTTCTAATGTCCTTTTGACCTATGAAGTCGTTTTCACATAATTAAGTCACCTAACCAAGTTTTTCGCCCAAAATATCCTTTTTGTTTCACAAGAAAAAAATCGCCAAAAATAAAATATTTATCGGATCTCTGTGATATTACGCTTAAAGTCTTTGCAATTAAACGCGGAAATTTTTAAAGTAATAAAACTTTCCAGATTTTTACAACTTTTTATAAAAACTTAATTTGAAAATCAAAATTTTTTCAAAAATCGCAAAAAATCCACAAAATTTTGACTTTGACCAGCTTTCGCTCAGCGAGTTTTTAATAGACCACTACAAGTTGTATGTCGTTTGAAGCGTATTTTAATTGCCTTTCGAACGAGAAACTGCTTGCATTTATCGCATTTGTAACTCCAGAGAAAATAATTTTTGAATGAAGTGATAACAAAAAAACACAAAATTACCGTTATCTCAAAAACCTAGCTATACAAAAAATTAAAAAAAATAGTTCCAAACTCAGCAGGTCAATTCCTATCCTCCCCCATTCCTGGTTTTCTTATTTTTTTTTGGCTGTAAACTAGCGTTAGTGGTGGGCGTGGATTACAACATATATGCTTTTAATTTTTCTGAAAGATGAGTCGTATAGTGGGACACCAATGTGCCAAATTTGGTTTCGGTAGGTCCATCCGTTTCCAAGAAATTGAGTTTTGTCCCACTCTCCATACAAATGAGACCAGTGTGCATAGGTGGCAAATGCCGAAGAACGTCGGCAAAGTCGCAGAAGTTGGATGGTAGGTTGTAAAAAGAAAAGCAAAATAAAAATTAATCTAAGCAAAATGCAAGGGCATTCCATTAGTAACTATTAGCAAAAAAAAAAATTTTGGGGCACTTTAAGGGAGCAGGAGTTATTTACTTTTTTACACTTGTTATTTTTGTATGCAATTTTTTTTTGTTTGGTAGAAGATATCATCTTTTATATATATGTCAAAATTTAGCAAAATCGGTTTGACCAATCGTGAGAAAATCGGCAAAAACTGAGGAACTTCGAAAAGTGTTGATAGCTATAACTTTGAAAATAATTCGAATTTCGAAAAACTGGGCCAAACGTATTTTTTTTTGTTGTGAACTATACAATAAAGTTTCAGAAAGATACTACAACTTCGAAAAAAAGTGGCTCACTTCAAAAAATTCAACTCATATGATAATCTTGAAAACTCTAACCTTAATAGTAATACTTACATTGATTTAAATTATCAATTATCATAATTACTTGTATCAAAGATAATATACATGGTTATAATTACTTTTTCTATAAAAAAAAATCACACCTCTGAACGATATCGTAAACTATTTCACACTTTTTCAACTAAAGTGGCACAAGTCGAAATATATTTCAAATTTTTTCAGCTAAAGTGTCACGAGTCGAAATAAGACTCTTTAACTGAAAATAAAACTACACTGTTGCTTAAATGCAAACTGGTACAACTATAAATAGTACTCTTTAGTTGATACTGTTCAAGCAGGTTACATAAACGCAAGTGCGGCATTTGTCACCTATGTATGTATGTTGGTGTGGTTGTGTGCTTTTGCTTATACAATTTCTATCTATAGAAAAATCGATGCTTGTTCTTGTTAGTAGGGTTTGTTTATTGGCAGGTTCATCCGATTAGTTTTTATTTGTATGTTTTTGTGATTTTTATTTACTAATTACGTACTTCATTTTTAGCCTTATTCTTCAAAGTATTTGAATATCTTCGGTTTCGTATATTGTTTGCAGTTCGGTTCGGACCCGAAAAAGTATTCGGTTCGAACCCGGAAAAGTATTCGGTCAGACTCGCGAAAGTATTCGGTTCGGACCCGGAAAAGTAGTCGGTTCGGACCCGGAAATTTATTCGGTTCGGACTCGGGAAAGTATTCGGTTCGAACCCGGAAAAGTATTCGGTTCGGACCTGGAAAAGTATTCGGTTCGGACTCGGGAAAGCATTCGGTTCGAACCCGGAAAAGTATTCGGTTCGGACTCGGGAAAGCATTCGGTTCGGACCAGGGAAAGTATTCGGAAAAATATTCGGTTGGGACTCCGGAAAATACTTGGTTCGTATTCAGGAAAATATTCGCAAAATAACCTTTTGAAACAGAAAAAACCATTTACTTGTGTGACTTGCAAGAATTATTTGAATAACGTGAATAAAAAATTATTTTTTATTCAAGGGTATCAGAATGAAGAATAAAAATTAATTTTTTAATCAAGGGTATCAGAATGAAGAATAAACAAGTAAGGAAGCCTAAGTTCGAATGGAATCGAACATTAGATACTCAGCTGTATGCTTTCATTGTTTGTTTGCGTTTGATGGAAACACGGTGTACTTTATATAAAGCGAGTGCTGCATTAAGTGGGCGTAGCCACGCCCATTTTCTAAATTTTTATCAGTCATCCAACTAAGCTTATGAATATTATTCTTTGTGCAAAATTTCATCCCTTTATGAGTTACAAAGATGTCACGTTACAAATTTCCAAAGCGTGTTCCAGAAATATCTTTGTTAAAAAGTAGGCGTGGTCATAAACCGATTTCAATAAATTTTTGCGTGTCTATTAACACAAGTTATAAAAGTGTATAAACCAATTTTCGTCATAATATCTCAATTATTTGTCGAGTTATGGGCTCCGAAATCTCGTTGATTCATTTGTATGAAAAGAGGCGGTGCCACGCCCATTTTCCGAAATTTTTCTATTTTTTGTTTCCGATCTATTGTAGAACTCATGCCACAAAATTTCAATGAATTATCTTTATATTTGACAAAGATATCGCTTAAAATGTTTTTATTAGGCCACTTTATGATACCCATATATAAAAGTGGGCGTGGTCGTCAACCGATATCGCTAAAATTTTGAATATGTATTACTACGAGTAGTGAAAGTGTATACACCAAGACTCGTCATAATATATCGATTATTTGTCGAGTTATGGGCTCAGAAATCTCGTACATTCCTGCTTCTAAAAGGAGGCGGTGCCACGCCCATTTTCCAAAATTTTTGTATTTTTTGTTTTATGTCTATATTTGGACACCTTCCAGAAAATTTCAATGATATATCTTTATATTTGACAGAGATATCGCTTAAAATGTTTTTATTAGGTCACTTTATAATACCCATATATAAAAGTGGGCGTGGTCGTCAACCGATTTTGGCAATTTTTCGTCCAAACATTTGCCTAAGTAAGTATATCTTCTTCTTCTTCTTCTTGATTGGCGCTTAACCGTCTAGACGATTCTGGCCGAGTCCAACAGAGCGCGCCAATTGCTTCTGTTTCGTGCAGCATGGCGCCACTTGGGAACACCTAGGGAGGCAGCATCGCTGTCCACCTGATTTTCCCAACGGAGTGGAGGTCTCCCTTTTTTTTGCGTTCAGCGGGTTTCGATAGAAATGCTTTCTTGGCCGGAGCGCCTTCGTCCATTCTCACGACATGACCTGCCCAACGCAGCCGCTGGATCTTTATTCGCTGAACAATGTCGATGTCTGTGTAAAGCTCGTACAGCTCATCGTTAAATCTCCGTCGATACTCGCCCACGCCAACGCGCAAAGGTCCATAAATCTTACGAAGAACTTTTCTCTCGAATACTCCAAGTGCCATCTCATCTGATTTTGAAATTGTCCATGCTTCTGCGCCGTACATGAGGACTGGAACGATGAGCGTCCTGTAGAGTGTGATTTTTGTTTGTCGAGAGAGGACTTTACTTTTCAGTTGCCTACTTAGTCCGAAGTAGCATTTATTGGCAAGCGTGATTCTTCGTTGGATCTCCGTGCTGACATCATTCTTGGTGTTAATGCTGGTTCCCAGATAGACGAAGTCCTTAATAGTTTCGAATTTGTAGCTATCAACATTGACGTGGCTGCCAAGGCGTGCTGTTTCTTTGTGTGATGACAGGAGGTACTTCGTCTTGTCCTCGTTGACCGCCAAACCCATTTTCTTAGCCTCTTTATCCAGCTTGGAGAAGGCAGAACATACGGCGCGAGTGTTAGTGCCAATGATGTCGATATCATCGGCGTACGCCAGCAGTTGTACACTCTTGTGGTATAAAATACTTCCTGTATGGTTAAGTTCTGCAGCTCGTATTATCTTTTCCAGCATCAAATTGCAGAAGTCGCACGAAAGAGAGTCACCTTGTCTGAAACCTCGTTTGGTCTCGAACGGCTCGGAGAGGTCCTTCCCAATTCTGACGGAGCTGGTGGTGTTAGTCAACGTCATTTGGCATAGCCGTATAAGTTTAGCAGGGAAACCAAATTCAGATATTGTGGCATACAGGCAATTCCTATTCGTGCTATCAAAAGCGGCTTTAAAATCGACAAAGAGATGGTGTGTGTCGGTTCCTTTTTCCTGGGTTTTTTCCAGTATTTGGCGTATTGTGAATATCTGGTCGATGGTAGTCGAACAGGTCTGAAGCCACACTGCTAAGGTCCAATCTGCTTGTTGACGGTGGGCTTCAGTCTTTCGCACAATACACTTGCTAAGACCTTATATGCGATATTCAGGAGGCTTATCCCACGATAATTGGCGCGTACTGTGGAGTCTCCTTTTTTGTGGATTGGGCAGAGCACACTTAAGTTCCAATCGTCGGGCATGCGCTCGTCCGACCATATTCTGCATAGGAGTTGATGCATGCTCCTTATCAACTCTTCGCCACCATGTTTGAATAGCTCGGCTGGCAAGCTGTCAGCGCCCGGGGCCTTGTTATTTTTAAGCCGAGACATTGCTATTCGCACTTCGTCATGATCGGGTGGTGGAACATGCCTACCATCATCTGCTATTGGGGATTCGGGTCGTACATCTTCTCCTTCCGCACTTTCACTGTTGCCATTATCTAGCAAGGAGGAAAAGTGATCCCTCCACAACTTAAGTATGCTCTGGACATCAGCTACCAGGTCACCGTTATCATTCCGGCAGGAATTTACCCCGGTCTTGAAACCTTCAGTCATCCGCCTGATTTTTTGATAGAATTTTCGAGCATCGTTCCTACCCGCCAGCATCTCAAGCTCTTCACACTCGCGCCTTTCAGCCTCCCTTTTCTTCTTTCGAAAAAGGCGCCTCTCTTCCTTCTTCGCCGTTCGATAACGCTCCCATACGCTTCGCGTTGCGCCCGCACACAATGTAGCCCTGTAGGCGGCGTTCTTTCTTTCCGAGGCATCGCGAAATTCCTTGTCGTACCAGGCGTTTTTGTGGGCTCGCTTGTATCCTATAGATTCCTCAGCGGCGATACGAAGTGAACGAGCGATGTGTTCCCATTCCTCAGATACATCGTTTGGTGAAGGGTTGCTCTCAGAGAGCAGGAGTGAGAGCCGAGTGGTGTATTCATTGGCTGTCTGCGTCATGTGCAGCCTTTCGACTTCAAACTTTCCTTGCTGTCCTGTTGGCACATTCTTTGCTGCACAGAGGCGGGTGCGTACCTTGGCTGCTACAAGATAGTGGTCGGAGTCGACATTGGGACCATGGATTGTGCGCACATCTAGGATGCTGGAGCTGTGTCTGCCGTCGATCATGACGTGATCAATTTGATTTCGCGTTTTTCGATCAGGAGACAGCCATGTGGCTTGGTGTATTTTTTTGTGCTGGAATCTGGTACTGTTAATGACCATGTTTCGTGACCGGGCGAAGTCGATCAGCCTCGTCCCATTGGGACTGGTTACGTCGTGGAGACTGAATTTTCCGACTGTGCTGCCAAAGATACCTTCCTTACCCACCCTGGCATTAAAATCGCCAAGCACAATCTGAATGTCGTGACGGGGGCAGCGGTCGTAGGCATGCTCTAACTGCTCATAGAAAGTGTCTTTGATCGCATCGTCCTTCTCTTCCGTCGGGGCGTAGGCGCAGATGAGAGATATGTTGAAAAATCTCGCTTTGATGCGGATGGTGGCTAGACGCTCGTTCACTGGCGTGAACGACAGTACTCGGCGGCTGAGTCTCTTTCCCACCACAAAACCTACACCAAATATACGCTCGTGTGCATGGCTACTGTAATATATAGCGCAAGGCCCACATTTCTTCTTGCCTTGCCCCTTCCACCGCATCTCTTGTATGGCGGTGATGTCAGCTTTCACTCTTTCGAGGACATCAACCAGCTGGGCAGAGGCACCTTCCCAATTAAGGGTCCGGACGTTCCAGGTGCTTACCCTCAAATCATAGTCCTTTAAACGTTTGCCGTGGTTGTCATCAGTGAGGGGTGGTCTCATCCGAGGCTTTGTTGTTGTTTTCATTGGATAGGATTTTTACATGGTGGGTCCCAAGCCCGACGCACAACCCGCCCTGCGGTAGTTGTATATTGTTACACGTTTATATAGCGAGCCGCTTGCTCCAAGACAGACGCCCGCTCGCAGCCGCACCTTCTGGTGAACAGACGCTGCAGTTATTCTCCTCAACAAGCCCTTAAACCGAATATGTCGGAGTGGCCTTGTCGAGTTGTAGCCTTCTCACTTTAGTTCACCACCAAACGGATGTTCGGTGGCTATCCAGAGGACACTGCGCGGAAGTCGTGAGCTGCTTGCTCCGCATGTAAAAGAATCGGTCTGGCCACCCCCAGGTGGATGGCAGTCAGAAGCTATCCCCACTTACGTGGACTTCTACACACGAAGCCATCCTCCAAGTAAGTATATCACGCCTACCAAATTTCATCGATATATCTTCAACGGTTTCTGAGTTATGACTCATAAAACTTTCAATGTTTGGCCCTTAATAAGTGGGCGTGGCACCGCCCATTTTCCAAAATTTCACCATATTTCTTCAAAAGGGCCTGAGCTCAATACGTGTGTGAAATTTTATCACTCTAGCTCTATTAGTGACTGAGATACAAAATTTCCGATTTTTACTATATAGGGGAGGTGGGCGGGGTCATGGTCCGATTTCGCCCATTTTCAATACCATCCGTTCCTGTCTTGATACCAACTTACATTTCAAATTTCATCAAAATATCTCAATTTTTGCGCGAGTTATCGTGCGCACAGACGGACAGACGGACAGACGGACGGACATGGCTCAATCGGTTTCTCTTTTCACCCTGATAATTTTGATATATATAAGTCTATATCTATCTCGATTATTTCATTCTGTTACAATCCACCGTTAGGAAATCAAAACTATAATACTCTGTGTATTAGTACAGCTGAGTATAAAAATTACTTTTTTTTATTCAAGGCTATAAAAAATTATTTTTTATTCAAGGGTATCAGAATGAAGAATAAAAATTTATTTTTTATTCAAGGGTATCAGAATGAAGAATAAAAAATTATTCTTTATTCAAGGGCACCGTTCGGGACACTTTTGCCGGTCTATGCTTTACACATGGATACTGTACGCATGTTGAGTTAGTGGGTAATGAAATGCTGAATTTGACACAGCAACAGAAAGTTGCGGCTTGGCTGAGTGGTTTTGTTACAGGTTTGCATCGCAGGGTCGCGGGTTCAATTCTCGCACGAGACATATTTTTTTTTTCCCGAAAGTTTTTTTTATTTGATAAAATGTCTTTAAAATTTTCTTAATGTGTTTGGCATAATGTTTTTTTTATTTTATTTCAACATATTTCCAAATTTAGGAATTTTAGTATGAAAAATTTCACAGTAGAAATTAATTAAAGTAGAACATCCTAGGAACGCCTACGCGGATATGAAAAACGTGATTAAAAATGAAAAATTTAACAAAAATTGAATTTTTGACATTGTTTCTACAGTTTTTCTGTCACATTAACAGTTCGTATACTGTTAAAAGTGATTTAATGTCATCTTTTCAACGACATTGAAAATCATATTGTTGGGATAAACAGAGAAAGTTTTTGGCCCCTAACTCCAGATTTTGAGGATGTATTGGAAATTCTAAGTATGCAGTCTGTTAATGCTTGATAAGGCCTACAACATATGTTAACCTCGAAAAACGTTCTTTAAATTTTGTTTATTTTGTCCCACAGTGTAATTAATAAATCAGACTCTCTGATGAGGATCTGAAAAACATCGAAACGCGTAGGAGGAAAAAGAGAAAACTTTGTTTTTGTCTTCAACCAATCGGCCGAAAAGCTCCAAGTAACAGTTGACATAATTCAGCCAAAAATTCTATTCCATTTTTTCGCAAAAATTGGCTCTGCCAACTTCACAGCCCAAAAAATTTTTATTTTACAATAAATTTTGAAATATGCATGAAAAAATGAAATTTCTTTCTTTAGAATGGTGAAACAATGATGAGCAAACGATTTAGCCAAAAAAGTCTGCTCAAATAAACGATTTACATTTTTTTTTCAAAAATCCGAACATTGCTTCATATTCCAAAAATTTTATTTTTCAATAATTTTTGAACTAAGGGTGGGCAAACGAAATTTTTTCCTGGGCAAACCTGAGCAAACGATGAGCAAACGATTGACATATTTTTTTTTTTAATTCACTTGTTGCGGTGCCAACTTCACAGCCCAAAAAAATTTTATTTTGCAATAAATTTTGAAATATGAATGAAAAAATGAAATTTCTTTCTTTAGAATGGTGAGACAACGAGGAGCAAACGATTTAGCCAAAAAAGTCTGCTCAAATAAACGATTTTCATTTTTTTGCAAAAATTCAAACATTGCTTCATATTCCAAAAATTTTATTTTTCAATAATTTTTGAACTAAGGTTGGGCAAACGAAATTTTTTCCTGGGCAAACCTGAGCAAACGATGAGCAAATGATTGACATATTTTTTTTTTAAATATACTTGTTGCGGTGCCAACTTCACAGCCCAAAAAAATTTTATTTTGCAATAAATTTTGATATATGCATGAAAAAATGAAATTTCTTTCTTTAAAATGATGAGACAACGAGGAGCAAACGATTTAGCCAAAAAAGTCTGCTCAAATAAACGATTTTCATTTTTTTGCAAAAATTCAAACATTGCTTCATATTCCAAAAATTTTATTTTTCAATAATTTTTGAACTAAGGTTGGGCAAACGAAATTTTTTCCTGGGCAAACCTGAGCAAACGATGAGCAAACGATTGACATATTTTTTTTTTTAATTCACTTGTTGCGGTGCCAACTTCACAGCCCAAAAAAATTTTATTTTGCAATAAATTTTGAAATATGCATGAAAAAATGAAATTTCTTTCTTTAAAATGATGAGACAACGATGAGCAAACGATTTAGCCAAAAAAGTCTGCTAAAATAAACGATTTACGTTTTTTTGCAAAAATTCCTTCACATTCGAAAAATTTGTTTTTTCAATAATTTTTGAACCAAGGGTGGGCAAACGAAAATTTTTCCTGGGCAAACCTGAGTAAACAATGAGCAAACGATTGTCTTGTTTTTCTTTTCTAAATTCACTTGTTGCGGTGCCAACTTCACAGCCCAAAAAATTTTTATTTTGCAATAAATTTTGAAATATGCATGAAAAAATGAAATTTCTTTCTTTAAAATGATGAGACAACGATGAGCAAACGATTTAGCCAAAAAAGTCTGCTCAAATAAACGATTTATGTTTTTTTTAGCAAAAATTCGATTTTGGCGGAGCCAACTTCACATTCGAAAAATTTGTTTTTTCAATAATTTTTGAACTAAGGGTGGGCAAACGAAAATTTTTCCTGGGCAAACCTGAGCAAACGATGAGGAAACGATTGACATATTTTTTTTTTATATTCACTTGTTGCGGTGCCATCTTCACAGAGCCATCGCTTAGAATGTTTTTAATTGGCCCCTTTTTAATACCCATATATAAAGTGGGTGTGTTGGTTAACCGATTTGGACAAATCTTAGCAAGCACATTGCGCGTAGGAAATTTCGTTGATATATCTCCTGCGGTATCTGGGTTATGACTAAGAAAACTGTCAAATCTTGTCCCTTAATTAGTGCCACCACTTTCGAAACTTTCGCATATTTCTTTATAACGAGGTCAGTACACGGATGAAATTTCATCACTCTGGCGGTATTAGTTACTGATTATCATGAATATGAAAGTGTTTATATGTATGTACTATATATATCATAGACAAAAAATTTAACGTCCCCAACGCAATATATGTAACGTTTTGTAATCAGATGTTGTTCTTTGCTTATTTCTGTGGCGGACTTTCCTCTTGAATTAGTCTCTAATAACTTTTTTCATTTATACTTCGAAATTCGAAGAAAATCGCTGATTTAGTTAATAACCTAAAAACAACTTCCATTTTTTGTAACGTCCGCAACGCAGTTTAAGTGGCTAAAACAAAGGTATTAAACTAAATTTGTGTCCCCAACATATCTTTATCATCAGCTGTGGCCTAAATCTTTCCATGTATAACAAAATGATACAATATTTCACGATATTTCTGCCTCAAAAATTAAAAAAATCGTGCGAACGTAACGTCCGCAACGCCCAGGATATGCCCATATGCAATGTATAAGAAAGAGTATTTGAACTTGAGATTTTACTTAATGTCTGTCAAAATTGAATATTAGAAAACTAAATTATATAAGAGAATTATTATTTATAGCACTATATTTCTAGAAGAGAATATGTGACTTACTTTTGAGGTATAGTTAAAGACCCTTGGCAACTGACAATCTGGTATGTCAAGCAGTGTGTATGTTTGAATTTTTTTTGTGTGTGTTAGTGCAATCGGCAGACGTCGTGCTACACGGCTCGCGTTGATGAGAATCAAAACTTTTAGATATTTGCGTCAATTACCCGACACTCACACATATACACTGCTTAACATTTCAGATTTTAAGTGGCCAAGGGCCTTAAGAGTTATATATATGTATAATAAGCGATATTTGTGTACTAAATTTTAGTAACTAAAATGTTAAATTATAGTCTGAAAAAATTACATTTTTATCATTTATAAAAAAATTGTAGTTTTTTGGTAATTTTAACTTTAATTTTGGTAAATTTTTTACATTGTGCTAAAGTAGTGGCTTATGCCGAAGATGTTGTGGTATTAGTATCTCGTCTGTGTCCCAATGTGATCAGTGGGATGGGCGGAGCCCTCCGCTCTCGGCGTAAACCCCTCAAAGACAGAGCTGATGCTTTTTACTACAAGGAAGAAAATCCGCTGTGGTGCAGTGGGTAGAGTGCTCACCTGCTATGCCAGAGGTCTCGGGTTCAAACAACGGTCCGAGCAAAACACCAAAACAATTTTTCTAATTAGTAAAAATCCAATTATTGGGTTTTTTAAGAGCAGCGATCACCTCTCGGCAGTGGGCGGCATACCCTCCGAGTGTTTTTCTGCCATGAAAAAGCTTCTCACAAAAAATGCATTCGCCGTTCGGAGCCGGCATAAAACTGTAGGTCCACCCAATTAGTAGTAAAAACAAAAAGGAGCACACCTCGAATTGGGAGAGAAGCTCGGCCATAAAACTCGTCAGAGTTATAATAGCGCCATTGTATTATATTAATTAAGAAAATCCCTAATTTTAATTTGCCTGTTCTCAATGGTCGAGAACTAAGTCATACGCACAGTGCAAAATATCTAGGAGTTTTCCTAACGTCTAAGTTAAACTGGAGGCTAAACACGGAACATAGAACAAAGAAAGCTTACGGTTCCTTGTATCCCTGCAAAAGAATGCTGGGAAAAAAGTGGGGTCTGAGGCCAGAGCTCAAGCATGGATGTATAAAGCAGTTATTCGACCAATCTTAACTAACGGGTCATTGGTGTGGTGGAGAGCGACCGACGTGAACTATATGGCTGATATGCTACGGAAAGTTCAACCAGCTGCTTGCGTTGCAATCACAGGGGCGATTAGATCGTGCCCCACGGAGGCTCTGAATGTGATCTGCAACTTTGTGCCCATTGATCTTTTTGTGAAGGAAAAGGCATCCCAGAGTGCCGTGAGATTAAGGGAGTTGGGAATCTGGAAGGAGCGTACATACGGTCATGGACGAATACTGCTCCACGTTAGTGACCCCTACATCGACAGGAAAACAGATTATATCTGTCCGATAACAGTTTTCGACACAAATTATGAGATTATCTTTCCATCAAGGAAGGATTGGGGAGTTGGTAAACTCGCTCAGACATTCGATGTTTCCGTTTTCACGGACAGGTCTAAGAGGCGGGCGGAGTAGGAGCGGGTGTCTTCGCAACTCAGCCAGCCATTTCCATATCAATCGGGCTCCCGGACACGGCGAGCGTTTTTCAATCTGAAGTTTTCGCCATACGGGAGGCATGCAGGGCGTTACTTGCAATGGAAAGTGCCAGTGTCGGAAACAGGTTAGCAATCTTCTCGGATAGTCAATCAGCTCTGAGGGCTCTGGAATCTGTAACGGTATCATCAAGCCTGGTCGGGCAGTGTAGGGAGTGGGTCATGGGCTTAGCAAGTCGACATAGCGTGTCTCTGAATTGGGTGCCGGGGCATCGTGATATTCAGGGAAACGAAATGGCTGATGAGCTAGCCCGGCAAGACTTGGCTCTTGATGTTGCAGAGGCGGAGGAGGTCCTTGCGCCCTTGTGTTTCGTCAAGAGCATAATATCTCGGCACTGGTCTGATGAGGCTAAAACTAGATAGAAACGGTTGCAGACCTGCAGAGTCTGCAGAAGTCTGTGGCCCTCATATAACGAGATGCGATCTTCAGCCAATCTAAGGATGGAAAGGAAGGATATTTCCCGCTTAACTGCGGTGTTCACAGGACACAGGGCTATTGGCACCCACGTGGCCCGGATGGGTCTAGACCATAACACTCAATGTCGCAGCTGCAATCTTCCTGGTACGGAGGGGACGGTGGAGCACCTGCTGTGTGAGTGTCCTTCGCACTGTAAGGGCACAATGAAATTCCTTGGTAAGCCCTTCTTCGACAGCCTCCCTGAACTCAAGGATGTCAGGCCGGAGGGTCTTCTTAGATATCTAAACTCAACTGGATGGATATAAGGCGTGGGACCCGCCCTTGGCTCCGAATTAATCTTCTTAATCTATTGTTCTGGTTTTAGGCACGAGTCGTGGTAGCAAAACGGCGCTCCAGCGCTAATTGGAGTCATCGGGACTCGCCACTCAAACCAACCAACCAACCACCCCGACGACAAGAAAAGATTGAATGCACTCACCAAAGAACTCAAAAATATTCTCAAAATTGAACACAACAGACAAGTTCAATAATATATCAGTAATATTGATGCAACAGCTGCAACTGAACTTTGGAAAGCTGCTAGTAAGCTAAAAAGGCCGATTCTCTCCAATTCTCCTATACGAATGGAAAATAGCGAATGGGCGAAAAGTGATGCAGAGAAAGCAAGTACTTTTGCACGCCACCTAAAATCAGTATTCACCCTACATGATATTTAACCCTCACTAAGCACAACAATAGAAGTGAAAAATACTCTAAGTCATCCCTATCAAATGGACCTCACTATAAAAAGATTCGCAATATCGGAGCTAAAACCCGTAATAGCGAAACTCAACCCAAAGAAAGCTCCTGGGTACGATGTTATTAATGGAAATGTGCTAAAAAACTTACCTTACGAAGGCATACAATTTCTCACCCAACTGTTTATTGCAGTACTAATAACTGCATTCATACCCCCTCAATGGAAAGTCGCTCAGATGAAAATGATTCTGAAACCAGGAAAGTCCCCCGATTCGGCAGCGGGTCTGTAAGCCGCTGCCCATTGTCTCAAAAGTCTTGGAAGTTATTTTCCTGAAAAGACTCCTACCCAAAATAGAAGAGCGTAACATTATACCTAATCACCAATTTGGCTTCAGAAGAGGGCACGGAACAAGTACATAGACTTATCGAGAAAATCTACTCTGCCTTTGAACAAAAAAAATACTGTACAGCTGCCTTTCTAGATATATCCAAAGCTTTTGATCGCGTATGGCACGATGGCCTCCTCTATAAAATGAAAATACTCTCCTTACAAATTACTTTCTATTTGTACGATCTTATCTAAAAAATCGTTTCTTTTTCGTCAAAGGAGCAGAGCAGTCTGAGCTTTAAAAGAGCTTAGCAGGCGTCCCGCAAGGTATTGTAATGGGCCCAATACTGTACCTACTTTACACATATGACCTCCCAATAGCAGAAGGAGTCACTATCGGAACTTTTGCCGGTGACACTGCCGTACTGGCTGCAGACCTCAACCCTAACGTGGCCTCACTCAGGCTTCAAAAAAGTTTAAATAAAATTACCCATTGGCTAAAAGCGGATAAAGTCAAATGAATCAAAATATGTCCAAGTGACGTTTACCACTATACGTAACACTTGCCCACCCGAAAACTCAACGGCATTGATATACCGCAAAGTGACGAAACAAAGTACCTTGGTATGCATCTCGACAAAAAACTAACATGGAGAACACACATATTCACCAAACGAAAATCTCTTGGTGTAAAACTGAGAAATCTTTATTGGCTCATGAATCGAAACTCCCAACTATCAATCGGCAACAAACTCCTGCTCTACTCAGCTATCTTAAAACCCATTTGGACTTATGGCATACAGCTGTGGGGAACCGCAGCAAACTCAAATATAGAGATTCTCCAAAGATTCCAATCGAAACCCGTTAGAATGATTGTAAATGCATCCTACTATGTCACGAACGACCAACTACATCGTGACCTAAAGATACCTACTATCGCTCAAGAAATCAGAAAGTATGCTCCATACGAAATGAGATTATTAACTCACCCCAACCCACTCGTTCTAGCCCTAACGGCAAGACCAATTAATTTCGTACGCCTCAAAAGAAAATCATTTACAGATCTTTATTGATGCATTACAATAAATGGATGCGCTACTGAGAGCAATACATACATGCCCACCATGTTTATTAAGTTATTATAAAATACTAATTACTCTTAACGAACCACAAAATTGTTAGATGTATTTTATTTATACAGTTGGCAAAATATATTGGATGCTAAAAAAAAATAATAATTAGCTTTCAGATGCAGTTTAAATCTTTGAAGTATATCTACTGGTTCAAAAGTTATGATTTTTGCAACGAAAAACGCCAAAAGGCGCCATAGTGCGTCGTCACTCACTGACTATAGCTTGTAACTAAACCTACATATATACACTATTCGGTATTTCCTACTTTTAGTAAGGCTTACGTGTAGCATAAGCTGTATATCGATATTTATCAATAATTGAGCCACGATTTTTTAAATGATATACATACGTTAGGCTTATAAAACGACAATGGGCATATCTGGGTTAAATTAAAGATAAAAGAACGGATAATAGCTTTGAAAAATATGCCCTTTCCCTTGAAAAATGCAAGATTATGCATTTATCGCTAAAATATGCCAAAATATACTCTGAAAAGTTAGGGAAAATCATTTTTTTGTATACATTTTGTACTTACGATCTTTTTTTCCATCTTTCTCATCCCGCCAAGACGCAAAAGAGTATGGAATCAAAGAACCAAAAGAGTCTAGAAATGACATTGATGTTACACAGCCCTGCAAACGTAACGGTGGTCCACCTTCAAAATATTCAAAATCATTTATATAAGTAAATAAATAAGAGTGAGGCTTTGACAATATATGGCTCGCTCAAACAGGCGCATGCTGGTATATGCCGTATAGTAAGCGGTAAGAAAATCGCATGTAAATACATTCGAGCTAAAATATACGGTATTACAGCGCGGTACACAACGCTATAAAATCGTACCGCGTAGCGCACGATTAACCTCGCGCTATATTAAGGATAACCCTAACGAGTTTTTAGGCCGAGCTTATCTTCCAATTAGAGGAGTGCTCCTTAATTTTTCCTTTTCCTAATATTTGGGTGGACCTACAGTTTTATGTCCGCTCCGAACGGCAAATTAATTTTTGTGAGAAGCTTTCTCATAGGAGAAATACACTCGGAGGGTATGCCAACCCACTACTGAAGGGTGACCAATATTTTTAAAAACCCAATAATTGGAATTTAATTAATTAGAAAATTAAATAAACAAAATTTTTGTTTTTCGTCGGGGCTGGGGATTGAAAACGAGGCCTCTGGTATAGCAGGCGAGCACTCTATTCACTACACCACAGCGGCCACTTCATATTCATATTATATTTGTATAAAATTCGGTCAACAAATGAACATAATTCTGAATAAGTTTGCAGGAGCTCTGGTTCGAATTGGCAACCTGCGTATGTTATGTGCCCAACGCTATAAAATCGCACCGCGTCGCGCACTATTGACCTCGGGCTATATCCTTAATATTTAAAAATATTGGTCACCCTTCAGTAGTGGGTTGGCATACCCTCCGAGTGTATTTCTCCTATGAGAAAGCTTCTCACAAAAATTAATTTGCCGTTAGGAGCGGACATAAAACTGTAGGTCCACCCAAATATTAGGAAAAGGAAAAATTAAGGAGCACGCCTCTAATTGGAAGATAAGCTCGGCCTAAAAACTCGTTAGGGTTATGTATATCCGCGCCAGATATTATTAATTATGAAAACGTGGATAAAATTCATACATATGAATGTAGGAAAGATTTCATTTTAATTTTCCCTTTTAATATTTATATAACTAAATTTGACTTTTGAGAAAAAATATAAAATTTATACTAAATGCTTGCGCCGGCAGGGCAAAAATGCTTTTTTGTGACGCACAGTGACCATTTTATCAATCTAGGAGGGTTTTCAGCAAAAAAAGTACTCCAAATGCATGACATGTTGACTTTGACCTGCTCCATGTGTTTTTTATATAAATATTTAATAAAGATATTTTGAAAAAAAAAAATAAGTAAAAAAAATTTTTTTTTAATTAAAAAAAAATTAAAAAAATAACAATATTTTTCTAATGTTGTGTATATAAAATATAAGTCTGCATACCATATTTCAATTCGATATCTCTTAAACTACGGCTGGAATTGAATTAAATTTTTCTAGATTGATAAAATCGTCCACCGTGCGACGGTGTACCGCACTGCACATGTTTGAAAGCCAAGGCAGAATTATCGACCGCTTACCGTACGATCTGTATCTTATATCACCTGTTTGAGCATATTTATGTATATATGTTTACCGTTAACTGCCACTAATACAGGCTGCGCTTTCCGCAATTCTTTCTCAGGCGATGTTACCAGTAGAGTTAATACAGACCCAAAACTAGTTCCAACCCAAAGAGCAAGTGTTAAGGCATCTAATAAATTAATAAATGTATTAATTAAAATAGCATACACAAATTTAGCATTAACTTTAACTCCTTTAAAGGAGAGCCCATGACTGCCATACCTACGTTATTTTATACGGGCTGAAATTTGGATATATCTAGCATTTAGGGGACTATATTTACGATACCTCTTCAGCCAGACAATTTTCCGCATGCCAGACTCCTCTAAAAACTCGAAAAATTACACCTTACTTTCATCATTTTATAAAGGCTGAAACTTACTGCTCATATTCGTACATAATATGTACTTACATACATATGTATGTGTGCATGACATCCCTGCAGGGAACTCAAAAACTAGTGAGCAAAATTTCTAGTTCCGAACTAGCGAAAAGGTGTCAAAAAGGAACTAGCTCCATTGAAGTTAGACTTTCACCAGTTCAGAAGGAGTGAATTGAATCGCCATTATAAGACACACTTTGATTTGTATGCCATTTCGAATTGACAAAAATTTCATGTATTTTTTTCGTTCATCCATCTGCCGTCGGGTTTGCATATTTCTACAATTCTCAGATTGTTAGTGAAGTATATCGTATAAAGAGTACAATTTGCATCTTCAATTAATGAAATGAAATGTTTGCCTAATTATGATTTTACGATCCCTCAGGCTTATTTTAAATTTCTTTTATTTTATTAATTTTTAAATATTTTTGTAAATTTTTATTAAATAAAAAAAATAAAAAAACATTAAAAAAAATAATAAAAAAAAAAATTATCCGCCTCGACACCGACAGGATTCGAACCCGCGCTCACCAGATTGATTGTCAAGCGCTTCATAGTGGAACCACTCGCCGACGGCAGCCCGTAGACCGTGTCAGCTGACACGATCTAGCTTATGGGAACGCCATGTTAACGCAAACTCACCGACATTGAATTTCTACGTTTACGGAAAACGTTACGTAGAAA
Source organism: Urophora cardui (assembly GCA_960531455.1). NCBI lineage: Eukaryota > Metazoa > Arthropoda > Insecta > Diptera > Tephritidae > Urophora > Urophora cardui. The sequence continues at coordinate 125,698 of CAUIJX010000003.1, forward strand.
GCAAAATCGTTTTGATTTTTTCCGTGGAAACGTGTCAGCTGACTACTCTCTTTGAAGTCAGTGTTGCCGTCCCACACTGGTCTCATTTGTATGGAGAGTGGGACAAAACTCAATTTCTTGGAAACGGATGGACCTACCGAAACCAAATTTGGCACATTGGTGTCCCACTATACGACTCATCTTTCAGAAAAATTAAAAGCATATATGTTGTAATCCACGCCCACCACTAACACTAGTTTGCAGCCAAAAAATACCAAGAAAACCAGGAATGGGGGAGGATAGGAATTGACCTGCTGAGCTTGGAACTATTTTTTTTAATTTTTTTTATGGTTAGGTTTTTGAGATAACGGTAATTTTGTGTGTTTTGGTTATCACTTCATTCAAAAATTATTTTCGCTGGAGTTACAAATGCGATAAACGTAAATAGTATCTCGTTCGAAAGGCAATTAAAATACGCTTCAAACGACATATAACATGTAGTGGTTTAATAAGAACTCGCTGAGCGATAGCTGGTCAAAGTCAAAATTTTGTGGATTTTTTGCGATTTTTGAAAAAAGTTTGATTTTCAAATTAAGTTTTTATAAAAAGTTGTAAAAATCAGGAAAGTTTTATTCCTTTAAAAATTTGCCCGTTTAATTGCAAAGACTTTAAGCGTAATATCAGAGAGATCCGATAAATATTTTATTTTTGGCGATTTTTTTCTTGTGAAACAAAGAGGATATTTTGGATGAAAAACTTGGTTAGGTGACTTAACTATGTGAAAACGACTTCATAGGTCAAAAGGACATTAGAAGAAAATATAGAGCTTCCAAAGACTAAACTAATGACATTTCGATCTTAAAAATCCGATGTCAAATAACAAAGTTACAATTAAAAAAAAATATTTCTGCGATATTTCGCGGGATCAAAAAAAAAAATTGTATGGAGAGTGGGACAAAACTCAATTACTCAGATTTTATCGAAAATAAAGTTTTATCGAAAACAGTCGATGTAAGTATGTACAAAAATCGTAAAAGGAGCATCTTGGGCAACAATATTTTGTATAGACTAGTTACATTTAATATGATATTTTAAGAAAAAGGGAAAAAAAGGGAAAAATGTATAAACAGGCTTCTTAAGAGAAGACTTGAAAGAACTCAAATCTGCTTATAAGACCTGGTCCAGAGTGGTCCTTAATTGTTAAAAGTTTAAATGAAAATGATAATGCTTGAAAATTATGCTCATAGAAAAGCCAAGATTTCTTCATTTTGTATGTTGCCAAAAATAAATTGTTTTCACTGTTTTCTTTTGCTAAATCATGAAATTACGTTTTTCTTGCGTTTCCATAGTTATCAGCATTTTTTTAGCACTCAAACTTGAAATATCGCAAAAATCATAATACACTTATTTACACAAACTTTTTCCAGAAAAAATTTTGTTTCAAATGTGTTGACTTTAAATGAGCCAAAGTAACATTTAATGGTTGCTATTGCGTATAGAAGGAGGTTTTCCATAAAATTCAATATATTTCCCACGGAAATGCATGACAGAAGTTTCTTTTTGAAGCACCAACATTTTTGACTTTTGTGTATGGGGGCTGACCAGTGTGCGTCCGAACCTTTCGTATCAATGATATATTTTTATTTTGTTAATATAAAATTATTAAAAAACAAGTAAGGAAGCCTAAGTTCGAGTGGAATCGAATATTAGATACTCAGCTGTATGTTTTCATTGTTTGTTTGCGTTTGATAGATTTTATATAAAGCGAGTGCTGCATAAAGTGGGCGTAGCCACGCCCATTTTCAAAATTTTTATCAGTCATCCAACTAAGCATATGAATATTATTCTTTGTGCAAAATTTCATTCCTTTATGACTTCCAGTTACAAAGATGTCACGTTACAAATTTCCAAAGCGTGTTCCAGAAATATCTTTGCTAAAAAGTAGGCGTGGTCATAAACCGATTTCAATAAATTTTTGCGTGTCTATTAAAACAAGTTATAAAAATTTATAAACCAAGTTTCATCATAATATCTCAATTATTTGTCGAGTTATGGGCTCCGAAGTCTCGTAGATTCCTTTGTCTAAAAGGAGGCGGTGCCACGCCCATTTTCCAAAATTTTTCTATTTTTCTTTTCCGGTTTATTGTAGAAATCATAGCACAAAATTTCAATGAATTATTTTTGCATTTGACAAAGATATCGCTTAAAATGTTTTTATTAGGTCACTTTATAAGACCCATATATAAAAGTGGGCGTGGCCGTCAACCGGTTTCTCTACAATTTTGAACATGTATTAGCACAAGTAATAAAATTGTACACACCAAGTTTCGTCATTATATATAAATTATTTGTCGAGTTATAGGCTAGGAAATCTCGTATATTCCTGCTTCTAAAATGAGGCGGTGCCAGGCCCATTTTCCAAAATTTTTACGGTTTTTGTCTTATGTTCGTAGTTAGACTCCTGCTATAAAAAGGTAATGATATATCTTTATATTTGACAGAGATATCGCTTAAAATGTTTTATTAGGTCACTTTATAAGACCCATATATAAAAGTGGGCGTGGTCGTCAACCGATTTTGGAAATTTTTCGCCCAAACATTTGCCTAAGTAAGTATATCACGCGTACCAAATTTCATCGATATATCTTCAATGGTTTCTGAGTTATGACTAATAAAACTTTCAATATTTGCCCCTTAATAAGTGGGCGTGGCACCGCCCATTTTCCAAAATTTTTGTGTTTCTTGTTTTATGTCCATAGTTGGACTCATGCCACAAAATTTCAGTGATAGATCTTTATATATGACAGAGATATCGCTTAAAATGTTTTTATAAGGTCACTTTATAGGACCCATATATAAAAGTGGGCGTTGGCCGTCAACCGATTTTAACAATTTTTCGTCCAAACATTTGTCTAAGTAAGTATATCACCCGTACCAAATTTCATCGATATATCTTCAATGGTTTCTGAGTTATGGCTTATAAAACCCTCAATGTTTGACCCTTAATAAGTGGGCGTGGCACCGCCCATTTTCCAAAATTTCACCAAATTTCTTCATAGGGGCCTGAGCTCAATACTTGGGTAAAATTTCATCGTTCCAGCTATATTAGTGACTGAGATACCAAATTTCCGATTTTTTCTATATAGGAAAAGTGGGCGTGGTCATGGTCCGATTTCGCCCATTTTCAATACCAACCGTCCCAGTCTCGATACCAACTTGCATTCCAAATTTCATCAAAATATCTCAATTTTTGCGCGAGTTAGAGTGTTTACAGGCGGACGGACAGACGGACGGACGGACGGACATGGCTCAATCGATTTCTCTTTTCACCCTGATCATTTTGATATATATAAGTCTATATCTATCTCGATTATTTCATTCTGTTACAATCCACCGTTATGTGATTAAAACTATAATACTCTGTGTACTAGTACAGCTGAGTATAAAAACCAAAAATATTAAAAGAAAAAAATTATTGATTGTAAAAAGGTGAACTATGGTCAGTTGTTTACTTATAGTTTTGTTAACAAATTTCAAAAAAAAGATGTAATGGAATAGTAAGTTAGCTAACGAAAGTGAAATGATGACAAAATGGCAACATAAACAGCGTTTCTATGGTTATGAGCAGCGTTTCTACGGGTTTGACTTTTGCTTGAATTCTCTACGAATGGAACACGGAAACGTACGTCGCTGAGGATTTCCAACTTTAGCCAGTGGGCCATCGCGCCACTTGCATGAAGTGTGCCAAATGCTGCACTTAAGCGGCAGATGTAAAAATGTAGAATTTGTAGGTACTTGTAGCTAGTTCAGAACTATCGAAATTGTGCCAATAAACGAACTAGTGAAAACTGTAGAATTTAGTACTAGTTCGGAACTATCGAAAATGTAGTGCAGAGGGTGACAATTGACACCGCCTAGGACATCGTCGTGTTAAATTCGCCAGTTGATAACATGGAAAAGAGATTTAGCTCGCACTAGTAGTGGCGAAAAATGCACTAGAAGCGACCTAGTTTGGAACTAGAGATTTTCCCTACAGGGATTATTTGTGTATATATTGTAGTAGTGTAAACTCAGGCTTACCCAGCAGGGTTTTTCCATATTTTGGTAATGGCTTGAAATTGTATTCAATGAAATAACGCATTGCAAATAGCTAAAGGCCCCCGGCAACTTACAATCTGGATATAGAGGAATTGCGTATGTGTGAGTGTCGGGTGATTGACGCAAATATCAAAAATTTTTGATTTTCGTCGCCGCGAGCAGATAGCGAGCCGACAACAAGTAAGTGTAACACGACGTCTGCCGATTGCACTAACACATACAAAAAACACTCAAATTTTACTAACTCACTCAAAAAAAAACACTCAATCTGGCAATCCAAATTGTATGTTGCCAAAGGCCATAAGAAACACTTCTTCGCTTACTTTGCCCATTACTTGCTTATTGGTAATGCAGAAATAATCGAAAAGGTTTGGAGTACTGCCGTTATTTTTTTGCAAAGGCTTTGCTTTGATTTTAATTTTTCTAGATAGCAGTTTTGTAAAGCAATTTTTTATTGTTTATTTACTTACTTAATTGGCACGTAACCGTCTAGACGATTCTGGCCGAGCTCAATAAAGCGCGCCAGCTATTTCTGTTTCGCGCAGCATGGCGCCACTTGGGAATACCTAGGGAGTCAGCATCACTGTCCACCTGATCTTCCCAACGCAGTGGAGGCCTCCCTTTTCTCCTGCGTTCAGCGGGTTTCGATAAAAATACTTTCTTGGCTGGAGCACTTTCGTCCATTCTCACGACATGACCTGCCCAGCGCAGCCGCTGGATCGTTATTCGCTGAACAATGTCGATGTCTGCGTACAGCTCGTCGTTAAATCTCCGTCGATACTCGCCCTCGCTAACGCGCAAAGGTCCATAAATCCTCCGAAAAACTTTCCTCTCGAATACTCCAAGCGCCATCTCATCTCTTTTGATATAGTCCATGCTTCTGCGCCATACATGAGGACTGGAACGATGAGTGTCTTGTAGAGTGTGATTTTGGTTCGTCGAGAGAGAGGACTTTACTTTTCAGTTGCCTACTTAGTCCGAAGTAGCATTTATTGGCAAGCGTGATTCTTCGTTGGATCTCCGTGCTGACATTATTTTTGGTGTTAATGCTGGTTCCCAAATAGACGAAGTCCTTAACTGTTTCGAATTTGTAGCTATCAACAGTGACGCGGCTGCCAAGGCGTGCTGTTTCTTTGTGTGTTGACAGAAGGTACTTCGTCTTGTCCTCGTTGACCGCCAAACCCATTTTCTTAGCCTCTTTATCCAGCTTGGAGAAGGCAGAACATACGGCGTGCGTGTTAGTGCCAATGATGTCGATATCATCGGCGACGTCGGCAGTTGCACACTCTTGTGATATAAGATGCTTCCTGTATGGTTAAGTTCTGCAGCTCGTATTATCTTTTCCAGCATCAAGTTGAAGAATTCACACGAAAGGGAGTCACCTTGTCTGAAACCTTGTTTGGTCTCGAACGGCTCGGAGAGGTTCTTCCCAATTCTGACGGTGCTGGTGGTGTTAGGCAACGTCATTTGGAATAGCCGTATAAGTTTTGCAGGGAAACCAAATTCAGACATTGCGGCATATAGGCAATTCCTATTCGTGCTATCAAAAGCGGCTTTAAAATCGACATAGAGATGGTGTGTGTCGGTTCCTTTTTCATGAGTTTTTCCAGGATTTGGCGTATTGTGAAGATCTGGTCGATGGTAGATTTACCAGGTCTGAAGCCACACTGCTAAGGTCCAATCTGCTTGTTGACGATGGGCTTCAATCTTTCGCACAATACACTTGCTAGGACCTTATATGCGATATTCAGGAGGCTTATCCCACGATAATTGGCGCGTATTGTGGAATCTCCTTTTTTGTAGATTGGGCAGAGCACACTTAAGTTCCAATCGTCGGGCATGCGTTCGTCCGACCATATTATGCATAGGAGTTGATGCATGCTACTTATCAACTCTTCGCCACCATGTTTGAATATCTCGGCTGGCAAACCGTCAGCGCCCGGGGCCTTGTTATTTTTAAGCCGAGACATTGCTATTCGCACTTCGTCATGATCGGGTGGTGGAACATGCCTACCATCATCTGCTATTGGGGATTCGGGTCGAACATCTTCTCTTTCCGCAATTTCATTGTTGTCGTTATCTAGCAAGGAGGAGAAGTGGTCTCTCCACAACTTAAGTACACTCTGGACATCAGTTACCAGATCGCCGTTATCATTCCGGCAGGAATTTGTCCCGGTCTTGAAACCTTCAGTCATCCGCCTGACTTTTTGATAAAATTTTTGAACATCATTCCTATCCGCCAGCATCTCAAGCTCTTCACACTCGCGCCTTTCGGCCTCCCTTTTCTTCATTCGAAGAAGGCGCCTCTCTTCCCTCTTAGCCGTCCGATAGCGCTCCCATACGCTTCGTGTTGCGCCCGCACACAATGTAGCTCTATAGGCGGAATTCTTTCTTTCCGAGGCGTCGCGCAATTCCTTATCGTGTTTTTTCTGCGGGCTCGCTGGTATCCAATAGTTTCCTCAGCGGCGGTGCGAAGTGAACGAGCGATGTGTTCCCATTCCTCGGATACATCGTTTGGTGGAGGGTTGCTCTCAGAGAGCAGGAGTGAGAGCCGGGTGGAGTATTAATGGGCTGTCTGCGTCATGTGCAGCCTTTCGACTTCAAACTTTCCTTGCTTTCCTGTTGGCACATTCTCTGCTGCACAGAGGCGGGTGCGTACCTTGGCTGCCACAAGATAATGGTCCGAGTCAATATTGGGACCACGGATTGTGCGCACATCTAGGATGCTGGAGCTGTGGCTGCTGTCGATTATGACGTGATCGATCTGATTTCGCGTTTTTCGATCAGGTGACAGCCATGTGGCTTGGTGTATTTTTTTGTGCTGGATTCTGGTACTGCTAATGACCATGTTTCGGGACCCGGCGAAATCGATCAGCCTCGTCCCATTGGGACTAGTTATGTCGTGGAGACTGAATTTTCCGACTGTGCCGCCAAAGATACCTTCCTTGCCCACCCTGGCATTAAAATCGCCAAGCACGATCTTTTTATCGCGGCGGGGCCAGCGATCATAGGTTTGTTCTAACAGCTCATAGAAGGAGTCTTTGGTCGCATCGTCCTTCTCTTCCGTCGGGGCGTGGGCACAGATGAGCGATATGTTGAAGTATTTCGCTTTGATGCGGATGGCGGCTGGACGCTCGTTCACTGGCGTGAAAGACAGTACTCGGCGGGTGAGCCTCTTTCCCACCACAAAACCAACACCAAATATGTGCACCTTTGCATGGCCACTATTGTATATGACGCAAGACCCGATTTTCTTTGGGTCATACCCCGTCCATCGTACTTCCTGTATGGCGGTGATGTCAGCTTTTACTTTCTCGAGAACATCAACCAGCTGGGCAGCGGCACCTTCCCTATTACGGGTCCGGACGTTCCAGGTGCATACCCTCAAATCATAGTCCTTTAAACGTTTGCCATGGTCGTCATTAAAAAGAGGTGGTCTCATCCGAGGCTTTATTTTGCTTTTCATTGGATAGGATTTTTACGTGGTGGGTTTCAAGCCCGACGCACAACCCGCACTGCGGGAGTTGTTTATTGTTACATGTTTGTATAGCGAGCCGCTTGCTCCAAGTCAGACGCCCGCTCGCAGCCGCACCTACTGGTGAACAGACGCTGCAGTTATTCCTCTCAACAAGCCCTTAAACCGAATATGTCGGAGTGGCCTTGTCGAGTTGTCGCCTTCTCACTTTAGTTCACCACCAAACGGGTGTTCGGTGGCTATCCAGAGGACACTGCGCGGAAGTCGTGAGCTGCTTGCTCCGCAGGCAAAAGAATCGCTCTGGCCACCCCCAGGTGGATGGCAGTAAGTAGCTTTCCCCACTTACGTGGACTTCTACACACGGAGCCATCCTCCATTATTTACATTTATTTAAAAATCTCTCAGATAAAGCTTCGTAAATTTAAAATGGTAATAAAAAGACAAAATTGACCTCAAGGAGAAAACGGTTTGGGGGTTTTACTATTTGTATAATGATCTTTAATTTTTGGTGGGAATTTTTCCACCCACAAAATTTTAATGAATTTGATAATTTATGTTCTATTGTACTGAGTTCAATGACTTTTATGGTAATTTATATTCTTTTTTATAAAAAGTATAAAATATAATAATTAAGATAATTTAGTTTGATGTTAATTTGTATTCATAAAAAAATATAAAAAATATTTGTATGAAAATATTAAATTGATTTATATTGGTTATATTAAAAAGAGAAATTAAATAAAATAACATATATCCATATATCCAATTACTTATACCAGTGAAAGAACTTATTACTTGTAACAGCTTATATTTCCAATTTTAGCAGCGATTTTATAATGCATTATAGCTTGCTATACTGGATTGTAGGATATATCCAATTAAGAAAGAACTCATTACATGTAATAGCTTATTTTTTCCAATATTAGTAGCGATTATATAATGCATAATGCCGGAATCGCAATTTGGCGTTCGGTCGGTCGCGCTTCTGACAAGTGAGTAGAAATGTATGGAAATATATGGAGCAAATCGCATTGTGACCTCAAGCGTTTGATCGTAAAATTTTTGTAATATCGTATGTTTATTGCAACCCTGTATAACGCCTGAGTTGAACATTTCTCTACTAGGTCGGGCGTTTGACATAAAATAAATTCGAATTGATTTCTTTCGATGAAAAATTAGAAATTTATGAAAAAATTCAAGAAAATACGTTAGTGGCAGTGAACATGTTTGCAATCCAATATCTAATATCGAATGTCAGTGTGAAGCGGCTTTGAGGTACGATCAACGCGCGACCGACCTAACGCCAAATTGCGATTCGGGCATTATTGTCTACAATATTGTAAGCCATTACCGCCAATGACATGCCTATGTTAAAGTAATGCTATCCGTATTCGAAAGTGTAAGCGATGAATCAAGATTTCTCGATGATTTTACCCATTACATGTAAGAGAAAGCCCTACTGGGTAGTACATATTTTACATATTTGCATAAGCTAAGGGTAAAATAAATGTTTACGATAATCCATGAATAAACAAATAAGAGATTGTGCACTCAGCGGTACCGCTATGCGTTCATCCAAAATTTGACAGAATCAGCTGATTTAGTGACGTAGTAATATAAATTCTCTTTTACCCAGTTTCGTTTCCGGTTATCTAAAAACTAAAGATTGTGTGCGATAAATGTGAAATTTATATTAAAAAACTATTTCAAATAAAGAAAAATGAAGTGCCGCGTATTTATTTTTGTGAATAATTGTTCAATAAAGGTATTTTTTGCATGTCTGCAAATTTTCTTTCTCGTTGATAACGTAGTGATATCATTTTCATTGAAAGAACTAAAGCTTTGCTGCTGGGTTGTGTTAGGGCGTAAGGGCGTTGAAACCTTTGCTGCCACTTGCAGTAAGTTTGTGAAATGAATTATCGCATATTCCACTTCGGTGGCTGATTTAAGGCTCACATTTAGATTAATATGCGAACTTATAAATTTTCTGTACTTCGATTCGTAAATCGATGTTTTTTATTCCATATAACTCTGAGTATACTGGAACTATACTTATGATATTTCGCATATAGGTATAGAAAGATCGTACAATATGGGTATCAAACGAAAGGGGAAGGCCCAAGGTTTCATTTGGATTTCAATATATTTCAACTCAGATATCGATCAATTTATCGAAATAAATCGAAGTCCAAATGAAACCTGGGGCCTTCCCCTTTCCTTTGATACCCATATTGTAGGGCAAGTTTAAGGTTTTTTGGGCAATCAACAACAGAGTTGCCGTACTGTTAATTGAAATCCAAATGAAACTTGGGGTCTTCCCCTTTCGTTTTATACCCATATTGTAAGGTAATATTAGGGTAAGAATTTCTGAAACGGATCACTTAAAATTGTAAAAATTCAATACTAATCAATAGTGGTATTATCGAGTAGCTACTGGCAATACAAACACATGCCTATCCTTAATTTTTTTTTTTTTAATGTTTATCCTGTTTTGTCGCCAATGGGAATTTTTTGTCCTTTTTGTTTAAAAATTGAATAACTCGGGATGTACTGAACCGATTTTGATAATTGAGAGACCAATTTACTCGTCCTTAAAAACTCTACAAGACTACATTTTTTATTTTTAAAAGATTCAATTTTTATTGTATCTATTTTTGAACTTTTTGCGAAAACCGTGCAAAAAAAATGAGGCAATGCATCTTTTTGCACACAAAAAAAGCAACATAGGTAAAAAAATGTTCTCTAAGATATTCCGTTGAGAAAAAAAAAGGCCCGGCCCTATGAATACCGAACCCATTCCGAGAGAAAAAATAAGTTTTTTTTATATGCTCTTTGCTGTGTATGTTTGCCAAATACCGAATCATTTTTTCATTAAAAATGCTAGCAGCCACAGAATCGTGCTTATTACATTTTCTAGCTCGGAAAACATGAATGAATTAAAAAATTATATTTTTTTTTTTAATTTAGAGGAGGTGATGTTCAAATTAAAATATCTGGTATTCATAGGGCCGGGCCATTTCTTTCTCAACGGAATATCTTAGAGAACATATTTTTACATATCTTGCTTTTTTTGGTGTGCAAAAAGGTGAATTGCCTCATTTTTTTGCACGGTTTTCGCAAAAAGTTTAAAAATATATACAATAAAAATTAAATAAAAAAAAAAAAAATAAAAAATGTAGTCTTGTAGAGTTTTTAAAGACGAGGAAATTGGTCTTTCAATTATCAAAATCGGTTCAGTATATCCCGAGTTATTCAATTTTTAAACAAAAAGGACAAAAAATTTCAATTGGCGATAAACAGGATAAACATTAAAAAAAAAATTAAGGATAGGCATGTGTTTGTATTGCCAGTAGCTACTCGAGGACAATATATCCAAAGCATATGATATATTTTTAAATACTTTTAAATTACATATAGATTCTGCTAGTTTTTTGTTTATTCCGCGCAAATCTAAGGCAAGTTTAAAACCCGGGATTAACAAGACCCTAATCTGTAAGATAAATTTAAAAAACAAACTTGGCCTCAAAGGGTAACTCCAGGAAAGAATGGAATGTAATTAATAGCATTTTAAATAGGAATTGCGCACAAAATGACAGGAAAATTATTTTAAACGAGAGTCAATTACACGAGAGTCAATTACAAACGCTACTGTGGTCGCTAACGTCTTTAACGAACATTTTTCCTCAATTGGGCAAGGATTTGCTCCCGTATATCAATGTAGTTGTGTGATAAAAGGTTACATGGAGTCAGGTCAAGACAGTAGCTTTTTCTTTGAACCCTTTTCGGGAGCAGAAATATTGAGAAGCATAAAATCCCTGAATAACTCTAGAGCATGTGGATATGATGGAATTTCAAATCAGATCCTAAAAAATGTAGCTCTAAATTTAGTTGACATTCTGACTTATCTATTTAATGAAAGCGTTGTCTCTGGAACTTATCCATCCGCTTTAAAATGTGCTGGCGTTATTCCCTTATTCAAAAAATGGAACAAAAACGATAAAAACAATTACAGACCAATATCATTGTTACCTTCTATATCAAAAGTTTTCGAAAAACTAATTAAGACTAGAATATTATCGTTTCTTGATGACAAAAACTTTTTTAGTTTGATGCAATTTGGATTTAGATCCGGAAGATCGACGGAAGATGCCTTGTTGAACTTCTGTTCAGTCATCTATAGAGAATTAGATAACAAAAAGTGCTGTGCTGGTCTGTTTATTGACATCACAAAGGCATTTGATACGGTTGACC